>JAEQBH010004283.1:0-96981 GCA_016808115.1 Tetrastigma voinierianum | reverse complement strand
CAGCACGTAAGTTGGATATGGGGCTTGCAACCAAATACCCTACTTCAACCCAGCTTTGGATCTTGGTTCTCCTGCGCTTCGATTGGTCTTATTTTCTCATTAGTTCTTGTCAGCTGTTAGAGTTGGGTAAAGGAAAACCAATAAACATTGCACAACTCAACCTCACAATTTTCAATTACAAACTACATTAGCTACTATTTCTGGTGGCTATTATGGATCTGGAAAGCCGCGTGTAAGAGCTCGTCGTGGCCAAGCCACTGATCCTCATAGTATTGCTGAAAGGGTTTGTTATAAATTTTCTATGATCATCTGGGACAAGTTCTTCATGTTGTTTGTTATTCTCATATACACATCATAGGACTTTGAAGTTGCTAAAAATGGCTTTGATGAAACTTTCCCGGGTTATAACTTTAGTTATTCCTTTGAAAAATTTATATGATGCATGGGAGAGAAAATTGCTGAAAAGACGAAGAACCTGCAAGAACTTGTTCCCAATTCCAATAAGGTACCTACTTGTTCTATATGTCTTATTCCTCGTGGAGTGCTATATGCATGCATTTGCTTTCTTTCTTATTGTTTGTTTGTTTATATTTTGTAATATTTAGGTGCTGCAGCTTAATGCTTTTCGCAATCCAGAGAATGACATTTATTTCTAATTGTGGTTAGATTAACCTTGGTGACAGAAATCTGAAGCAATAGGCAAAGCTTCTTCATTTCCAGAAGAATTAAATGACCTCTTTGAAACTTTTAGCTTTAACCAATTCTTCTTTTGGCTTTAACCAGGAACTAAAGCTCAAGAAATGATTCAATCTCAGTGTTATGTTATTTTAGAGTGAGATCCACAGCTCATTATGTTATTTCATTGCCTTTGATGCATCTAAATGTATGAATTTTGTATTCCTAGATCCCTATACGATAGTTTTTCCTTTTAATAATGGTTCTTGCCTAATAAGCCTTTAGAAAGAGACAATGGCTTATTTTACAATATTAGATAATTATTTTACTCTGCAATCTGTAGTTGGAAATGAAAAACTAGCTTTCAGACTAGAAATAAGCTTTATTCATCAATCTCAAGTTAGGAACATGTATTCAAGTATTCTACGAATCATGCTCAAGTAGCTTACTTGTGCAGCTTCGACTAGTTCATACCCCTTATTCTAGGAAATTTTATGTACCTCTTAAATGATTATACCCCTAAACTCTTAACACAACTTCTGCTTTTTCCTTATTGTTGCTACTGTTAATTAGTAAACCCTATCTTTTGGCGTTTTCACCCTTTCATTGCTTATGTATCTTTTCTTGTTGTAATGGTGCATTCCATCTTGGCTTGATATTTTCTCATGAAAACTGAAGTTTTCTATCTTTTAACTCAAAATTTGAGCTTTTCTTTTTCTCCCATACACATGGATCTTTTCTTCCATGCGTAGAAGAGCATATATGTTCTTTCGATTGTGGCATTTTGCCACTGTTGTATTTCCTATGCATTGGCGTCGAAGTGAATTGCTGTAGTAGCTGAAGTAGAGGTTTACCTCTTGGAGGCTATATAAAGTAATATGGGAAAAATTATTTTGGTTGAGTTCTTTGTTGAATATACTATGTTTCCAGTTTTGGCAAATCTCAAGTGATCTTACACTCCATAATCATCAGACAACATAGAGCTAGTATGGCAGATCTACGAGACAAAGTAAGGCAAAGATGTTCCATCTCATCGGTTTTTCGTAGTCTTCCAACTACCTTTAAACTCCTAGCATTTCTATAACCATAGCTCTTTGTCATTGTTTATTTTTCCATGTTTTCTCCTTACACCATGGAAAGCTGTCACCATGACGGAGATGAAATGCCAACACATTTTCCAGACTACTGAAGTTATTCTGAAATTCTCCTCCTAATGTACACTATTGGCACTCTTCATCGGCAATGTGACGATGGTTCATGGTGATGAACCATTTCTGAATTGCTAAAGGACACGGTTTTTGAATTGAGGGTAGAAGTTACTATGAGAGTGGTTTGCATACATGGTTGTCTTTGGGGTTTTATAGATCAAGGATGATGTTTATGAGATCGGAACTCTGAGCGCCAGAATTGTTGGGATTAGCTATTTTGTATTGTTCAAGTTCAACTTCTCATTTATCACTTCTTAATAATCAACTAGATTTGGTGGATAGTTTTGCCATATGTAGCAATAATTTGCCTGGTGTTATCTTCATTCATATACTAATAGTACCATGTGAATGAAGAACATCCTTCTAATTGAATTGTTGATTACCATCACTAGTTTCTCCTGTGTACGATATAGGATTTGTACTAATATACCAACAAACTAAAACCTCCCATGTGAGCTTATTGATTGAAAACTATTCCTTTATTAGGGCTTCGAAACAATTAGTATTTACAAATGACTTAAGATCAGGTTAAACATTTATTCAACAAAGAATGATTTTAATAAATGATACCTAACAAGTAACAAACAAACAATGTAGTAACAAAATGGCAAGGAAAGAAAAAAAGAGCAATAAATAATGCGCCTTATAGTAGCGACCAACATATGACCCCATCTATATCTATCCTTATAGTATTGGTTAACACATGACCCTATCTATATATCACCTTATAGTTACGGGCCACTTACAAACCCCATTTATATCTTCCCTCCCGGTCAAAATTGTCACTCATAGTCACCCTTATAGTTGGGTTCGGAAAATAGCCGCATCCATAAGCACCCTTATAGTTGCAGCTAGGAAATAGCCTCAACCACAATCTTCTCATTTAGTTGTGGCCTAAAAATGACCCCAACCATAATCCTCTCCTTTAGTTGCGGCCAGGAATGACCCCATCCATAGGCCCTCATTTAGTTTGCACCTCCTTTAGTTGTGGCTCAAACTAAAACTGCAACTATAATCTTTTAGTCATGCCCCCTATAGTCACACCTTGTTATGCCCATTTTATTTGCAACCATATCAAATAGTTGCACATAACCTCCTTCTGTCAGTCATGGCTCCAACCAAAAGCTCACTGTGAGTGCCATGCGCCAGTACATCTAGAATTCATAAGGTTGGTGGAAGGTCTAGAATTCGTAGGAGCTTAAGGCAGTGACTCAAGTAAAGGATTCTCAGTTTAAAAAGCTGAATTATGTCTGCAGCTATGCAATTACAATAGTCGATGCTTGATTAAGACCTGAAACCCCAGAGCCTCTAGACATTACAAACTTCCTAGATTCTCAGGAAATTTCTCAAGTTCTGTACAGCAATCGAAATTTAGCTGTTTAAGAGAGCTCAAATTACAAATGCTTTCTGGAATGTTCCCAAGTTTGTTGCAGTTGTTTAGATACAAATGTTGAAGCCCTCGTAGATGTTTAATTGATGATGTGATGGCAACTCTTTTATGGAAGTTCCACTCAAATAAAGGTGTCCTAAATTTTCCATATTCTCCGAGATTTCTGGAAGCGTCCTTAGGTTTGAACAGCTAGAGCAGGAGACAGTTATAAGAGATTTCAAATAACCAATGCTTTCAAGAAGACACACAAGGTTGTTGCAACCTGTCAGATCCAAATATTGAAGCCCTTGTAGGTGTTGAATCGATTCAGGTAGTTCTTTGTTATAAACCCAACAACCAAAGCCTTAGGGACCTGAAAAAGTCAGTGAGGAGGAAGACACCAGCCTGGCATACAGTGAATACGTGTCAATACATCTAGGTATCAATGAAAGCTGTCTAGCATGAGAACAGAGAGTATATCAGAGCCGTGTAGAGAATATTGTTGTTGCTCCGTGTCCTATTTTTTATTGGTGATATTTTGCAAACTGCCTCAACTTTATTATCCTGTAGTGGGAATCGAGAGGTGTGGATTGTGATTGCATCTTTTTCTTTACCTTCTAAATTTTCTGGAGTTGTAGGCATTCTCGAATTGCCTACCCTTTTTTTTTTCTGCTTTTATTAACTATCATTTTTGGTGCTTTCATTCATCGAACTTCACCTCCATGGCCAATGGCGCTCGAGCAGTAACCAGACAGATGGATGAATGTATCAATCATTTGAATAATCATGAAGACCTGATCCTTTCCATTGCTGAGTTGTTGAAAGAGCTGAATCTCTCAAACTGACGACGATGGAAGCCAAATTATCAGAAATTTCTTCCCAAACAGGAGACTGCAACTGGTTCTTCCTTTGTCTCTGATCCTCCTGTGCTCCTCCGACCCTGCCTCTGACTCGTAGAGATCATCAACCCATTCGTAAGATTCGTTTAGATGTTCCATGTTTTGATGGATCTGATCCACATGATTTTGCTACTGAGCAATTTTTCGTTTCCATACTCCTATCTGATGACAAATGCCTCCTTGATTTAATTTCATGGATGGCCCTGCCCCTCATTTGCTCTCATGATATTTAAAACAAATCGTTTATCTACATGGGATTCTTTTTTGACTGATTTATTGAAAAGATTTGGGCCTTCAGAATACCGAGATATACGGGGTGAACTTTCCAAATTGGTTCAAACATCTACAGTTCTAGATTATTACAATCGCTGTGAAGATCACTCTACTAGTAACAGGTGCCGATGAAGCCTTTTTGAAAACTTGTTTTGAATCTTGATTACATGCCAACATCCGTCGGGATGTTCGCATCCATCGTCCTACAACATTACTTTAGGTTGTAAGTCTAGCCAAGATGATAGAAGATAAGCTTCATGACACCCCGGGGTGTTACTTTCCCCCTCTTTCCTTCTCACCATCCATGAAACCATCATTTCCATTGTTATCATCAACCCTCCTATTCTATTTTCTCAGACAAGCCACAATTCCAATACGTCAATTAACCACTACCTAGATGATGGAGACAGGAGAAAGGGTTCCTTTTCATACTTGGTGATGAAAAATTCCATCATGGACATCGTTATAAGGGGAAAATGTTTGCTTTGCTGCAAGTTGAGGATAATGAGGAGACCTTCCCAGAGGACCCGAAAGTCTTGCCAATGGAACCAAAATCTAGGCATCTTGAACCAATTGACCTTGATTTACCGAAGATTAGCTTTCATGCTTTAGCTGGTCAGCCGACAGCTACTACACTTCGCCTTAAGGGCCGCTTACAGAATGTTGAAGTTCGCTCTTGTTGATGGTGGGTCCAATTCCATAATTTTGTGCAGGAACGATTATCATTTCAGGTTACAAATTGTTCCTTGCCTCATTTTCAGGTTTTGCAGAGAATGGAAAAATTAGCTGCTCTTCTGGCAAGTGTTCCAAGGTCATTCGATTTGTAGGGTAACCCATTTCAGATTGATCTATTTGTTCTACCTATTCACGTGGTGATGTTGTATCAGTACAGTGGCAATGTTACTAGGTAATATTGTGACAAATTACAAGGACTTGACCATGTCATTTCCCTGGAATGGGAAGATGTTGGGAAATAAACACAAGACTGGATATTTTCCCTTGTTGATTTAACCTGTTAGGAGTCAATGAAATGCAGCCAAGAAAATAATCTGGCAAGGAGATAATCACAAAAAAAATAGAGAGAGAATTTTTAACGTGGAAAACCTCCCCCAAAGTGAGAAGAGGAAAACCACTGACCTTGTCTGAGTCCACCCAAATATCCACTATAATAATTTAGGTACAAAACCTAACTCTAAACAAGGTGATCCCAAAACAAAGAAATCATCCAAATATAGTGAATAAATTAATAGGCAAATCTAGCCTCAAATCAAAAAACAGATTGATGAAGATCTCACCACCGGAGATACAAAACCGGGTCAGTCAAGCATCTCCCAAAATCCCAGCGGCCGTCAAGCCTAAAATCCTACCACGGTGGAAAACTCAAGCCCCAAAAAGAAACCTGGCCACGCTCTCTCTAAAAACCAGCCATGCTCATGTGTTTGGCAATTAAAACATGTAGCCCTAATGGGCTTAGAGAGAATAAAAGAATTGGGCCGCCACATTAATTGGCTGACCCACTTTACAATCTCCTCCACCAACATAAGGAGATAACACCTAACAACTCACTAGAGTCCATGCCTACCGAATTCCCAAGACAAAGCTTCAACTTCTCCGGTAACAACTTTGTCATCATATCGTAAGGATTAAAATCGCGGTGAATCTTCTCTTTAAGCTTCATAAGCTCTTTTCCAATGACATCTCGTAACTAATGATATTCACATCATGCTTTGTACCGGGAATGGTACGAAGTATTCTGCTCAGTCCATAGCACTCGACCATCACAAAACACAACATACTCATCTTGCATCAAACCCGCACTCTCTTGAGAAATCTCTTCATCCATAACATCTCTTTTGCCGCTTCCACTGCCGCTATATATTCACTTCGCAGTAGACAAAGCGACACACTTCAGAATCTCTGCATCGCTATGAAACAGCCCCAAAGAAAAGTGAATAAACCCGTATTCCACTTTCTACCATCAAGGTCACCATTATATCAATCAGAAATCCTTCTAACACCAAGGTTTTGAACCCCCAAACTCAAACACAATTTTGAAGTACCCTCAAATATTTGAAGATCCATTTCACCGTTTCCCAATGCTCCTTTCCCGTATTTGAGAGAAACTGTACTTCACCCAGGCTAACAAAGATGTGCAATATCGTGCCTTTCAGACAAACCATACACACATAAGACTCCCCATCACGAGGAGTAAGGAATAGAGGCCACCTTTTTCCTTTTCATCTGCTGTAAGAGGGCATAAGCTTTCTCGCTGTTTAAAGTGATTGCCAGAGGTGTGCTAACTGATTTGAAGATCTTCATATTGAACCTTTCAAGCACATCGTTCAACATACTTTTCCCGTGGATAACCACAACTTCTTTGCCTTCTATCTCGAGTAATTGCGATACCTAACATTTGTTTTGAGTTCCTAAGTCCTTCATGTCAAAGGACTCGAATAACCTCTTTCAACTTGCCAACTTAATTTTGAATCATTCCCCGCTATTAACATATCATCAACATAGAGTAAAAGAATAATGAAGTTACCATCTCAGAACTTCCTGAAATAAACACAATGATCTCAGATTCTGTTCCTTCTCTATACTGTGGCTCACCATAAAGGAATCAAACTACTCAACGCCTTGGCGCTTGCTTCAGCCCATAAAGACTTTTCTTTCTTTAATTTGCAAACCATGTGCTCCTTACCTTTACTTTAAAACCCCTCAGTTGTGACATGTAAATTTCTTCATTCAAATCACCATGAAGAAAATTACATCCAATCGTTCAAGCTCGAGGTTCAAACTCAGCGCCAAACCTTCAAAACAACTCGATAGAACATTTTCAACCGGAGAGAATATCTCATCAAAGTCAATACCTCCTTTTTCTGCCCAAAACCTTTACTACCAAACGAGCTTTTATATTTCAGCAATTTTCCATCACTATCTTTCTTCAACTTGAACAACCATTTGTTCCTTAATGCCTTTCTCATTTTCGAAGTTCCACCTAACTCATAACTGCCATTCTTTTAACAAAGAATGCATTTCTTTTTCCTGCATAAATAACCAAATTTTTACCCATCTCGTATTTAGTCTGTACTTCTTGAAAATTCTCAAGCCCCCTCACAAGAATCAACACATACTCAAGAAGGATACTTGGATGATGGACGACTCTCCCTATTAGTCCTTCTAATTTGAGGTTCTGAAATGACTTGTTGAGGAGGCTGCTCCCCCTGCTCAACAGCTTGATCACTCTCTGGCATCCCATCATCAACCACCGTTTCCTGCTTCATCACCGCCTCATCTCTCGCTCCCTATCTATAGTACGCTGCAGCGAATATGAATAACTGTAGGATCAATAACACCATCACTGATAGCTTTAACCTTTTCAGCCTTCTCACAATCTGAAATAGTCCGATCTTCATAAAATATCACATCTCTACTTCTGAAAATCTTCTTTTTCACTAGATCCCATAATCTGTACCCAAACTCTTCATTTCCATAGCCAACAAGGATACATGGAAAAGCTTTGTCATCAAGCTTTGACCTCTGCTCTTTAGGGACATGTGCAAAAGCCTTGCACCCAAAAACCTTAAGATGATTGTAAACAACATCTTTTTCCGCTCCATACCTTCTGGAATGTCAACCCAAAGGAACTCGAGGGAGACCTATTTATCAAGTAACAAGCAAGACACAGCTTCACCCCTAAAAACACTTTGGGTAGCTTTGCCATTTTTAGCATGCATCCGACCTCTTCTCAACAATAAAGTGCTCATCCTCTCGCAACACCATTAGCCGGTGGAGTACCAGGAACTGTCTTCTCATGTCTAATACCATGTGCTGAGCAGTAGTTTCTAAACTCCTTTGATGTATACTCACCTCCATTGTCAGTACGAAGACACTTCAAAAACTTTCCTGTCTCTCTTTCAACTAAGGCATGAAATTTCGAAAACCGACATTCTTGATCTTCGCCTTCAACAGATAAACCCACACCTTTCTTGATGCATCATCAATGAATGACAAAGCATCTATTTCCACCCAAGGACTCCACCTCAAAGGGACCACAAACATCGTAATAAACCAATTCCAAAAATATTAGATTTCCTTTGAAGATTTAGAAAAGAAACTCATGATGTTTTCCAACAAACAATAATTCACAAGGGTTAAGACTGTCATCTTTAGTAAAAGGAATGAGAGCCTTTTGGCTAGAATATGTAACTCTTTTCACCATGTGACCCAATCTTTTGTGCCATAAATTGGGGAGGAACCATCTTCGGGCCATCTAATTCATCTCCACATATTTTTATAACCCGTCTCGTAAAGTGTGCTTCTAACCTTGCTCTAGCGCCTACTAAAGAACTTTGGTAAGCTTCCATTTACCGCTATCAAGTAATTCACATATCCTTCCCGACCAAGGCAACTCCGTAAATAAGATTAAGACGTAAGTCGTGAACATGCCAAGACATCTCTCGTGAGTCAATGAACAACCAACGTCTGTCTGTATGCAAACATCACCAATACCCACAATCTTGGAGTAGCTGGTGTTACCCATCTTCACAGCACTCAAAGTCTCCCCGGTCTCGACGATAAGAACTCCTTATTAGAGGTCACACGCAAGAGGCCGTCAGATCAATAATCCACTCAACCTCATTATCCGTAATGTGCAAACATTCTCATCTCCAAAAATAACCGCCACATCTTCGCCGATAAAGCAGCCGTAGTATTTTTATTTTCATCTTTCCTCCGATTTTGCCTCTTGTTCCCGCTTTCCAAGCATAACAATTTCTTTCATATGTCCTTCCTACCACAATGATAACACTCTTCTTTCACTCAGACTTTCCTCCGGATCGCGACCGCCTCGATTTACCACGACCCCAGTTCTCTATTTTTACCTCTCTTCCCCTCGTTTCGTGACAAGAGCCTCGGTCTCGTAAGATATTCCTTGTTCCTTCCTTCCGCTTCTTCATTAAACAAACTGCCTTTACCATATCCATGGTTAAATTGCCATTAGGAGTCGAAGTTACTAAGTGAGATAACTAGAGTGGGTCCCAACCATTCGGCAAAGAACTCAAAAGTAACAATGCTCGCAACTCATCTTCTGGCCCTCATCTTCATAGCATTTAACTGTCTACCAACCTCGAAAGTCACTGTGTGCTCAAGACACAGGCTCATTTTTATACTCTGATTTACTAGCCTTCTAATCAAAGTGGCTTTATTCTCGTGCGCCTTCACTGCATGGATTCTAATTTTTTCCAAAGCTCGCAGCATTAGCCTCCTGTGGACACATGATGAAATACACTCGGTCTACCCACTGTCCGATTAGAGCTACCGCTTTTCTCTATGCATGACTTCCATTCCGCTCGAAGCCATATCTCGGGGTTTACCATTATCCCATCAATAGCGCATATTATAAACTGCACAAAGAATATCTTCCATTCTCGGCTTCCAAATGTAATAATTAGACGAGGTTAGTCTAATCATACCTAGCTCCGAAGACTCCTCCATTTTAAACTAACACCAACCACAATACCCAGACAATAGAACCAAGCTCTGATACCACTTGTTGGGAAATAAACACAAGACTGGATATTTTCCCTTGTTGATTTAACCTGTTAGGAGTCAATGAAATGCAGCCAAGAAAATAATCTGGCAAGGAGATAATCACAAAAAAGAGAGAGAATTTTTAACGTGGAAAACCTCCCCCAAAGTGAGAAGAGGAAAAACCACGGGACCTTTGTCGGAGTCCACCCAAATATCCACTATAATAATTTAGGTACAAAACCTAACTCTAAACAAGGTGATCCCAAAACAAAGAAATCATCCAAATATAGTGAATAAATTAATAGGCAAATCTAGCCTCAAATCAAAAACAGATTGATGAAGATCTCACCCAATCTGCATACAAAACCGGCTGCTGCTACTCCCAAAATCCCAGCTGCTGCTGCTCCCAAAATCCCAGCTGCTGCTGCTGGAAAAACTGCTCCCAAAAAAGAAAACCGGCTGCTGCTCTCTCTAAAAAACCAGCTGCTGCTCATGTGTTTTTTGTAATTAAAACATAGCCCAATGGGCTTTAGAGAGAATAAAAGAATTGGGCCGCCACATAATTTGGGCTGGACCCACTTTACAGAAGACAATTACACTTACTGGCAAGTCTCCACTTTCTACTGCTCCCATTCAATTAAATAAATTCAAGAGGTTATTTACTTCTGCTACAATTGCTTCCTATTTTCAGTTAATTACTATACCTCTGAAACAACCACTCATTCTCAATACTTCTCCTATTTCTGAAGAGGTGCAACAAGTGCTTGATGACTTTCAACTAGTCTTGCAATTCTCACTGAGCTACCTTGTTGACTCTTGGTGGTAGATCACCATATTGTGCCTGAACCTAATACCAAACTCAATATATGTAAGACCATACCGCTATCCACACATTTTCAAAAAACTGAAATCGAAAAGTTGGTTCGTGAAATGCTTGCTTGGGGTGTGATTAGCGCTAGTACGAGTCCATATTCTTCCCCAGTCCTGGTTAAAAAAAAAAATGATGGTACATGGCGGTTTTGTGTTGAACCGCGCACTCAACCAACTTACTGTTCCATATCGTTTTCCGATTCCTACCATTAATGAAATGTCATGATGAACTATTCGCGCCATGATCTTTACCAAATTAGACTTTACGTGCAGGCTATCATCAGATTCACATGGCGCAATAAGATATTCAAAAACCGTGTTTCGCAACCACGAGGGCCATTATGAATTTTGTTGATGCCTTTGGGTTAACAAACGGCTCCAGCCACATTTCAGAGCGCCATGAACAACATTCAGTTTCCTTTCTTCTCGCCGCTTTATCATCGTATTCTTTATGATATATTGGTTTATAGCCCCTCTATGGATGACTACTTGCAGCACTCGTGTGCTATTTTTGAGCTGCCTTTTAAACCAATAAAATTTTTGTCAAGTTCTCTAAGTGCTTTTAAAAGTTTAGAAAGCAAAATATCTTAGTCATGTGGTTCATGGCAAGGGGGTGCAACCAGAGGAGGATAAGATTAAGGCTATTTTAGACTGGCCGCCTCCTACCACAGTCAAACAACTTCATGGATTTCTTGGTTTGGCAGGTTATTATCGTCGTTTTGTGCGTGGCTTTGCTCAAATTGTGAGTCATCTCTCGTCCGTACTTCAAAAGGATAAATTTACTTGGACATCAGAAGCTGCTACTACTTTCTCTCAACTAAAGCTTGCACTAACTTGCTCTCCAGTGCTTGCCTCGCCAAAATTTTCAAAGCCTTTTACCATTGAGACAGATGCTTCAGGGCCCAGAATTGGGGCTGTTTTGCTTCAAGATGGCCACCCCATTGCTTATTTTAGAAAGAATCTAAACAATCGAACGCAACAAGCCTCTACATATGTTCGGGAGTTGTTTGCTATTACCAAAGTTGTTGCTAAATGGCGACAATATTTGTTGGGCAACCATTTTACCATTCGGACATATCAATAGCGAAGCACTAAGAGCTCATGAAGCAAGTGGTACAACTCCAGAACAAAATTAAATTCGTTTTATAGTGAAACTGTTGGGCTTGATTTTTGTATTGAATACAATCCCGGTCGTTCCAACATGGTGGTTGATGCCCTGTCACGCCAAATGGACACTGACAATGCTGGTACAGTGTCGACCTTATTGATGCACTCCTTGTCTCTACCTACAACTTCTTTTTAGAAGAGATAAAAACTGAGACACTTCTCTTGATCCTGAACTCCAACGATTAATTCAGTCCATAATTGCTCAACCCGAAAATTTTCTTATACATGCATTTTACGGAAACTTATTCAAAGGTGGAAAAATCATGTTATCTTCGATTCCAAACTAGAGTAGGCTCTTATTTTGTTTGAGTTTCACTCGACACCATAGGGAAGCGCATTTTGGTGGTATTCACAAAACTTGGCTTCGCATCTCAACTTATTACTACTGGTCGACTTGAAACAGCAGATGTGCAAGAGTTTGTCTGCACTTAGATGGTAAGCCGCCTGCATATCAACCCTTGCCGCTACCATCAACCATTTGAGAAGACTTAACCATGGATCTTATTGTTGGATTGCCACCTTAGGGGTAAGAGTGATTATGGTTGTCAGGATGTGGCTTTCAAAGTATGCCCACTTCATTGCCTTACCTACACAATTTACTGCTTTCAAGGTAGCCTCTGTTTTTGTTGCAGAGATTTGCTGCCTACATGGTATTCCAAAAACCATAATCTCAGACAGAGATCGTGTCTTCATGAGCCATTTCTGGCGGTGAGTTGTTTCTGCCTCAGTGGTGCGTACTAAGCTTCGATTCAACATGGCCCACCACCCACAAAAACCGATGGCCAGACAGATGTGACGAATCTGTGACGAAATCGTAGTTTGGAGCAATTTCTTCATTGTTACACCATGGACCATCCAAATACTTGGTCTCAGTTCTTACCTTGGGCAGAATATTCTTATAACTATTCTTACCACTCTTCTATTGGCTATTCTCCCTTCCAAGTGGTGTATGGGCACCCACCTCCTTCAATTATTCCATATAATGGACATCCAGCTGCTGTGGAGGCTGTTGATACCATGCTCCAGCAACGTGATGCCATCCTGCGCCAACTCAAACACAATCTCTATGACACCCAAATTAGAGTGAAGCAAATGGTTGACAAGAAGTGGGCATGATCTCAGTTTTGAAGTCGAGGATAAGGTTATGTGAAATCACAACCTTACCATCAGTCTTCTCAGTCGCCAAACATATAGCAAACTCAATCGCCATTTTATGGCTCCATTTACAGTAATCGCCAGATCGAGCAGCGTTTACAAACTAGATCTACCTTGCATTCCAAGATTCATCCCATCTTCCATGTTTCCCGACTAAAAACCATTTCGTTAGAACTCCTGCCTTCCATCCCTGTTGTTGCTCTCGCTTTTTGAGGATGGACATCCCTTGGTGCTTCCAGTAGTAGTGCTGCAAAGACGTCAAAGTGCTAAAAATGGGGTCTTGGATAAACAGTTCCTCATCCAGTGGGAGGGTATGCCAGTAGAAGACTCTACTTGGATCTTCTTGCAAGATTTCACTCGTTCTTATCCTAGCTTCGAAAGTTGGGGACCCAAAAGTTAGTGAAGATGAAGAAGACACCAGCCTGGCACAGTGAATGCGTGTCAATACAGCTGAGTATCAATGAAAGTTGTCTAGCATGATAACAAAGTACATCGAAGCCGTGTAGAGAATATTGTTGGTGCTATGTGTCCTGTTTTTGTTGGTGGTGTATGCAACTGCCCAATTTTATTATCTTGTAAGTGGAAAGGAGAGGTGGTGATTGTGATTGCATCTTTTCTTTCCTTCTGAATTTTCTAGGGTTGCAGGCATCCTCGAATTGCCTACCCATTTTTTTTCTGCTTTTATCAACTATCATTCTTCTATGGCAGTTTCATCTAAATAAAGCAATTTTAAATTTCCCATATCCCCTAGGATATCTGGGAAGCTCCTTAATTGAGAACAGCCTGAGCAGAAGAGACATGTAAGTGATTTCAACTCACATATGGTGCTTGGATGACTCCCAAGGTTGTTGCAAAGTCTCAGATTCAAATATTGAAGCCCTCGTATATTCTTAATTCAAGACGATAGTGCTTGTATGTCAGATCCACCTGATTCAAGTTGTATTAAGTCTTCCATATTCTCCCATATTCGGGGAACTCCCTCGTATTTGAACAGCCAAAGCAAGAAAGGGCTGTGAGAGATTTTAAATTACAAATTCTTTCTGGAAGAGTCACAAGGTTGTTGCAATAATCCAGATTCAACAATTGAAGTCCTTATAGATGTTGAATCATGTTGGTAGTTCTTCTATAGCAGTTCCATCTAAATGAAGTTCTTTTAAATTCTCCATATCCTCAAGGGTTTCTAGGAAGCTCCTTAATCCATAACAGCCATAGTAGATGAGAGGTGTAAGGGACAACTCACTTGGAAGACTCCTAAGATTTTTGCAGCCCTGGTATGCAGAAGCACAGGTTGTATGAACACTAAAAAGTCTTTAATTTGTTGACAACATCTCTATGTGCACAAAGCTTTAGTTGGGATCCGGATTGCTCATCCTGTTGACATTCTCGAATAATAGTAATAGTTGGTATCAGTGATTTGCCAATAGAGGCAGAGTTGTGTGCCCATACATGGAAGCATATATGATGGATCCTACACTTCGCTTTCCTTGCCTTACCATATAAGAAGCCACAAAAGGAAGCCTTCAATTGCTTCCAGTTATTTGAGCGGTACTTTCTCGCAGGCCACCTCGGGATAACAACACATCTCAGAGTACCATGGCCTTTGTGCCCGCACCACTACTATCAGCCCGCACTCCACGCAGGCCCACCGCCGCCGACCTTCACAGCGCCCAAGGCGGCCCACTATATTAAAACCACATAGGAACCCACCAGACGATGCAGTCTTAGAACCCTTTTGGGATCCCGAGTCCCCCCAGCCGGCCATCTCACCGCATATGGGAAATTTGTTATGGGAAAATATGCAAAGTAGATATTTATCCCTGAACTTCCTAATTTCTAAATACTTTATTTGAAGGGCATCCGATAAGCTTAAAAACATATATTATCCCTTAAAAGTGATAACTCTTGATAAGGAAAACAGATCTTATCCCATAAAAGATAATCCTTTAATAAGGAAAACATATATTATTCCTAAAATAAGAACGAAGATTTAGGAACCAACCCTAAGTAAATCGGGAAGATCCCCTACGTAAAAGGTACAATTCCAAATCATCTCAAACCTCCTTCTTCTTCCTCTCCATTGTCACTCAATCACTAAAGAGGCGGCTGGCACACCGTCGCCGACCGCCTCTTTTGCGTGCTTTACAATGTGTCGCCATGCCCGAGATCGACAAAAAATTGGTAGCAAACAACCGGCGCGACCGTGGAATCGAACAAAAAAAAAGCCACTGAATCATTGGAGGAGCTTGGCTCCAATAGCCGTACAAGAGTTCTCGTCATCCGAGCTCGGCCGATCCCCATTCCACACTGAGCTGGCTTCAGTGGTACGTAATGTCATGCAACCCAATGACCCGGGGCCACAAGATCACTTCCATTACGCTGCAATGGAGAGAAAGAAAGAGGAACAAGCAAGAAAGATAAAGGAGTTGCAAAGTCATGTTGAAGGCTCACAGCAAAATAATGACCAGTCGCGGACTTAGATCGGAGAAAGCCGCGAACCTGGAAGAGGTATTATCAATAAAGCTTTCTTTAAAGCATTCTCATCAATTCGCACAAATTTCACTTAAAGCCTGACGGCGAAATAAATGTGCCTCTGTCTCACAAGATAGATAACATCTAACTCGGTCAACATTAAAGCCCTATGGCGTTAGAATGACCTATCCGGCCCAATAGAGAAAACATCTAATCCCACAACATTAAAAGTTTCCTGGATGATGCAAGAATGACCTATCCACCCGGTGAGATAATATCTAACTGTCACACATTAAAAGCGCGATGACGGGCAATGACCTGTCTCTACCGTGATGTATAACATCTAACTAGTCAACACAAAAGCCTCGAATCTACGCGAAGAATGACCTGTCCGACTCTAGTATAGATAATGATCTAATCAATAAATTTAAAAGCTCGACGGCGTAGTAAATGACCTATCCTACCAATATAGATACACTCAACCGGGTCAACTTAAAAGTCTCTGATGGCGCAATAAATGATTCCATTCGGCCCAAAGATAGATAACATCTAATCGGGTCAACTTAAAAGCCCGTGATGGCGCACAATGACTCACCTTATCCCGCCCCAATTATGATAACATCTAACCTGTCCACTTAAAAGTCTGACATGAAGAATGACCTATCCTACCAAGATAGATAACATCTAACTGTCCACTTAAAAGCCTAGACGGGCGCAAAGAAATGACCTTATCCGGCCAGTATAGATAACATCTAACCCAACCGCCAAAGCCCCAATGACGTAGCAATGACTATCCGGCCCAAGATAGATAACATCGGTCCACTTAAAAGTCCCGATGACGGCCCCTATCCTACTCGCATGGCTACTAACCTGGCCACTAAAGTCCGAATGGCGCTAAATGCCCTATTCGGCCCGACATGGCTAATGGCCAACCGACTTAGATTAAAGTCCGGATGGCACTAAGTGCCCTATCCGGCCCAACATGGCTAATGCCCGACTGGCTCAAACTAAGCCTGAGGAGCGCAATGCCTATCCCGCCCTACATGGCCACGCCCAACCGACTCGATCAAAGTCCGGGATGGCGCTACATGACATGTCCTACCATTATGGTTAATCTCAGCTTACTCGAGGCCCTGATACAAAAATGCCCTCGTCCGCCCATCACGGTTAATGCCCCAAGAAGCTCACACACTAAAGTCCTGATTGCACCATGACCGGGCCCTACTAGTAGGTTACGCACACCGGGCTCGAATAAAAGTCCGGATGACTCAAATGCCCTGTCCGACCCGACATGGCTAATGCCCACCGGCCAGACAAAGTCCCGGGGATGGCGCTAAACGCCTTTATCCGCCCGTCATGCTAATGCCTGCCGGCCGGGACAGTCCGGAGGAAAGCGAATGCCCCATCTGGGGCCAAAGATGGCTAATGCCCGTAGCTCCAATACAGTCCGATGGCGATGTCTCCGTCCGCCCAAGATGGTGGATACCCACCGTTCATTACTGTCCGAGAAATGTCCTATTCGCCCGCAGCGGTCGATGCCTAGCCGGTTCATTTAATACCATACTGCGTCAAAGCCATATAATCTCCATACTGTCGACCAGACATCTTCTTAATGCCGACTTGGCTCTAAGCCGCCCTGCACTTTCTAATGCCGACCATGGCTCTAAGTCGTCCTGGGCAATTTCTAAAAGCATTCGCACTTTCTAATGTCGACTTCCAACTTTAAGCTCTGTTGGCACATTCTTAATGCCGCACTTGTGGCTCCTAAGCCATCACTACAATTTCTAAAGGTCGCTTATACCCTTTCTTAATGTCGACTTACGGTTCGTTGGCACTTTCTAATGCCGTACTTCCGCCCAAGTCACCGGCACCTCTAATGCCGACTTCCCCGCTCTAAGCCCGGCAAATTTCTGTGCTCGCCCGACACTTTCTTACCGTCAAACTTCCTACTTTAAGCCTCGTTGGCACTTTCTAAAGCGACTTGTGGTTCTAGCCATCCGCACTTTCAAAAAGGCCGTACTGGCTCTAAGACGTCTGACACTTTTAAAAAAGCCAGACTTGTGGCTCTAAGCCATTTGGAACTTTCAAAAGTCCATCATTTAGACTCCTAGCCCGCTTGCGCATGCTTAAACACAGCAATGGCTCTCATCCTGTGCCTTCTTTCTCTTCACCACTTGGGGGGCAGGCTGTGCATCTTGTTCCCTCAAAGGTGATCGACCTGTCCCGATTTAAGCCAACTAAGGCTCCCTAATGATCTCTCACTGAGGCTCTCGAGCTGACCCGCTTAGGAAGAGCTACCCGAGATTGACTTCAAAAGATCAGCAAGAACAAAATGTTCACCTCTAATGACCTCCCGCGAACCCGGACGGAGTATGACGGGGCTATGTGGCCAAAGCGGGTCGAGCCTAACTCCCGCGAAGTTCTTCACATCGACAAGCAGGAGAGCTCATCGCGGGCCCTCTCGATCTCTCGAGCAATCGATCGATGTTGAGAAACATACGGTCCACACGCGCTTTATATCCAAACACACGCTCAATGTGCACATTAATTCTCCCCAAATCCCTTCAACTTTCCACTAAGGTTTAAAAGATCAGATTTTTCCCGATCAAGAAAGCACCTCAACCTTCACCGGAAAAAGTGGGCATTGTGAGTACTATGGCTTTTAGGCCCAAACTCCATCGCTTAATAGGCTCCGACGTCACAAGAAGCTCCACCGCTTCGGCTCGCCATGAAGTACCAAGGAGGCCCACTCCGTATTAAAAACCACACAGAACCCACTCGGGACGGCGGTAGCTCTAGAACCCGTCCGGGATCCCCAGCTCCCCAACCGACCATCTCATGACCAAGATATGGGAAATTTTATGGGAAAATAAGCAAAGTAGATAAGCTTATCCCCCGACTCTAATTTCTAAATCCTTTATTTGGAAGAATAACTCTTAATAAGGAAAACAGATTTTTTGTCCCTGAAAATGATAATCCTTAATAAGGAAAAACATATCTTATCCCATAAAAGGATAATCCTTAATAAGGAAAACTAATCTTATTCCTAAAATAAGAACGAAGATTTGGGAACCGAGCCCTATAAATTGGAAAGATCCCCCACAGAAAAAGGTATGCAATTCCAACTATCTCAACTCTTCTTCTTCATCTCCATTGTCGCATTTAATCATCGGAGAGGCGCCAACACACCGGGTCGCCGGATCGCCTTTGCGTTCACATTGCGCCCACTCATGCCTCGAGATCGACAAAAAAATGGTAACAAATAAATTGCGAAACATGCGTTCACACGTGCTTGATATCCAAACACACGCTCAATGCACGCGATTAATTATCCTAGCCCCATCAACTTTCCTCCACTCAAGTGTTTGTGTTAATCGTATTTTTCCCGATCAAGAAGCACCATCCTTCACCCGAAAAAATGGGGGTGAGTACCATGGCCTTTAGGCCTGCATCTATCGCTTCGACAGTCTGCGCCCGCTGCCAGCCCACTGGTCGTCTCGTCAGCTAGCGGCCCAAGGCGGCCAACTATATTAAAACCACACAGGAACCCACTAGACGGTGCAGTCCTAGAACCCGTTTGGGATCCCAAGTCCCCCCAGCCGGCCATCTCACCGCATATGGGAAATTTGTTATGGGAAAATACGCAAAGTAGATATTTATCCCTGAACTTCCTAATTTCTAAATCCTTTATTTGGAAGGGTAATCCTTGATAAGGAAAACAAAGACATCCTTAAAAGTATAACCCTGATAAGGAAAATAGATCTTATCCCATAAAGGATAATCCTAATAAGGAAAACATATATATTATTCCTAAAATAATCCTTGATTATGTTTACAACTTATGTTTTGAGACTTAATGATGGAAAGAAGTGTTAGTAAGACATTGAATGCCAAATGGAAATTATGAGTTTTGGGTACATTATAGTAATAGTTTCATGATAATTGTTTATTGAATACTCTGGAGCTCAATTATATGTTTATGAAATCTCCTTATATCTGTTTTGTATACATAATTGCATACAGATGAATGTTAAAAGGAAAGTCTTTGACAAATACATTATTATTATGGACCTTCTTCGTACTTCTCATTTACAGGTCATGTTAAGTGTGAGCTAATTGTGTAATACATGGAAGGTACTATATCGAAATAATGATGTACAACCGCCATGACTCTCGTTAGTTCTTATTTTTAATTATGACTTTATAATAATACTAATTATGAATTAATGAATAACCGTGTATAATGCGCATATGATTTGTGTATATTTATTAAATCATAAATGTATCATTAATGAAGTCAAGTGGGAGAATGAAAGAATTTTTATATACGACCCAGATGATAAAAAGAGATTTAATAAATAAAATAAAAGGGTTTAATTAATTGGTTTGAGTTGCATCGCTTGATGGAAGTGGTGAAAATTTAAATGTTTAAATTTAAATTTTAACCTCGTGTATATAAGGTTCTCTCCCTACCCATGAGATTTCTTTGAGAGAGAAATTTTACCATCAAGCACTGATAATCAGAGATTACAAAGAAAGGGCAAAGGGATAGAACAAAATATGTTTGATTTCGAACGCTGCTATTATGGATTCAAAAAGTTAGTACAATAAACTTTATTACACTTATGATGTGAATATCATGAAATCTAAGATCCTGTTGTGTTAAACCTTTAATGGAATTTTTATCGAACCCTAGAATAAAATTTTGGTCTAACAATGTAAACCACAAAGAAAGATGAAGGTGATTTTAAAATGATTTGATCGAAACAGTAAGATATTTTAATTGAAAATTAATTTATTTCTAAATAAATTATAGAATAACACAGGAGAAAGGACAGGTCATGAGAGCAACTTGATTTTAATTTTATTTAATTTCCCTAAACATGGAGCTCAATCAATCTCTCCTTATTGAATATTTATTAAGTTTTTACATGTTATTTATAAAGCTTAATATATTCTTTTATGTACTATTATTAGATATCAACAGTTGAGAATATCATAGTTGTATTTTAAAATTTAGTGATTTTTTTAAAAACTGTTAATGACTAAGACAGTCCCATAGCAGTCTAGGTTAGTGATCACCACCTTATAAATCACCTTTAAAAATTTAGTGGTACAACTTATGATAAATCTTTTATTTACCTATTGTTTATAACAAATTTATAAGTTTATGAATAAGTTAAAGATTGTAATAAATTTAAACCAGCTATATCTTCACTAATAATATCTTTTATCAATGTGATTTTCTTACAACATAATATAATCATAAATATTGTTAATATGACTTATATAATTTGTACCCACAAAAATACATGTAAGGTAATGGATATACATTTTTTCACAATATTTATTTGCTTGGTTACTCTCTCCTTTGTTTTTGACAAAATGGGAAGGAAAATGTGGTTTTATATAAGTTTAATGGGGTTTCATTTTGCACATCATATTTATTAAAATATTAATGCTGAAATGTCCTACGGCTCAGAGTTTGAATAATCATTGCTTTTGAATCTGTAGACTGTTCAGTAGCAGCCTTAATTAATAAAAGAGGAAAGTATAGATCGTTCAACAATCTGTAGATTTCCTTGCCAATGCATTTCTTTCCACATAAAAGGTGTTGGATTCAATGGGTAGTAACCTTTTATCGTCTTACATATTTGAATGAATGTTAATGGATTTAGTAATGACTGGTGTCAATAAATTACCTTTAGTTAAATAAAAAAAAATTAATATTTTAAGTTTTTTTTTTAATTTAAACTAAACTATAATATACCATCTTAGTTAGAATTCTTTGAATTGTCAGTTAGTTCGCGTTTCTTATTTTTAGCATTTTGATGTAAAAATAGTTGTGCAGTGATTTTAATTCCTTCAATCTTAGGCTCATTTTCCCATTTTAAATTAAAATACCACAGATTGATATTGGTTTGATCCACTGTAAATAATCCAATCCCAAAACCATTGCTAATTTAAACTCCACGAAATAGTTATTATGGAGCATGGAAATGAATGTCCTGTTTTGTTTACATTTTTTAAAAACTGTTTGTTTTTTCTGAAAACAGGTGCCAATTTAAAGTTTTTAAAACACATAAAAACACTAAATTGAGAGAAGAATAACTATTTTCGTAAAACAAGAAGGCTTGTTTGGTTCATATTTTTAAAATTATTATTGAAATAGTTTTTAAAAAAAATACAGAAACATCATTTTGGTGTTCTCTAAAACCGTTATCGTTTATTTAAATTTAATGCTTTTCTCTGATATTCTTCATGTTTTTAAATAAAAAAAGAACCAAATATGTTTTATATATTTTCTTTGTTCCTCTTATTTTTTGAAAGAAAAAAAAGTTTTCAAAAACTATAAATAAACAAACCCTAAAATAATGTTTTCCTTATTTAGAAAAAACGGTTCTCAATAACAGTTTTAGAAACAGAAACAAACAGACCTGGATATTTTGTACATACCAAGTACTTTAATCCTATTTTATTACGAATTTAATTTTGATGTGATAGGAGAAATATTTTATCCTAGCTAGCCACAACGTTTGAACATTCTGAATGAATTCCACAAAATAGACTTTAAGACGCCCAGTATTGACGACTCTTTACACTGTGGGCCCCAGAAGTAAACCGTATCCCTAATTCGTCGTACTTTTCAACATTATACTGCCTCTGAAATCCCAGTTCTGTCCTATAAGTACCATGGAGCTTGCCAAGCTATTTCTCTCATACTTACCATTTCATAATTCAAGAAGTTGTTAATTCTTTAGAACTAACATGTCTACTCCAGTTCAGTGGCTGTTCAATAGCCCAGATTCCTCAACCCCCAAATTGCCCTGTAAATTTTCATCCTGACGTTTGGGGGTAACCAATTTATGAATCCTACAATTCTGAAGACAAGGTAATTCAATTCAAATATGCATCAAGCTTAATGGCTGATTATATACCTGTTTCAAAGTTATTTTTGATTGGTAAATCTTGTTGATCCAGGTTATACGTGCCTGCAAAGAGGAGCAAGGATATCGAAAAGTGAAGTGAGAAGGAAGTTCATGGCTGCCGCAAGCCTTCCCAATTGCTGAAGTTCATTGATGCAATCCAACGGCTTCCTTCCATATCAAACGCCAGCGTAGTGGACTGGCATACTACTTTGAAGGGGAAATAGAAGAAGCAATACAACAGATTTATTGTAGTTTTCATGACAACAATGATATGGATGGTGATGATCTATATAATATTGCTCTTCAATTTCGACTACTCAGGTAACAAGGGTATAATATTTCATGTGGTAAGAGACCATACATGGATTGATTATCATTGCATAGGTGAAAATTGTCTACCTTCTTATTGTTCAAATCTAATGTTTAACATTGGTGCAGGGGATATTCGATAAGTTTAAGGATCATGAAAGGTGGCTTAAGGAAGCTTTGACCGCCGATGTACAAGGCATGCTGGGTTGTATGGAGGCCGTACATCTCGTGGTTCATGGAGAGGACATACTTGAAGAAAAGTACTTGCTTTCTCCACCATTCACCTCAAGGCCATTGTAGAGCATTTAGAATATCCTCTTGGTAGCAGCCATGCTTGCTCATGCCCTGAAGTGGCCAATGAGAAAAGGTTTGAGAGGCTAGAGGCAAGATGGTATATACTCTGCCTACCAAGACGGTTTTCATGATAAAACTTTACTAACCCTAGCAAAATTAGATTTCAATCTAGTGCGCCAATTTCACAAGGAAGAACTAAGCAATCTTACCAGGTTGGTTTCAAATTTTTTTTTACTAAGGTCGCGTTTGTTTTTTTGACTTTTGCTGAAAACAATTTGTTTTCGGCATTCACTATGTTTGTTTTTTCTTTTTAACTTTTTCATGACTTATTACTAAATTTTTAAAATATTGGTTGAATAGAAAAAACCAAAAATTTGGCTTTTTGGTTTTTTCTTAATGGATTTTTTAAAATGTTTTTTCTATTAAGAAAAAAACTAGATATCTAAATATGAGAAAATCTATACTTTATGATCAAATTGAAACTCTCAATTCCTTTCATGCTAATTAAATAAAAGCATATCTATTTTTAAATTTTTATTAAAAAATTATTTTCTTAAAGTTTTGATAAAAATTGAAAGATTGATTTTTTTTAGAAAAACAAAAAACTAAATACGTAATCCTATTAAACACTATTCAGAACAAAATTCTATTCAACATTAAGAAAAAAACAAACGCCACGACTTGCACTGGGTCAGTCTTATTCAGTTCGCTTCTGATCACATTAATGCATTTTTAGGTGGTCGAAAGAATTAGACTTGGCTACAAAGTTACCTTATGCACGAGACAGACTGGTTGAAGGCTACTTCTGGGTAGTTGGGGTGTATTTTGAGCCCCAATATTCATATGCAAGAAGACTTTTAACGAAAATATTTGTCATTTTAACAATTATAGATGGATGGCTCTATGATGCTTACGGCACACCCTAAGAACTCGCACTCTTTACTGGGGCTACGAGAGGTTCGATAAGGAAATTAATTAATTACCAATCTTGACGGGATATTATAATATGATCTATTTATAATTTTAATCAAGGATGTATTTTATTTTCGTGTGGGATATTAACAAGATAGAACACCTTCCGTATCATATGAAACTCGCTATGTCACACTTCTTAGATATAAAGAAATTGAGGATGATATGGAGAAACAAGGAAAACAATATTTCCAGTTCACTATGCCAAAGCTAATGAAGTAGGCCACCTTTAATTCTACACTCCTACCTTTTTCATTTGATCATAATATGCCACATCTCATATTGGATTGGGAGAAAGTTTCTAACACTATATAAGTATTGTCTTCTCTCAACCTAGTAGACACGTTTTAAATTCGTGAGAACCTTTCGACCCAAAGTTTTGACAACATCCGCATGGTCGGTCAAGTTATTTAAAATGGCACGCACCATTCCTGACCTCGATGTGGGGTTTGTTTCGTTTGGTTCCATAAGGTATTCTTTTTCGTTTGGCTCCGCAATCCTATGGGACACAACGAGGACGTTGTGTCTGCATGAAGGGTGGGTTTGTCACACCCCACATCGGATAAGGGAGAAAGTTTTATATAAGTATGGTTTCTTATCAACCTGGTAGGGATCGCTTTAAAGCCGTGAGGGCCTCTTTTAAACTCAAAACGATAATATTTATATGGTTGATGAGGTTCTACATAATATACATAGATATAATGTATATAACTTGCATGAATATGTCTTCGATGAAGAATCACCCAGCTTACTTCGGGCCGAGGCCAATTGGTTCCATGAAGGACACGTACTCAACAATGAAGAGCATGCGCGTTTGGATTCAACAACCCAGGTTACACCTCAATGCAACCTCTTCTTCATGGGAATGGAGAAATAGTGAACAAAGGATACCTGATCGGGTGACCTGGCAGAATCCCAAGATTATGTCATCTTCAAATTCTAATGGCGAGGCTCATGGATGACATCAAAACACATATGTACAAAATAGAATATGGGTCTCAAATTGCAAGAATATATAGGCTTGATTGGTTTCTATTTTAAAAAACTATTCTTGAGAACAGTTTTTGAAAATAAAGAGAACACCATATCGGTATTTTTTTGAAAAATGTTATTCTTGTTCTTTGAATTTAGTGTTTTATGTGTTCTCTATGTTTTTCAGAAACCAAAAAAAAAAAGGAATTAAACATGTTTTCCTTTGTTCTCCTTGATTTTTAAAATAGAAAAACAAATTTCTTTAAAAAAATTAAACCAAATAAAATTAACACTAGTTCTCTTTCTCTCTCTCTCTTTTTTTATTTTTTTTTTATTTTTTGTGTTCTCTCTTACATTTGTATTATACTTGCAGTTTGAGCAAAAGAGAGGACATGCGGCGTCAGCCATTGAATGTTACATGAAGCAATATGGTGTCTCTGTGGAACAAGTGTACAGTGAGTTTTACAAGCAAGTGGAGAATGTACGGCTAGATGACAACTGTGAATGCCTAAAACCGATTGCTGTTGTTCCAATGCCTATTCACTGTATAGTCAATCTTCACAGCCTGGTGTCATTTACAAGGAGGGAGACGGCTACACACATGTTGGGAAATTTATGGAAGGATAATATTAGAACCCTTTTCATTGATCCCATAGTATGACCAAATGAATGGATTTCATCACTATCCCTTACATCCCCCCTTTTGGAATAAAATAAATCGTTGTAAGAATGTGTGCGAGACAAACACATTATTCTGATTTTTTTTGGGTTAGAATTTTCTGCGTTCTCCTTTAAAAGAAGTTTTTATTTGAAAAGCTTGTTTCCAAATTCTTCTGGTTTTGCTTTCTTTAATCTCTCTTCATGGGCTTTTGCAGCAAGGATTTTATGTAAGTCTGTAGCGCTGACGATACATAGCCATGTTTAAGATTAATTGATGACAACATATAACAATATAATAAAACTTGAATCAAGAGCATACATTAAAATGTAACTAAATTAATAGGTTACATTTTTATTTAAATTAATATCGATGGGTATATAACTTCAAGGATCAAGTGTGTTACTAAAAATGTAACTAAGTAAGTTTAGGGGTGTGATGAGAGTGTTTATTTATAATTCTTTTAGGGTTGCTACCATGTTCTTCAATAAGTACAAATTTGAGCCTTTAGTTTCTGTGGGTTGTTCACATGGTAATGCAAAACCCCATTTGGCTATAAGAATGGCTCCTTGAAAGTAGAATAGTGTTTGGGAAACCTCATGGATCATTCTATCCATATTGATACGATATTGTGTCCCCTTGCCTCGTGGTTTTGTTTTTTGGCTTTTTCAAAAGACCTCATACCTAATCGATGTTATCCATGTTATATATAGGAACAAAATTTCGAAATTTCTCGCCATCGTGGAGATCGATAAGATATCTCCACCGAAATTTCGATTATACCAATTTTTCCCGAGATTTTTCTCCTATTTTTTTTTGGTGAAATTCCCCATTTTTTTCCCGAATTTTCAATTTTTCCCCTGCTTTTTCCTTGTCTAAAATATGTCCCCGAAGTGGCACCTTCAACCAATTAAGTCATTGATTGCACTTATTATATATAAAAAGTAAACCTTTTATATTCTCTATTATTATTTGTTCATAATCCCTATCATCTTATTATAATATTTTATTTTATTTTTATTTTACATTATAACTTTATAATATTTTTTAAATCAAATATTAATTTGAAAAGGAAAAGAAATAAAATAATACTTCCTACTTAAAAATTTAAAATTATAATATATAATATTTTGAATCTCCTCATTATCTACATAATATTTATAATAATAACAAAAACAAATAAATAATATCTCTTTTTTAACATAATAATATCTTAATAATATATTAAATATAAATATATTTAATTTAATAATTACTAATCCATTTGATTTAATCTACCTTAATTAAGATATGAATCATTTCTCATCATCTATATAATTAAAATATGAAAAATTTTAATCGAACCGATATTTTTGTACAAATATCCAATGATATTCTATCGATATTTCCGTAAAATCCAATTACTGATATATCCGTGTTTACCGATATTTTGATCCTTGCTTATATACTCACAAGTCTTCCCATTCCTAACCTATGTGGGACATTTATCAGACTTTTGGGTGCATACCCAACAATCCTCCCCTCAAACAAAGTTCTACTAACTTACCCCTCAAACCGTGAATTCCTTCTCACGTCAGCACACGCTGCTACATGAAGCACCATCTACTGCAGGGACCCGCCATTGTTCATTTTGTTCGCTTCCACCTACATGGTTAAGTGCTCGAACCCTGCTCGATACCTTGTTGAAACCTCATAGATCATCAGCTTCATCCACATTGGTATATTGTCCACTTTGGGCCTAAACCTTCCTGGTTTTGTTTTTAGGTTTTTCCCTTAAAAGGCCTCATACCAACTGGATATTATCTATGCTTATATACTCATAAGCCTTTCCATTCCTAACTGATGTGGGACATTTGTGAGACTTTTGGGTGCATACCCAATAGGGCACGAGTAGGAAATTTTGAACTTGATGAAAAAAAAGGGATGTTAGAAGAGTACAAGGGAAGGAAAAAGAGAGTCAAGGAAATTCTAAGTTTGATAGAGATGAAAAAATTGGAGTGGATAGTCGTGGAGAAGAAGAGAAGAAAAAGTGGAGGACCAGCAAAAGGGGGGAGGGGTCACTATTCAGTTTATTAATAGAGATCACAATTTTGTCTTGGAATGTGAGGGGGGCAAATGATGTAGTTAAAAGAAAAGTGGTAAAAGCTTTTTTGAAGTCTCAGAAGGTGGACATGGTTTGTATCCAAGAAACGAAACTGCAAGAGATTTCTAGGGGAATCATTAGCAGCTTGTCAGTTGGTAGATATATGGAGTGGGTTGTTTCCTATGCCAAAGGGGTCTCAGGAGGGATCCTTATTCTTTAGGACAATAGAGTGGTTTAGTTGATTGGGGTAGAGGAAAGTTGTTTCACCTTGTCTTGCCAGTTTAGAAATTGCGAGGACAATTTCACGTGGCTTTTCATAGGGGTTTATGGTCCCACAAAAAGGGAGCTCGGAGAAGACCTTTGGGGGGAGTTGGGTGAAGTTAAAGGTTGATGGGGGGACCCATGGTGCCTTGGAGGTGATTTTAAAGTGGTTCGCTTTCTCCACGGAGAGCAACAGTATTGGTAGTCTAATGGGTCCAGTGAGGAGATTCTCCCAAGTGATTGATGATCTAGAGTTGAAAGATCTAGTCCTCCGAGTTGGTACTTATACTTGGAAGGAGGGATTGGGCAACCAAAGGATGGCCAAATTGGATAGATTTTTGGTTTCGGAAGAATGGGACAACTATTTTAGGGGTGTAAACCAGTGTATTCTGCCGAAACCAACTCTGATAATTTCTCGATCCTATTGAACGAGGGTGATCAGCCTGGCTGGGGGCCTCTTGCCTTTTAGATTCAAAAAACATGTGGCTTAAGGAGGAGGGTTTCACACTTTAATAGCAGATTGGTGGACAAATCTTGAGTTCCATGGGACTGTCACGTGTTGATGGAAAAGTTGAAAGCTCTAAAAGGAAAGCTAAGATTTTGGAACAAAGAGACCTTCCACAATGTTGAATTAAGGAAGAAGGAAGCCTTGAAAAAATTGGATCACTGGGGCAATATTGAAAGCCACAGACATTTGTCTCGGGAAGAGATCATGGAGAAAGCCAGCAAAAACAAGGCCACATTAATATTAATCTTGACCTTACTTGTAAGTGGGGCAGACGAAATTATCAACAGGTCTATGACGACCCTTTGAACTAGCTAGCAACCAAAGGATTTTGGGGGCTTTGAACTGCTGTCCACTCATATAACTTTCGCCCAACCAAGTTAATCAGAATTGAGCACTATTACCTCGCCTTTTCATACACACACCATGTTCTTCCACAGCATCTAGCATCCAGCATCCAGTAACGATATTATTAAATCATCAAAACTATATCTGTATTTATTTTTTTGTCACCTATATATTCTTTAGGAATCCATAAAACGTTTGTTCTTCTCAATTTCTTTGTTCTGAACCATTCTTCTAATTCTTCTGCTTATTTTTTTATTTTATTTCATCCCTTTTCTTTATTAATTCAATTCATAGTCATAGACAATAGAAAAACTTCTAAGTCTTCATCTAAATTCACAATAGTAAGTCAAATCGGATAGATCTTTATTTCATTTATAACTTATATCATATATAACTAATCTTCTAATCTTTGAAACATTCATTTTTGTAATTGGATGATTACTAATTGCTAACTTTTTATTCAGGATATTAAAATAAAATATTTTCATCTTCAAATTTTGACTTCAAACTAACAAATTAACTAAAGAATGCCATTATCTAAATTATTCTAAACTCAAATTATTCAAATGGGAAAATTGAACTATAGTATCTAAACAATGTCCAAACAAGATAAGATAGGACCCTCCATTTTCATGTATTCGAATGTATAAAGTTCGAAAGCAACCTTCACTCACTTAGCTGTGTTAATATTAAATCAATGAAGGGAACAATAAAAAACTTCAAGAAAATGGACTCGTGAGAGATTATAAAGGAATAAGATATTATGAAAGAGACTTAATAATTAATGGAGAGAGATGAGAAATATATATGCTATACCAATGCAAGGGCAAAGAAGTAAAGCATAAAGTCAATAAAAGGAAACCTGAACATACTCTAATATGCCCTCAAGACAGGTGCCAGAATAACACCTCAATCTTATTACGATAGGAAAAAGAGGCGGTGGTCGAGATGAGATTTGGTAAGTGATCAACAAGCTGTCACCATCGGAGACATGAATAACACGCGTACCGATGATCAACCAGTCACGCACCAAAGCGATAATCAATAGCAAGGTGTTTCATGTGAGAATGAAATACAGGATTAGTAGAGATAAGTGGCACCAAGGTTGTCCTAGAACAGGGGAGGCGGTGACTACACTAGGACAAGAAGTTTCGACAACAATGATTTCACTCCATTTCATTAGCAACCGCAATGGCACTATACTCACTCTAAGTGGCACGGAGCAATAGTGAGTTATTTTGTAGAACTCCAGAGATTGATTAGCACCAAGGAAAATACAAAAAGCACCTATGGAGGGTATCGATCATCCGTTACACCAACTGCATCATAGAAAACCACGCGAATGTATGAGCAAGAACTGTAAGAAGCCGATACCAAGGGATCTCATGCCATTAAGATAACGGCAAATCGCTTGACTACTCCCCAATGGTGTTCGGATGGCATGTGCATAAACCGTGAGAGTTTATTCAGGGCAAAGGAAATATTCGACCGAGTCATCAAGAGATGTTGGAGGCCACTAACCACCTGACGATACATGGTTGCATTGACCGACGCAATACCATCATTAGCAATCAGAGAAGTACCTACGACAAGCGGTGTAGAGACAGGTTTGGAGTCGAGCATGTTATGTTTGCTCAGAATATCAATGACATATACTTTTGTTGAGATAGTACAAGACCCATGGAAGTAGCCAAAACCTCAACCCCATAGAAGCAAGATATCACCCTAAGATCCTTGGTGGAGAATTTAGAGTCAAGTTATTAAATAATAGTGTCATCAAGTGAGGGGTCACTACCTATAATAATAATCAAATCATCAACATAGACCAGGAAATAGAGAAGCCCATTACTGCGGGAGTTAACAAAGAGAGACGAGTCTGCACGGGATGTGACAAAGCCGAGAGAGAGCAAGAAAGTGCGGAGCTCCTGGTACCAAGCTCGAGGAGCTTGTTTGAGCCTATAAATAGCCTTGTGTAAATGACAAACATGATGCAGATAATCGGCGTTGCTCATGCTCTGCGACTGCGCCATATAGACCTCCTCCGTAAGATACCCATTGAGAAAGACATTATTTACATCAAGTTAAAGAAAACCCCACTTACGGTTGAGGGCAATGCTAAGCACAAGAAGGGATGTACTTCTGGATTTATCACGGACTGAAAGTCTCTTGAAAGTCAATGCCCTATTGTTGGTGAAAGCCTTTAGCAACAAGGTGTTTTATATAGTGCAATGTGAGCCATCGTGATCTCCGTTTAATGCGAAACACCCATTTTGGTCGCCTTCCACTATATTCGCCTCCGTGCCTCGAGGGAACTAGAGCTACATTCATCTGAATGAGGTTATCATATTTTTCCAAACATCGCCTACACCTACTGGATTCTCGAAGAGCTTCTGGGCAACAAGCAAGGTGGTTTAGTGAAAGATGGAAAGGGCAGTAGAGGGTCAGTATATTTCGCTGGTTTGATGATGACTTAGCCCGTATTTCCATGGGATGGCGGTTTAGTATGAGAAGGAGAAGTGGACTGGGGGGCGGAGTTGGTGAGAATGGGTATAAGGTCGGAGGATGACTAGGAGAGGGTGGTAAGAGCCACCAATAGTCCACCGCCCGGTGGAAGGGCCTGGTATTATCGGTGGCATGAGGGTCACTGAGGACTGAGTCGAATGGGAACACGTCTCTGAAGTGGAACTGACACAAAGAGTTTTTTTTAGAGTAGGGTCAAAATGTGTGAGAAAGGCACTGAAAGTGAGGGAAAGCAGCGAGAAAGACATGATTTGATTTTTGGGGATCAAGTTTGTGGGAAGAATAGGGACGCAACCAGGGAAAACATAAGCAACTGAAGACATGGAGTTTGGATGGGTCAGGAGCTTTGTTGAATAAATTTTCAAACGAGGAACCAAGAGAAAGACAAACTTTAGGCATTCTATTTATTAAATAGACAGCCATTATGCATACGACTTTAAGGGTAGAGAAATGGGGTCTGACACAGAGAGCAGACCCGCCGACAATGTACTGATGTCGACGTTCAGAGTACCCATTATGTTCAGGAGTGTGAGGAGATGTAGTGAGATGGGTTATACCGTGAGCCACAAAGAAGGACCAAAGAGCTAAAAATTCGCCTCTTACTTATCTCAGGTAAGAGTTTTAATATGTTGTGGTGAAATAGTTTTCAACAAGACGCTTGAAGGTGACAAAGGTTAAATGAACATCCGACTATAGATATAACGCGTAAATCAATATATACTAGGTAATGGTCAACAAAAATAATTAGTAGTGAAAAACCATTGAAGAGGAAACAAGTGAGGTCTAAGATTAGAGAAAATGACATCAAGAAGGAGGAAGAGGTAATGCTGAATTTAGAAAAGGTAACTCTCGTGGCTTTTATTAATATTACAGAGTTACATGAAAAGGAACACATAAATGTTCTTTGGGAAAGGAAATACCTAAACACTAAGAAATTTGTGAAAATGGGCAAAGATATTATCAGATCACTGTTATATGGAGAAGCGGAAAGCGTGGATCGAATCAAGAAGATCAAGGATTGGTCACTAATAGACATCGTCTCTACGTTTCCCGTGAACCAAAGTGACTCCAGGTGACGATCGTACATCTGAAACAAAGAGTAAAAAAATAGGACATTAATAGGGTTATCGGTACAAAGGGCAGAGACCGAAATAAGGTTTTTAGATATGGTAGGCACATGTAGCACATTGGAAAATAATAAAGGTATAGGAAGAGAGGTAAGGGAGAAGGAGCCAATGAAGGCAATCGATAAACCTGAACCATCACCAATAACAACACTGTCAGAGGTGGTGTATGACTCATGAAGAGCCAGGGCAGCAAGTTCTATGGTCACATGGTGAGAGGCGTCAATCTCAACCCATCACCAGAGAGTAATTGACTCAAGTAGCGGTAGTATTAGGGTGCAAATGAAGGTCGGGCGAGTGTAAAGAGAGGCAAGTGCCAAGGTGGATAGATGACTTCACTGTCGAGCAAAGTTCCCGATTATACCACAAATTTGACAACGCCTCGGAGGTATGGACTCATGCCCGAACCGGGCCTGCGGAGATGGATGCCGAGAAGACATAGGAGGAGCATGCCTAAGGTATTGGATATGCTCGAACTAGGTCGGTGGAGCGGGTAGGTATTGCGAGGGGGCCTCAAGTGGTGTCCATGACTGCTGAGATTGGTTATGGTTCCAGCCACCACGGTTGTTCGACCGACGATGTGATGAAGAGCCAGACAAAGTAACCAAGGCAGTTGCCGAAGTGGAGGCGGGCGGTGATGAAGGGACCGAAAGTTGCAATTAGGCCTCATAATTAAGTAGGTGCTCAAACAATTCCTCAATGTAGGGCATGAGATATGTTCGAGTAGGCCGGGCCAAGTCCATTCAATACTCGGATGGAGAGCTCATCAAAGTCATTAGGGACATTTATAAGAGCAAGAGAGTCAATGTTGTGTTTTACATCTTGCAATATAATCAAGACAGTCCGACATCTTGGCGAGGACTGCAAGATTCGCATGGATTATGATTGGTCCACACAAAGGAGAGGCATATACGTTTTTCAAGAGTGGTCCACACAGCCCGAGATGTGGTGGAGGTAGAGATAAACTGCACTAGGATGGCAGATAGAGACATAATAATTGCATTGAGAAACAATTGGTCTTGTTGGAGCCAGAGAATATGATCCAGATTTGGGGAGGGGGAATCAGCATTAGGAAGAGGCATCATTACTAGAGGACACGACTTTGAGCCGTCAACGAAGTCAAGTAGACCATACTTGAACAGGAGAGATGTGAATTGGAGCTGCCACGCGGAATAATTCGTGGCTGTGAGCTTTAGCAATGCTTGAGCACTGACATTAAGAACGATTAAGTTTTGAGTCGGATTAGCATCGGTCAAGACTGTCGAACAAGGAGGAGGCACGACGGCAGTGGTGAAAGAAGATTCGTCGGCCATTGAGAAGCATAAGGGCTAGCGAAGAAGGCGGGTCATGAGCAGTGGCGGTGGAAGCTAGAGTTTTTTTTTTTTTTGCCGTTAAGCTTGTCACTCTGATACCATATTATGAAGGAGACTTAATTATTATTGAGAGAGATGAAGTATATATATACTAATACAAGGGCAAAGAAGTAAAAGCATAAAGCCAATAAAAGAAAACCCTATATATACTCTAATACAAGACACTCCTATAGAGAATTGCCAGGGTGAGACATCTAATGGGAAATCTAGAGCCTATGAAGAAGACAATCGGAGAGAAAGATTATGATCGTAAAGCAAACATAAGCCTCAAAAGATGGAAACATATAAATAAATCCACAGCACCGTCCATGGATATACCTTAGTATTTGAATTTCCCGCCAACCTTCATTATCTCCATCTAAATCCTTTCTCCTTAAGGTGTGATTTCCTGCACATACTACATACAGTCAAGCTCGTACTACATATGCTCTAAAATCAAGGATGTAATTTTCTGCACTAAATTAATAAAAATGGTTTTGGAATAATAGATCAGATTGGGATTCTTGCCTATGGAGGCCTATGGACTTTCAAAATATGGAACGGCTAGGAAAAAACTAAAGAGAAGAAAAAAAAAACAGTATAAGATCCTAATCGATTTTCAGCCCCCTTTTAAATCACATAGCTGGATATAATTGAAACTAATAAGAAGAGAAAAGATGATAGCTTAATAAAAAGTTGTTTTGAGGTAGATATATGTTCAGTATCTTCTCCAGAATGTCCAGTATATCCATCAAACAAATTTGCGAAAAAGACCCAACCAGTAGTAAATGTGGTCGTCTTCGTCATCATCTTGGGCGTCAACAGTATCCATTGGAGGATAGCTGTGCTCAGTGAACTGTATTTGGTGATAGCTTGTTTGTGCACTAGCACTAGCATCTTCGTTATGCTCATCATTATACTCTATCATTAGTTGATTGTTGTCCCATCTTCTATGAGCATCATCAACATCAGTAACGGTACCTTTTGAGATGTCCTCTGTGTGTATAAGATGGATCCCACACTCTTTCACTTACTGGTAAATTGTCGTTTGGCGTAATGAAGCCTTGAGATGTTCTGATTGAAACTGATCCCAACAGCGCTTCAACAAGTTCTATCCTGCCACACATTATTTGATTTGATCCAACACAAATTTGGCAGCAGGAGAACCATACATTATCCACGTCCCAGCACCCAGATTCTTCACCATCACCACAGAAATTCAATTTGCAGTTCAACAAACCAGGAGCCGAAGGAATACAAATAGAGTATATAGAAAATCCTAAGAAGTCATTATTTTTGTGCCAATCCGGAGGAAGCTCTACTGTTATTTGACATCCTTTCTCGCTGGCTTATCCACTCTGGAATTCCATTATTTCCGGGAGTAATAACTGTGATTGCCTTGTTTAAATAAGAGCCACATTCCAACTCCTGCACAGAAGTACTACGAGGTAAATACAATTTCTTCATGAATAAGAGCTAGGGGTAAATTATGTTGTGAAACATCATACCTTGATTGTTGATTCAAACATTTAAGCAGAGAAAACAAAGAAGACGCTGAAGAGTAGATAAATTTTCCAAGCATGCAGTTGTGTACATCTAGAATTCGTAAGGTTGGTGAAAGGTCTAGAATTAGAGCTTAAGGCAGTGACTCAAGGAAAGGATTCTCAGTTTAAAAGCTGAATTATGTCTGCAGCTATGCAATTTAAAATAGTCGATGCTTGGATAAAGACCTGAAACTCCCAGAGTTCTAGACATTACAAAACTTCCCAGATTTTCAGAAATTTCTCAAGTCCTGGTACAGCAATCGAATTCAGCTGTTTAAGAGAGCCTAAATTACAAATGCTTTCTGGAATGTTCCCAAGTTTGCTGCAGTTGTTCAGATACAAATGTTGAAGCCCTCGTAGATGTTCAATTGATGATGTGATGGCAACTCTTTTATGGAAGTTCCACTCAAATAAAGGTGTCTTAAATTTTCCATATTCTCCGAGATTTCTGGAAGCGTCCTTAGGTTTGAACAGCTAGAGCAGGAGACAGTTATAAGAGATTTCAAATAACCAATGCTTTCAGGAAGACACACAAGGTTGTTGCAACCTGTCAGATCCAAATATTGAAGCCCTTGTGTTGAATCGATTCTGGTAGTTCTTGTTACAAAACCCAACAACCAAAGCCTTAGGGACCTGGAAAGCCGTGAGGAGAAGAAGACACCAGCCTGGCACAGTGAATAGGTGTCAATACATCTAGCTATCAATGACAGAGTACATCAGAGCCGTGTAGAGAATATTGTTGTTGCTCCGTGTCCTATTTTTATTGGTGATATTTTCAACCGCTCCAACTATTATCCTGTAGTGGGAATGGAGAGGTGTGGATTGTGATTGCATCTTTTTCTTTCCCTTCTAAATTTTCTGGAGTTGTAGGCATTCTCGAATTGCCTACCCATTTTTTTTTCTGCTTTTATCAACTATCATTTTTGGTGCTTTCATTCATCGAACTTCACCTCCATGGCCAATGGCGCTCGAGCAGAAACCAGACAGATGGATGAATGTATCAATCATTTGAATAATCATGAAGACCTGATCCTTTCCATTGCTGAGTTGTTGAAAGAGCTGAATCTCAAACTGACGACGATGAAGCTAAATTTGATCGTGAATTTTCCCAAACAGAGATTCGCAACTGGTTCTTCCTTTGTTCCCGATTCTCCTGTGCCTCCGACCCTGCTCTCTTCTGACTCGCAGATCATCAACCAATTCCGTAACATTCGTTTAGATGTTCCGCGTTTTGATGGATCTGATCCACATGATTGTTGCTACTGAGCATTAATTCTTTTGTTTCCTGTTAAAGACTGATTCAAAGTTGAAGAATAATTCAAAGTTTGTCTTTCAATAGTTCCTATTAGTTAGAAAGTTTTTATTTTAAATTTATTTATTTAATTGTTAGAGAGTGAGTCCACGGTTGTTCGAGAGTTTTATCTATGTAATAAATGTGATAAATTAGTTGTAAATGGGATAAACACGGGTAAAAGTTAGTTTGTTTATTTTAATTTGATTTATCTATTGTAAGCCTATTTATAGGCATTTTAATGTTTGAAAATAAATGAGAGTTGCACGTTGTTTTTCACTTCTATTTGATTTCCTTATCTCCAAAATTCCAACATGGTATCGAGCCAAAGTTCTGAGGGTCCATGAGTGACTTTGATGGCAATGAATAATTTTTCGTCTTCCTATTCCTCCTCTTACAAAGAGAAAATTATCACATATGGGCTATCAATATAAAGGATGCACTTAAAAGGTCCGAGTCTTGTGGAGGTTATTGAGAATGATGTTGATCCTACGCTTCTTCCACCAAATCCAACACTAACACAAATTTGAAAATGAAGAAGAATTGGCAAAGAAACCAAAGACACTCATCATATACATAAAGAAGATGAGATGCAAGCCACAAGCATAATGATTTATGAATCACCAAAAGAAGCATGGGACAAACTCAAAGAAGATTTTGAAGGTAATAATCAAACAAAGTTGATGCAAATTTTAAATCTCAAAAAGGAATTTGAGATTCAGAAAATGAAAGAATCTGAAAGTGTGAAAGAGTATGGCAAAGAACCTACATCATTGTCAACTAGATCAAATTACTTGGTGAAGATTTTCCTACTCGTGAATTGTGGAAAAAGCTTCGTAAGCTTGGTTCAAAGGTATGACTAAAATTTCTTCTCTTGAAGACTCTAGATCTATCAAAATTAGTTTTGCGTAATTAATCAATGCACTTGCCATGACCAAATAACTCATGAGGCGGAAGCAAATGAACAGTGGAGCGATGTAGCATATTTAACTAAAGAGAAGGAAAAAATGAAAGATTCATCGGTGTGATCATTGCAAAACTTGGACATGAGAGCAAAGATTGTTGGCACAAGGAAAGCCTCAATGCTTCAAGTGCAAAAGATTTGGGCATCTACAAAATATTAGAACAAAAAATAGAACAAGCAAATGTGGTAGAAGAGGTTGAAGAAACTCTCTTTTGAATTAATTGGTGAGAGGCAATTTCAAGAAGAATTTTAGAGAGAAGTGCTCTAATACAAATTGTTCCTTTTGCCCCATTTTTCAGGTTTTGGTAGGAGAATGGGGAAAAAATTAGCTGTTTCTGGCAAAGTGTTCCAAGGTCATCTTGGATTTTGTAGGCAACCCATTTCGAGATTGATCTATTTGTTCTACCTATTCACGGTGGTGATGTTGTATTATGTACAGTGGTTATGGTTACTAGGTAATATTGTGACAAATTACAAGGACTTGACTATGTCATTTCCTGAATGGGAAGACAATTACACTTACTACAAAGGTCTCCACTTTCTACGTTCTATTCAATTAAATAAATTCAAGAGGTTATTTACTTGCTACAATTGCTTCCTATTTTCAGTTAATTGCTATACCTCTGAAACAACCACCTTGGCCTCAATACTTCCCATTTCTGAAGAGGTGCAACAAGTGCTTGATGACTTCAACTAGTCTGTACCACTGAGCTACTCTTTGTTGACTTGCAGATCACCTACATATATTGTGCCTGAACTCTAATACCAAACTAATATATGTAAGACCATACCGCTATCCACATTTTCAAAAACTGAAATCGAAAAGTTGGTTCGTGAAATGCTTGCTTGGGGTGTGATTAGCGCGTACGAGTCCATATCTTCCCCAGTCCCGTTAAAAAAATTGATGGTACATGGCGGTTTTGTGTTGACTACCGCGCACTCAACCAACTTACTGTTCCATATCGTTTTCCGATTCCTACCATTAATGAAATGCTTGATGAACTATTCGGTGCCATGATCTTTACCAAATTAGACTTACGTGCAGGCTATCAATGATTCACATGGCGCAATAAGATATTCAAAAACCGTTTCGCAACCACGAGGGCCATTATGAATTTTTAAGGATGCCTTTGGGTTAATAAACGCTCCAGCCACATTTCAGAGCCCATGAACAACATCTTGAAGCCTTTCTTTGCCGCTTTATCATCGTATTCTTTGATGATATATTGGTTTATAACCTCCATGGATGACCACTTGCAGCACTTGTGTGCTATTTGAGCTGCCTTTAAACCAATAAATTTTTGTCAAGTTCTCTAAGTGTGTTTTTTGGCAAGTTTAGAGTGCATTATCTAGGTCATGTGGTTCATGGCAAGGGGGTGCAACCAGAGGAGGATAAGATTAAGGCTATTTTAGACTGGTCGCCTCACCTCATAGTCAAACAACTCTTCATGGATTTCTTGGTTTGGCAGGTTATTATCGTTGTTTTGTGTGTGACTTTGCTCAAATTGTATCCTCTCTCGTCCTTACTGAAAGGATAAATTTACTTGGACATCAGAAGCTGCTACTACTTTCTCTCAACTAAAGCTTGCACTAACTTGCTCTCCAGTGCTTGCCTTGCCAATATTTTCAAAGCCTTTTACCATTGAGACAGATGCTTCAGGGCCCAGAATTGGGGTTGTTTTGCTTCAAGATGGCCACCCCATTGCTTATTTTTAGAAAGAACTCAAACAACGGAATGCAACAGCCTCTACATATGTTCGGGAGTTGTTTCGTTATTACAAAAGTTGTTATTACAATGGCGACAATATTTGTTGGGCAACCATTTTACCATTCGGACATATCAGCGAAGCATTAAGAGCTCATGAAGCAAGTGGTACAAAACTCCCAGAACAACAACGTTTTTTAGTGAAACTGTTGAGCTTTGATTTTTGTATTGAATACAATCCCGGTCGTTCCAACATGGTTGATGCCCTTTCACGCCAAATGGACACTGATAATGCTGAAGTGTCGACCCCAGCGATGCACTCCTTGTTCTACCTACAACTTCTTTCTAGAAGAGATAAAAACTGAGACACTTTTGGATCCTGAACTCCGACGACAATATTCAGTCCATAATTGCTCAACCCGAATATTTTCTGAGTACATGTATCGGGATGGAAACTATCAAAAGGTGGAAAAATCATGTTATCTTCTGATTCAACTATAGGCTCTATTTTGTTTGAGTTTCTCACTCGACACCCATAGGGAAGGATGGTGGTATTCACAAAACTTGGCTTCAGATCTCAATCTCATATTACTAATGTGGGTCGACTTGGAAACAAGATGTGCAAGAGTTTGTTCGCACTTAGATGGTAAGTGTTACCCCCTCGGATGCCTAAGCTCGTTGGTTGTATGCAAGGGCCTCATAGGTATGCCTTAGACCTATGAGGGCACCTAATAAAAACAAGGCAAACCATGGTGGTGCATGGTAAGGCACGTGGACTAAAGGCAGCATGGTAGCATATGGTGGACATGCACCCATGACAAAATGCAGGGCAGGTAGAAAGGGAGAAAGGAGTCAGAACTGGTGCACCAGAGCCGATCAAATTCAAACATCAACCATATGGGAGCCGATTTTTGAATATAGGCATTCAAATTCAAACGCCATGAACTAAGACCGGCTGGGAAGGGTCACCTATGTTGGCACAGACACCAAAGTCTATAAAGGATGGGGTCTCTAACTTAGATGGGGTTAGAGCGATTATTCTCGTGATATTTTGTAAAGCTCTGATATTGTGAGAAGTGCACAAAGACTTACGCTGAATAAATACAAGTCGATTTTTCAGACATTCTAAGTCTCTTATACTTGGCTTTGAGACACTGGGAAAGGTTATTAATAGAGTTAGCACCTGACATCCATAAGGCAAAATTTCAGACGATAAACCGTGGTGACAAGTGGTATCGAAAGCACCGAATGGCTGGGAACGCTAAAGCAGTTATTTGTCCCGCTGAAACATCAAGTGGGAGAATGGTCACAAGATGAAGAAACTGCGGATCATTTGCGCACTAATGAAAAATGAGTTTGAAGTGCGCCATAACTGATGGAGGCCGCTGATAAATATGCTGAACGGATTGATGCCTCAAACCGACCGTGCAACATGGCCGGTACCTGATGCAAAGGCTCATGGGCAGCAGATCTCACTCAAAAAGTGTCGCGGGCCCAAAAGTCCCCCACGGTGCTCGGTCCCCACAAGGTACGCGGTGCCGTGAACCCGCGCCTGGGGGGCGTTAGAAATGCTAAGGCTGGAAAATTTCCTGCGATACGGAGCGCTTCTTTGGCGCCTTTCATGCCCATAGGTAGCACGTGTCCATAACCGCGATGTACCGCTCTGCGATGCAAAGTTATGGTGGCGCACTCGGATGGGAGATGATGCAGAGTCTGGAAGGCCCCAGATTGATACCTGGGAGACTCTGAAGAAGGAACTGAAGGAACAATTCCTACCCACAAATTCAGCCTGCCGCGAGTCCCCGAAGCGTCAAGCAACATAGGTTCGAGGGACTAGTGTGAAGGAATTTAGTTCCATCATGTTGGATATCGTGAATATGTCTGATGAGGACAAATCGTTTCAATTTCATTTCTCGATTACAAGGCCGGGCAATGCATCGAACTCGTGGAGACAGGAGTTCGCGGACTCGCAATGGCTGCAAATGACCGGCCAGGACTACGCACGGGCAACGCCATCAACACCAATGTGCAAGTCCAAGACGAGCGCGGGCAAGGCGGCAAGGCGTAGGGAAAACCTTCATTCAATAAGAAGGCTGGCTGGAAGGGAACAAAGAAAGGGGCTGCAGAGACAAAACCAGTGGAGACAACCACAAATTTTTGTGCCATTAAACTGCATCTGGGATGTTTTTTATATGCAATGGCCCTCACCGTGCCAAAGACTGCCCCAAGAGGGAAAAACTGAAAGCCTCGTCATCACGATGACAAGGCAAGATCGATTCAGATTCAATTCTCCCGAGTGAATCCTTTGCAATTGCTGAATGCAATCAGTGGCGAGAACCAACCGCAGAAAACCTTGATGCATGTTCAGGTGCTGCTTAATGGAATCCGGGTAAAAGCGATGGTAGACAGTGGTGCCACGCACAATTTTGTTGCAACCAGTGAAGCCTCGAGACTCGATCTGAAACTGGTAGATGATGATAGCCGGATCAAAGCAAAGGAACAAAAAAGAAGGCACAAAGATACAGGCATTGCCAAGGATGTCCCGGGCCGCAAGTTGGTGAATGGAAGGGTAAAATTAATTTACTTTGTGTTCCATCGATGATCACCCAACCTCGTGGATTGATTTCTTCCTCAAGTCTAAGGCTCGCCCGATTCCTCATCCGGTGGACTTATGATCTAGAGGAGAATCACTGCTTTGTGCCCAAGTAGCGAAAGGAAAGGCGAGAAGCATGGCAGTGGCCGAATGGTGTCGGCCCTTCAACCGAAAAAAAGGGCCTGCTGACAAAGAGACATACCGCGCTGTGGAAATCAATGAAGGACATGATGCTGAAGTTCCTGACTCTGTGGCTGGGATATTAAAGGAATTCAGAGACATCATGCCCTCCGAGTTGCCTAAAGAGTTGCCTCCCCGAAGACCCATTGATCACAAGATCGAATTGTCGCTGTGGGCAAAACCTCCCCGCCAAGTCCCCACCTGACTTTCGGGCCCTCGCAGACCATTGAACCGAGGAAACAAATAAAGAGCTACGACAAATGCGCATGATCCAACCGAGGGCTCCATATGGCGCACCTGCTCGTCTTAAGAAACATGATGGATCATTGGGCGCGATGTGTGGACATCAGGCTCGAATAAGGTAACCATCAAAAAACAAGTACCCGATTCCTTCGGGCGGCCGAATTGTTCGATAGATCGGGCAAAGGCTCGGTATCACCAAACTGACCTCGAGATCGATACCGCAAGTCCGGTCACAGAAGGTGATGAGGCAAACCACATGTGTAACTCTCGTTATGGTTCATATGAATTTCAGAATGCCGCTTTGGGCTCACAAATGCCCCAACATTCTCGCAATTTAATGAATGATGTAATCGCTTCGACTATCTCGACATGCTTTTGTAGTTGTCTATTTAGATGACATTGTAGTGTATAGCCAAATGACTCTAAATGAGCACGAGATGCACTTGAGAAAGGTGTTCAATGTATTAGGAACACAACCGTATGTGAAGCCAGAGAAGTGCGAGTTTGCAAGGAGCAGATCACGTTCTTGGGTCACAAAATCAGTGAAGGCCAGATTCGGATGGATGAAAGAAAGGTGCAAGCTGTGATCGACACACACCCCCTACCAGTGACGTAGTTGCGGTCATTTCTCTAAGCTAGCAAATTAATATAGGAGATTCATAAAGGGTTGAACAAAGATTGTCTCTCCATCACGTATTTGCTAAAGAAAGACCGAGCATGGGATCGACAAAGAGTGTCGGATGGCTTTGAAAGCCTCAAACAAGCTTTATCTCCAAAGAACCGCTTTAATAGCTTACAACTGGACCCTCCCTTTGAAGTTCAGACTGATGCTTCGGACAAGGCCCTTGGTGGAGTCTTGGTGCAAGAAGGACACCCCGTGGCATTTGAGAGTCGAAAAACTGAATGTATGTAACAAATATTTATTCAACGCATGAGAAGGAAATGACAGCTAAAGAGTGACCACCGCAAAGAGTGGAGGCATTACCTCCTTGGTGATTTTCGCGCAGTGACGCATAATGTGGCAAAATACCTTCTTCAAGACACGTAAGAAGTTGAGCGGGCGCGCCCGCCGCAAGAATTCTCGCCGAAGTTCAATTTTGAGTGGCTGCATCGGCCAGGGCGGCACAACATTGTAGCGGACGCACTCAGTCGGAAAGAGGTGGTGGCATACATCATGACCATGTCAGAAGTCATCTCAGATTTCAATGAGCGGATCAAGAAGGCTGCAGGACTTGATGCCTATGCAGAGAACCGAGACAAAGAAGTCGTGAATGGGGAAACCAGAAGTACCGGCTGGAAAATGATCTCCTTGTGTTCAAAGGAGGAAGGCTCTATGTCCCGATGGGAGGATCAAGGGAGAGAGTTGTCAAAGAGACCCATGATGCTGCCGGCAGCTATCCAGGAGGAGGACCATGGCATCACGTCTGTGTCCTACTATCGTCAAAGACGGGTGAGGACATGCTGTGCGTATGTGAAGTCTTCATTCCCGTATGCCGCTTAGACAAGACTCCGAAAGAAAAAGATGGCGGGGTTGTCGCAAATTTCCCCATACCGCATAAGCCATGGCAAAGTGTCTCCATGGATTTTCATCTCGATTCTAAGGCCCGGAATGCAATCCATCTTTGTCGCGGTTGATCGGCTCAAAGTACTCGTTCATATAAAGACCGGAAAGATGTTCAGTTAAGAGGCAATCAACTTGCTACCATGTGGGTGAAACATTTTGGTTTGCCTAAGGACATAATCAGTGACCGGGATGCGAGATTCACAGGACGGTTTTGGGTGGAACTCTTCAAGCTATTGGGTTCGAGTCGAAGTTCTCCACTGCCAATCATCCACAAACAGATGGCCAGACCGAAAGAATCAATGGATTGCTGGAAGAGTATTTGAGGCATTATTCATACTACGTAAAAATCGGGTGGATTTGCTGACACCGCCGCTTCGTTATAATCGCATAAGTCGCTGAATGTGATGAGCCCTTTGAGCTGGCTATGGTTACACTAAGAACCCCATTAGATGTGGCAAACAAATGGGTTTGGGGAGACAGCCTCGCGAAGACATCAAGCTTAGCCATTTCCCTACAGAGATGTTCGATGATGGCACCTGAAAGCTTCTCGAGAAGGCGGCTAGAAGAATGAAGAAGTATGCTCGATCAACATGATTTGCCTGAATTTCGGGGATTGGGGGATACAGGCCGTTGAAACTTACTCCACAAATCTCGAAAAAGTGCGTGAAGACTCCTCAAGAAAGATACGATCTCAAAGCTTGAGGGGCCTTTCGAGGTGATCAAGAGAGTGGGAGAAGTTGCTTATATGCTGAAGTTGCCCGAGAGACTGAAGTTGCATCCAACATTTCATGTCAGTTTTTTGAAGCCCTATGTTGAAGATGCAGAACCGGGTAGAGCACAAGTAAAACGCCATCCTCCTCGTTGTGACGCATGATAAGGGGGGTGAGGAAGATTCTAAATCATTGCAACTAAGGGCAAGTAGAAAGAATCGGGCGGACCGATTATCTTGCCTCCGCTGGAAAGGCGCTTGGAATCGAGGCTACATGGAGCCGATGACATCGCGGGCGCTCGGAAGGGGCAAGCAAGACTATCTAGCTAAGTCGACGCGGCTTCGACTTCGGGAGTGGGAGGGTTTGTTACCCCTCGATGCCTGTCGTTTGGGCGTATAAGCCTCAGGTATGCCTTAGACCTATGAGGGCACCTAATAAAAACAAGGCAAACCATGGTGGTGCATGGTAAGGTACGGTGGACTAGCGGCAGGTGCATGGTAGCATATGGTGGACATGCACCCATGACAAAATGGTGGGAGTTTGAATTTGAAAATTGTGAGCCAGATTTCAAATTCAAACATCAACCATATGGGAGCCAGATTTTTGAAATATGGAGGCAGATTCAAATTCAAATGCTGGTGGGAAATGGCACCTGTTGGGAAGGGTCACCTATGTTGGCAATAGACACCAAAGTCTATAAAAGGATTGGGTCTCTAACTTAGATGGGGTTAGAGAGTGTGCCATTATTCTGTATATTTTGTAAAGTTCTTGTATTGTGAGAAGTGCACAGCACTTGACAGTTTTGAATAATACAAGTTGGGATTTTCCTGTACATTCTAAGTCTCTTATACTTGGCTTTTGAGAGACACTGTGGGAAAGGTTGGCTAATAGAGTTAGCACCGCACATCCAGAAGGCAAAAATTTCGTATTGATAAACCAGGGGTGTGACAGTAAGGTTGTTCGCATATCAACCCTTGCCGCTACCATCAACTATTTGAGAAGACCTAACCATGGATCTTGTATTGTTGATCAGCACCCTTAGGGGTAAGAGTGATTATGGTTGTTGTGGACAGGCTTCAGCATGCCCACTTCATTGCCTTACCTACACAATTTACTGCTTTCAAGGTAGCCTCTGTTTTTGTTGCAGAGATTTGCTGCCTACATGGTATTCCAAAAACCATAATCTCAGACAGAGATCGTGTGTTCATGAGCCATTTCTGGCAGGAGTTGTTTCGCTCAGTGGTACTTGCTTCGATTCAATGGCTCCACCACCCACAAAACCGATGGCTGTGACAGATGTGACGAATCTGTGACGAATCGTAGTTTGGAGCAATTTCTTCATTGTAACACCATGGACCATCCAAATACTTGGGTCCCAGCTCTACCTTGGGCAGAATATTCTTATAACTATTATTACCACTCTTCTATTGGATATTCCCTCCTTTCAAGTGGGTGTAAGGGCACCCACCCCTTCAATTATCTCCATATAATGGACATCCAGCTGCTGTGGAGGCTGTTGGTACCATGCTCCAGCAACGTGATGCCATCCTGCGCCAACTCAAACACAATCTCGATGACACCCAAATTAGAGTGAAGCAAATGGCTGACAAGAAGCGGCATGATCTCAGTTTTGAAGTCGAGGATAAGGTTATGGTGAAATCACAACCTTACCATCAGTCTTCTCTCAGTCACCAAACATATAGCAAACTCAATCGCCATTTTTATGGCCCATTTACCGTAATCGCCAGGATCGGAGCAGTTGCGTACAAACTAGATCTACCCAAGTATTCCAAGATTCATCCCATCTTCCATGTTTCCCGACTAAAACCATTTCGTGAGAACCTTGCCTTCCATCCCTTGTTGTTGCCTTCGCTTTTTGAGGATGGACATCCCTTGGTGCTTCCAGTAGTAGTGCTGCAAAGCCGTCAAAGTGCTAAAATGGGGTCTTGAAAACAGTTCCTCATCCAGTGGAGGGTATGCCAGTAGAAGACTTTACTTGGATCTTCCTTGCAAGATTTCACTTGTTCTTATCCTAGCTTCGAAAGTTGGGGACCCAAAAGTCAGTGAAGATGAAGAAGACACCAGCCTGGCACAGTGAATACGTGTCAATACAGCTGAGTATCAATGAAAGTTGTCTAGCATGATAACAAAGTACATCGAAGCCGTGTAGAGAATATTGTTGGTGCTGCGTGTCCTGTTTTTATTGGTGGCGTTTGCAACCGCCTCAACTTTATTATCTTGTAGTGGTAAAGGAGAGGTGTAGATTGTGATTGCATCTTTTTCTCTCCCTTCTGAATTTTCTAGGGTTGCAGGCAACCTCGAATTGCCTACCCATTTTTTTTCTGCTTTTATCAACTATCATTCTTCTATGGCAGTTCCATCTAAATAAAGCAATTTTAAATTTTCCATATCCCCTAAGATATCTGGGAAGCTCCTTAATTGAGAACAGCCTGGGCAGAAGAGACATGTAAGTGATTTCAACTCACATATGGTGCTTGAAGACTCCTGCTGTTGTTGCAAAGTCTCAGATTCAAATATTGAAGCCTCGTATATTCTTAATCGATGACGGTAGTGTTTGTATGTCAGATCCACCTAATCTCAAGTTGTATTGCGCCCTCTCCATATTCTTCTCCCCATATTTTGGGGAACTCCCTCATATTTGAACAGCCAAAGCAAGAAAGAGTTGTGAGAGATTTCAAATTACAAATGCTTTCAGGAAGAGTCACAAGGTTGTTGCAATAATCCAGATTCAAGAATTGAAGTCCTTATAGATGTTGAATTGATGTTATGGTGCTCTCTATAGCAGTTCCATCTTTAAATGAAGTTCTTTAAATTCTCCATATCCTCAAGGGTTTCTAGGAAGCTCCTAATCCAGAATAGCCTAAGCAGACAGAGGTAAGTGACAACTCACTTGAGTGACTCCCTAAGATTTTTTGCAGCCCTGTATGCAGTTACCAGTTGTAAAGGAACACCAAAGTCTTTATCGAGTGATAGCATCTCCATGTGCACAAAGGTTTAGTTGAGATCCGATTGCTCATCTGTTGACATTCCCTGACAAATAGTGCAATAGTTGGTATCAATGATTTACCAGCAGAGGCAAAGTTGTGTTCAAGGAGCATGTGGAAGTTTATAAGATGGATCCCACACTCCTCCGCTTTCCTTGCTTTACCATATAAGGAGCCACAAAAGGAAGCCTTCAATTGCTTCCATTTATTTGAGAGGTACTTCTTCTCAGTAGCCACCTTTGGATAACTGTTGGGTTGGGTTATTTCCTTCATGTGGAGGAAAGCTCAAAGCCCAATTTCTAAGGCCTCTTAAGCCTTAGAGTATGAAAGAGAAAAGGATTAGGTCTTCTTAATTTGAGATTTTTTAGCAGCCACTATTTAAAGTAGTCTTCCTTCTTCTGATCTTTGTTGTCTCCATAAGAGAAAAGGAAGAGAGAAAGAGAGAGATCCATTTTTGAAGTTAGAGAAGAAAAACACAGTTTTTTTTTTTTTTTTATCTTCACTGCCAGATTTGATCAACGGCCGACACTGACCATCTGTGGCTCGATCGACCTGAAATCTGGAGTGAGAGGTTGCGACTTGTTGATCTTCATTCTGAACGGTGGCATCTGATTTGAGTTTCGGAAGGTCATATTTGCAGTCCGAGATCAGTGCCTCTGTGCTGTGGAGTTTTCACCCGGACAGTTTTCATCATCAGTCTGATCCCGATTCATCCGTGGTCTGATCGAGCTGATTTTTGGTGAGCACGTTCTTAACTTATTGATCTTCATTTTGAACGGTGAAGATTGGAATTTTAGTTCTGAATCAGGTGTTTATGTCCGAGAACAGTGACTCTGTTTTGTGATTTCTCATTGTTTTATGCAAAGTTGATTGCATTTGCCAAGATTAAAATTCTTGAGATATGATTGGTATGCTCTAGTTTTATCTAGAGAGAATCTGTGTGTAACCCATTAATGATATTAGTGAGGTGCTTTATGGCTCTGGCATCCCGTGGTTTTTACTCACATTTGGGAAGGTTTTTCCACGCTTAAAATTGCTGATGTTTCATATATTTGTTGCTTTCGTGAATCATATCGTTTTATTAAACTGCTTCCTATTGTGTTCTCACAAGAGGGATAAAATCTGGTTGTGCATTGTTTGGTGTTTCTTTATCCCATCAAAGTGGTATCGTAGCCGAGGTTCAAGATAAGTTGTGCTCAGGTAGAACAATGGGAAAGCAATACAAGTAGAATGATCACTTTGAATGGTTCCACTATCATGTTTGGAAAGGAAAATGAAGACTTATTGTATGAAGGATTATTATTTGCCTGCGGTTTGCTTCGAAAGCTTAAAATAAACCGATGCAGATAATGGAATTTACTTCATCGATTGTGTTTGTGGTTATATCGTGATGCAGATGATAATGTTCTCAATCATGTTAGTGAAGAGAAACATGCAAGAAGTTTATGGAACGTTTTCCTAACAATTTATATGCTCGAAAGACTGGAAATAATAAATCGCTTATGATTAAGAAGATGATGAAGCCTAGAAGTATCAAGATGGAACTCCTATGACGCATCACTTGAATACATTCCAAGGTATTATTAATCAATCATTGGGAATGAACATCAAGTTTAAGAAAAAGTGGTTAGGATTCTCGTACATTGCCTGACTCGTGGGAGACGCTTAAAACTTCTTTGTCTAACTCAAATTTTATGGTACTAGTGAATATGGATTCGTTAAGAGTTGTGTTCTCAATGAAGAAATGAGAAGAAAGTCACATGGTTCTTCTTCGCGCCGATGTCCTAGTTATCAGAAGAGGGAGGAGTAAGAGTAGAGGTCCCGAAGAACAGATAGAAGCAAAAAGCAAGAATAACAATTTTACCAATGTCGAGGTGTCACTGATCATTATTTGAAAGGGCATATAAGATAGTATTGTCGCCAATTGAAGAGAGATATGAAACAAGGAAAGTGAAGGAAAAGAAGAACGACAATGGTGGTGAAGATGACCAAGTTGCCACTACCAATTTCCAGATTTCAATGTTTATGATGTTGATGTTGTTAATTTTGCTTGCCAGAAACCAGTTGGGTGATTGATATGGTGCTCCATCCATCCCTACACCCTAGAAGGATTTCTTTACATCCTCACACATCCGTGACTTTGGAAGTGTTAGATGGGTAATGATGGCTCGCCCAAAGCCATCGTATGAGATGTGCGTTTCGAGACTAGTACGGTACTATGTTGACTTTGAAGAATGTTAAACCACATTCCGGATATTCGCATGAACTTAATCTCCACAGAAAGCTTGATGATGAAGGGTTCTCAACACCTTCCGTGATAGTCATGGTGTCACTAGGAGGTTCTATGGTGATAGCAAAAGGAAAGTAGCAGTTCATTGTATTTACGGTGCAAGGGTGAATTCATTCCGATCAACGCAAGGATGATGATAGTACGCTTCGAGTTTTTGGGTACATATTAGGCTGGTCAAGAGCAGAAGGGGCTTGATGATTTTGGCTAAGGAATAATCTTTCTTCTCGTATGAAAGAAGCGGATCTTTGGAAGTTAAGGTGTCACGCTAGCGTGTGAAAGGTACAGAGTTGCATTCAAAACACTTCGCCATACAGCCGGTATGCTTTGATTTAGTGTATTCGATGTGTGTGGTCCTATGAAACAAAAACATTTGGTGGATCTCTATATTTTGTAAGACTTTATAGATGATCATTCAAGAAATATTCGGGCTTATACTTTGAACAAAAGACCAAGTGTTAGACGTGTTTAAGCAATTTCATACTCTTGTTGAAAGACAACTGCGAAAGTTGAAATGTATCCCAATCATAATGGTGAATTATTCTGGTCCTTTTTTGATGAGTATTGTAGACAACATGGTATTTGACATCAAAGACACCTCCTAAGACTCGCTGAATGGGTTGGTCGAGAGAATGAAGACACTAGTTGAAGGGTAAGATGTTTACTTTCGCAGTCACGCTTGCCAAGATCTTTGGGTGAGGCTTTGAATACTGTCAGACATGTTCTCAATCTACACCATGTGTCTTTGGAATTTGATGTTCCGTATAGAATTTGGCCGATAATGAAATCTCTTATGATCATCATGTCTTTGGATGCAAGGCTTTTGCAATATCTCAAAGATGAGGTCTAAGCTTGATGCTAAGACAAGACCTTGCGGTATTTATCGCTATGGTCGATGAGCTTGGTTACGTGCTCTTATGATCCGCGTAAAACTTGTAAGAAGCCGGTGATGTGTTGTGTTTATGGAAGATTATACTTCATACAGATATTAGAAGTTCGATGCAAACGAAGTCTCAACATGCTGATGATTTGATTGACTCGATCCACTTTGACAAATCTTTCCACACGTGTTGAAGATGAAGCACATGATGACCAACATGACACGGGTGATGTTGGAAACCCCAATAATGTGTCGAGGTGGATGATGATGTTCATGAGCAATAACAAGAGGAAATCATCGCATATTCCACTTGGGGAGGTTCAACAGATCGACATCCTTCATAATCAGATTCTCGTTGATGACTATGTATTACTAACTGACGGGGAGAGCCTGAAAGTTATGAGGAAGCCATGAAAGATGAAAATAAGATGAAGTGGGTTGATGCTATGCAAGATGAGATGAAGTCACTACATGAGAACCATTCTTTTGAGCTTGTCAAGTTGCCAAAGGGAAAAAGAGCTTTGAAGAACATGTGGGTTTACAAAGAGTGGAAGTAAGAATATGATCACACTTCACAAATTTACATAAAGCTGACCGGTTGTCGCTGGTTCGCCAGCAAAGGTATTGATTTTGATGAGAGATATTTTCCCTGTTGTTAAGATGTCATCTATTCGTAGTTTCATTTAGCAGCCTAGTCTTGATTTGAGATTCAGCGTATGGATGTTAAGACTGGCTTTCCATGTGTGATTTAGACAAAGAATGGAGGTATGGGAACAACCAGAGGGTTTCGCAGTTAGTTTTCGTAAAGGTGATTACGCTACAGAACCGAAGAATTTCCTATGGCTTGAAGGTGCAATCGAGGCAGCTGGTATGAAGCTCGAAGCCGCGATGGGAGCAAGGCTACCGAAAACTACTCACCATCGCGGTATTTGTGCAACAAACATGATGATTTTGTTATATTGTTTCAGCGTTATTATTATCTTGATTATTGGTAGAAATAGCCAAGAATTGATAGCTTATTAGCAAGATAAATTTTGCCATGAAGGATTTAGGGCTAGTAAAGAGAATTTCGCATGAATCGAGCATGATAGAAAGCATCCAAGAAGCTATATATGTCACAGAGCAATATATTGAAAAGGTGTTTGCGAGGTTTAACATGGGCAGCTGTGCGGTCGCATTTCCTCCTCTAGCTAGTCACAAGCTACAGCGTGACATAGCCCTTCAATGATAAGGAGAAGGAAGACATGAGAAGAGTTCCTTATACAAGAAGAGGGAAGTTTGATGTATGCCATGGTATGTACTTGACCACATAATATGCACTGGGTGTTGTTAGCCGTGCCATCGAATCCAGGAAGACAACATCAGCGCCAAGGGATTATGAGATATTCATGGAGGCACTTCCAAGTTGAAACTCACTTTTCGGGAAGTGGGAAACCAAGATTTATCGTTACACCGATTCGACATGGCAGGGGATGGATACAGAAAGTCTACTTCAGGCTATTTGATGACATTCTCAGAGGTGCCGTATCTCGCAATCAAGACTACGTAAACGTAAGGTTGCACTCTCTACAACAGAGGCGCAGTATACTGCAGCTGTGCCAGGCATGTAAGGAGTTGTTGTGGACTAAGCGTTTCTCATGCAAAGAGCCTCTAAGCTAAATAGCAGCACTATGTGGTATACAGAGATGCAACTAAAGTGTTATTCAATTTCGCAAGAATTCTACCTTTCATGCAAGATCAAAAAACATTGATGAGGTATCATTGATGAGAGATGCTCTCAATGCACAATTGTTTGAAATCGGCAGCGATACATACCGATAACAATGGCTCGATATGTTTGACAAAGACACTACCAAGGGAGAAGCTTGGAGTTTGTTGTTCCATTGCTGGGATGGTGAGTCCCTCCACATAGTCGGAAAGGGGGAGATTTGTTGGGTTGGGTTATTTCCTTCATGTGGAGGAAAGCCCAAAGCCCAATTTCTAAGGCCTCTTAAGCTCAGAAAAGAAAAGCAGTACAGGACAGGCCTTCTTCATTCCTTCTCGGCGATTTTTTTAGCACTAATTATTAAAGAGTCTTCCCTCTCTTTCGACTATTGCCTCCATAAGAGAAAAGGAAGAGAGAAAGAGAGAGATCCATTTTTGAAGTTAGAGAAGAAAAACACAGTTTTTTTTTCTTTTATCTTCACTGCCCAGATTTGATCAAACGGCCGATACCGGTTCATCTGTGGTTCGATCGACCTGAAATCTGGAGGAGAGGTTGGTGACTTGTTGATATTCATTCTGAACGGTGGTGATCTGATTTGGAGTTTCGGAAGGTCATATTTGCAGTCCGAGATCAGTGCCTTCCGTGCTGTGGAGTTTTCACCGGACAGTTTTCATCATCGTCTTGATCCCGATTCCCATCCGTGGTCTGATCGAGCTGATTTGGTGAGCAATGTTCTTAACTCATTGATCTTCTTCATTTGAACGGTGCAGATTGGAATTGGAGTTCTGAACAGTGGTGTTTATGTCCGAAAACATGACTCTTGTTTTGTGAGATTTCTATTGTTTTATGCAAGTTGATTTGCATTTGCCAAGATTAAAATTCTTGGTGATATGATTAAGATATGCCTCTAGTTTTATCTAGAGAGAATTGTGTAACCCATTAATTATATTAGTGGAGGTGTTTAAGTGGCCTATGGGTCCCGTGGTTTTTACTTTCTCACATCGGTGGAAGGTTTTCCACGCTAAAAATTGTCGTGTCCATATATTTGTTGCTTCGTGAATTGTTATCGCCTCTACAAATTGTTTCCTATTAGGTTCTCACAAGAGGGGATAAAATCTGGTTGTGCATTGTTTATGTTTATCCCATCAATAACAACACATCCACATAACTTCGGAGCAGTTGCAACGGAACTTAACTGGGAGATCAGCCACCCACTGACGTTTATGTTCATGACCAAGCAATGTCAAATCACACTTGAAGTAAGTTTCATCCATCTCATGTCTCGTCTCAAATTCATTATCAAGTACTAGATCACCAGTAGCACTTGTATTAAAATGCTGCACTTTTAGAGCAAAACATGAGCAGGGGGTATTAAAATCCTATATAAATGTTGCACTTTTATGTATTCAATCTCCTATCGCACTTCAGATTCGGTGTCATCGGAGGTTGCATCTGTACATGGGGCATGTAGAGTGTCATCTCATACATGCATGTAGTTTCTTTTTTCATGATAGAGGACAACATGTATGCAATTAATTGTATGTCGTTTGACTATGAAATGATCATTTGCATGCCAAGACCCACGCGAGTGTACTCTATGCGATTTATCTCTACTAGGTGTTAGCTCACCTCGTTGTGGGACCCCCCCTTTCAGGTACAAGACGGGTGCAGGCAGACGAGGATCCTTAGAGGCCAATATGAAGCTAGCCTGACTTATGACCTTTGATACATGTTTTCAGGTATATATCGGAATGAACTAGTTTTAATATATGTTTTGTATTAAGAGTGATGTAATAACTCTGGATCTACAGAAATGTATGGTTTTGTAACCTGTATGGACGAGTGACATGGATAATAATGGTCAGGGTCATTTTACTACGACGGGGTCTCATGATATGAGACACACAGGTTTTCGCAGGTTGACGGTGGTCAACGAGACCCCAAGTTTTCGCACTTGCTCCTCTTCACCGTAGCACTACCCTGGGCTTCTCGACAGTAGCTGCCATCAACAACGATGCTCTACATTTGTTCTCTGGACACAAACCCCTACAAAAATGTGCATGGAACTCGAAAAACATGCACAAGCACAAAAACGCGAGAAACGATCAAAGGCACCTATTCTTACACAAAATGAGAGCAAAACATAAGCTGGGGGTATTAAAATCCTATATAAATGTTGCACTTTTATGTATTCAACAATCTCCCATTGGCACTTGCATTCGGTGGTGGGTCAGAGGTTGACCCGGTACATGGGGCATGTAGAGTGTCGTCTCATACATGCATGTAGTTTTTAAATCACTATTTATTTTACCAAAAAAGTTAAAATTATTAAGTGTTAGTTTAAAAAGAATTGAATCAATGTTTATATTGCATTGGAACAGTAGTAGGTTTGAGGCATTACTGATTGGTTGTGAAACTAATTGTATACTTGTTCCTCAATGCCACCATATTGCTTCATGTAACATACAATGCCTGACGCCACATGCCCTCTCTTTTGCTCAAACTGCATGTACATTAATACAAAAGTTAATAACCTATAACTAGATAAGGGGCTAAAGCCCTGCCGCTTCAACTATGCTCGTTTCGTGGAGAATTTTTAAATGACGTGGCTTGTTTGGTTATAGTTTTTGAAAACCGGCTTCTCGTTTCTCAAACACAAGAGAACAAGGAGCCATGGAGCATGTTTGGTTCTATTTTTTTTTCAAAACATAGAAAAACACTTAATTTAGAGCAAGAACAAGCTAAAACAATTGCAAAAATGGTGTTTTCAAGTTTTCAAAACTATTCTCAAGAACAGCTTTGAAAATGTGAATCGAATGCACCCTTTTTAGCTCTTTATATTACTTTCTTTTATGTATTTTTCAGAGCAAAACATTCACAAGAAAAAAAACGGATTGTTTGATTCCTTGCTCTTGAAAACACAAAGAACGTGATTGTTTTGAAACTATTCTCAAGCTCTCGAATTTAGTGTTTTGGCGTGGTTATACGTGTTTTTCATAACAAATAAATAATCGATTTAACATGTTGAATTGTAAGTCGGCACCTACTCCTATGAATGCTAATGAGAAACTTGTTGTTGATGATGGGACTGGTATGTCTAGTGCAAGGTATTATAGAAGCATAGTTGATGGTTTGAACAACTTGTCTCATACGATACCTGATATAACATATGCCGTTAGTGGTTTCCGTGTTTATACAGGCCCAACAAAAACCCCATCTTAAAGCAACCAAGAAATCATTAGATATGTTGTAAGTGACTATTGATTTTGGAATTTGCAGCTCAAATGTGTCAAATTTCAAACTTTTCGTTTACCGATGCTGATTGGGCAAAGTTGTTCGGGAAGAGAAGAGTACTTACGGCTACATGTTTTCACTGGTAATGGTGTTATTTCATGTGAGCTTAATGAAGCAAGACATAGTGATCTTGTCATCATCGGCTAGAATATGCATCATAATGCATTAGCTTGTAGCGCTTGCTAAGAAGATTGTTAGCTGATTTTCTCCAAGGGCAAGAAGGTGGGACTGTGATTTTTTGTGACAACAAGGCAGCCATTTCTATGACCAAAAATCCAGCCTTCCATAGTAGAACGAAGCACATCAACATCCGATGTCATTTTATTCTAAATTTGGTTGCTGAAGAAACAATTGCATTGAAGTATTGTGGAACAAATGAGCAAGTTGCTAATATCTTTACGAAGTCTTTTCCACGTGTCAAGCACGAATATTTCAGATTGCAAATGGGAGTAACAAGATTTGAAGCAAGGGGGAGTGTTGAGTAGTGCTTCAACACGTGATAGACTTGGTCGTTATTTACTTAGTCAAATGAATAAATCACTGGTCACGCATAACCACTATTTTCCACTTCTATTTCAGTTGAAGATCATTTTGATATTTAGTTTCACCACTTCTCCATGTTCTACACACCATCCTCATATCCTCATTTCCTAAGCTCTCCTCATCCACCAACTCAATGCCTCGCACTCCATGTCTCAAAGTCAATAACGTAGAACCCATGACCCGCCATCGCCCTATTTAACTGCTTGATTTAGTTGATGTAATTAAGATGATTATTGGAGAAAAAATAAAGTTTCAGTTAGCACTCCTATTCCTTTATCTTCATGCTGCTATTTTTATTCTTCAACACTTCTTGCATGCGATGTTGTAGTCAATGGGTAGCCAAGGATTTCAACAAACAAATAGCATTGATTTTTCTCGAGACTTTCACCCGCTTGTTAAAGTCTTACCATTCATATTGTCTTTACCTTGGCTGTTTCAGGTCAGATATCAAATAAATTGATATTAATAATGCCTTTTTAAATGGAGACCTTCAAGAAGATATCTATATCTCAACTAGAGGGGTTTAAGCTGATCCACAAGACCCTCCTATGTATGCAACTCCTAAAGCTCAGGATGGCTTAAACCGGCTCCCAGGGCATGGTTTGACAAGTTAAGTAAGCAAAGCTCTACTCAACTAGGGTTTCAAGAATTCTATATCTGATACATCTCTTTTCTACACTCACAAAGATGGAAGAATGTTCCTTCTCCTTGTATACGTTGATGATATTCTCATCACAAGAGAAAGCTTTGCTGATGTGCAACAAGTCATTAAAGACCTCAATATTGAGTTTGCTCTTAAAAATCTTGGCTTTGTTAATTATTTTCTCGGTTTTGTGTAACCCGCATTATCTTGGTCAGATTGAAGTTACCCAAATATGCAAAGCATTTGCTTCCACAAAACCAACATGTCACCGGCAAAATCAAGTCCTACTCCCATGAGCTTAGGTAATAAGTTGTCCTTAATGATAGTGATACTTTCTCTCATCCTTCTATACAGAAGTACCATTGAGCACCCAATATCTTACCATAACTCGACCGTATTTAAATTTTCTATGAACCAAGCTTAAGCCGGTTTTTACACACCCCCATCAAGTGTCTCGGTCAAGGTGCTTGCAAGAGGATTCAGAGATATGTGCATGGTATAATTTCCCATGGTATTATGTTCACCCCAGCCAACTTGTTTAATTTGAAGTTTTTTCTCGACGCCAGAATGGCAAGTAATTCTGGATGATAGGGAGTCAAGCAATTGCATTTGTATTTTTCGGGTGGTAATCTCATAACCTAGAGTTCCAAGTAATCTTATGGGGCTCGTTGCAAATCATGCTCCAGACAAGAACACACAAGAGCAAACTACTTCTCATCCAAGTAATACAAAGTGCATGAGCTGCTAGTTAGAGAAACAAATCAGAATCAATTGCTTCCGAATCTTCTTAGTTGTATATAAGTTCATTTTGTTCACTTAAAAGTAAGAAGAATTCTCGAGAATTTCCTATTCTATGCGCTAGGTTTTCTACTATGCTTTCTTCAACATACTCTATTATGTTCATCAACAGAAATGGCCTGGTAATATGTGTATTCCATGTTTAAACCTATTTTACAACAAATTTGATTGTGAAATACAATAATAATTTGATCCTAGACACACCTAATAGTAATGACTTTTTTTTTTGGAAAATCAATTAATGAACTCAACCAAATGTACTTTAAATTTAACACTCATTAACAACCCTTTCGCCACGTAGGGTCCCAAACAAAACTAATTAAATCCCATATACTTTTCGATAACATACGGCTGCACTTCCTCGAATGCCAGTCATTCTATAAATAATATGGAGCTTGCAAAGATATTTCTCTCGATACTCTAACCAAATTATAATTCAAGGTGTTCCAAGAAACTAACATGTCTACTCCCCGTGGTCTCGCATGCTCCCAGCCCGCATTCCTACACCTAAAATTCGCCTCAGCAAATTTTCACCCTAACATTCAGACCAATTTGTCAGATACATTGGTCGAAGACAAGGTATATACTTCAATTCAATTGAGCTATCTATCATTGATTTTTTTTTTAAGAAACATGATATTTATATTGAACTCAAATCTTAAATGCTTGAGCTTTTAGGAGAGTCGGTAGTTTAACATGGTATCGTATTTGGTTTGACAAAAGGTCCCAAGTCGATTTCATATCTCTACAATTTGAACATTCATCCACGTTTGTTATTTGAAAGTCCATGTGACTCATCGGGGTTTGCTTGAATCTCTCCATGTGCGGATATGGCACGTGAGAAGTTAAAAGCATGATATTCATATTAAAACCCAAATCCTAAAAGCTTAAGCTTTTAAGAGAGTTGGTAGTTGAACAATTTTTCATGAAGCAATATTGGTTGGTAAAACGTATGTCTTGGTCCAAGTTACACATGCCCGCAAAGAAGAACAGGTCAAGGATCTGAAAAAGGAAGGGAGAAGGAAGTTAATATCGCCGCCGGCTAGCCATTCAATTGTCGAACTCATTGATGCAAAGTGTAAACGGCTTCGAGTTGCATACCACTTGAAGGGGAGATAGAAGAAGATTACAACATATTTATGGACGGTTTTCATGACGCTAATGATATGGATGGTGATGATCTCTATAATATTAAGTTATTCCGATTTCAACTACTTAGGCAACAAGGGTACAATATTCATGTGGTAAGAGACCTAAGATTAATAATTGTTGCATATAAACTTGGCAGAGTCGTGGAAATGACTCGAGGGGCGGGTCAAATGTTTAGTTAAGAGGGGACATTTCTCAAACCTAAAACATTATATCATAGTGGTAAATAAACTAAAAATCTTAAGTAAATCATATGGTAAGGCCATAAGGGTTCGACTTCTACAAAAATCTTTTCAAAAATTTTTTTTTGGAGGCATTTCGAACTTAAAAACATTATAGCATAGTGGTAACACTAAAATCTTAATTAATTATCTGGGCAAAGGTTTGATTCCCCATATTGATTTTTTTTTCAAAAAAATTTAAGGGGGCATGTGTGTAGGCACACATTGACTCCGCCTCTGGCTGCATAGGATCTGATCTTATATTTGCTTGGATCTAATGTTTAATATTTGTGTAGGGATATTTTACAAGTTTAAGGATGAAAAAGGTGGCTTCAAGGAAGATTTGATCACAAATGTAAAAGGCATGCTAGGGTTGTATGAGGCTACACATCTCAGGGTTCATGGAGAGGACATACTTGAAGGAAAGAAGCACTTGCTCATACCACTCACCTCAAGGCCATGGTAGAAAGTTTAAGATATCCTCTTGCAGAACAAGTTGCCCATGCCATGAAGAGGCCTATTAGGAAAGGTTTGGAGAGGATAGAGGCAAGATGGTATATATCTATCTATCAAGATGAAGCTTCCATGATGAAACTTTACTAAAGTTGGCAAATTAGTTTCAATCTAGTGCGGTCACTGTACGGAAGAGCTAGGCAATATTGCAGGGTTAGTTTTGAATCAATCTACATGCACTAGTTTGCCATGCATTCTTATCTTATCTTATCAGCACAAGAAAGAGCGATCATGTGATCTTTAATTAGGTGGTGGAAAGAATTAGACTTTGCTACAAAGCTACCTTTTGCATGAGATAGATTGGTGGAGGGCTACTTCTGTAAGCTTACATATATGTCTGTATTACCTCGCCATCCAGGAGTGTAGTTGAGAAAGGATTTCGCCAGATGCTGGGGCGATAGCTTACTACCTCACGTTTTACATTTGCTGAAAGATGACAAGATGTTTGCTTCACTGGAATGCCCAATTATTAAATTACAATATATGAATATGAGTACGTAAGATGGAAAACATCATCACTATTTATAGGACTGATAGCCCTAAAATTCTCCAACAAAGTTGGGCATGCAGTAGTTATGGTAAGAATATTTTTACTATTCATAATCAAAAATTGCATGCCCCAGCATTACTGATAGCAAGATAGGCATTCAATACTTTTCATGATCTATGCTTTGACTATTCATATAATATATTATCCCCGATGGTAGGCGTGAACTACATTAATTTGAAAAAGTAAAATAGAAAGACAACTTCTACAAAGAACAAATTGCTTTCAGAAAAATCAGAAAAACGTCACCTAACCCTATGATTGAAAAAGCATCCTTACCACAAATCCCAAAGTGAAGCAAATTTAAATAAAGAAAGAACTCTTCTCTCTCTATAATAAAGGTCTGATTAATTTTAAAATTGTTCTTTTGATATTTTAAGGAATCTAGTTCTAATAGAAATCTTTACCAGTATTTACCTCTACTTAGATTGGTTTATTGCTCTATGACCTGGACATATTTTGTCTTTTCTTTCATCCTAAAGCTTTTATTCTATTCAAAAGTTCTTCCTTCTCTTATATTTATTTTTAGTATTTAGCAGTTAGTTTTTGTGGTTTGTATTACAATGTTTAATGATTAAGAAATTGGAAGAGTTGGAAAGAGTTAGAGAAAATTTTTGTGGAAGATTTTTCCAGGAAGTGGAAAGAGTTTTGAAAAACTAAATTAACACGTGTTTATTGAATTAAATTCCAATATTGATGGACCCATTGTCGGTCCTTCAATCCCGAGAGGACTGATTATTCAAACTCATAATTTTGAGCTGCGAAGACATTTCCAAATACATCAAAACAATAATAATATGTATCGTGTAAGTAAAAAAAGAAAAACAAATGCCCACTAAGTACAACGGTTAGTGTGCAGAATTCTAAAAGACTAAGAACTACATGTTTTTCATTCATACATATGAAATTCCATTCTCTATACATCTTTTGAACACAAAAATATTATCATAATTAATTGATTCATGAGCAAATTGGGAGAATTTAAGGCGATATCTAATTAATATATAATAATTCATCGATTATATTTTATATTTTGCCAGTGTATATGAAGATATTCGTGAGGTGATTTAATTAAATGATACACATTCTTATTCAATATTCGGATAATATTGGAAAGTAAGCAGCATAGACCACGAGAAACTTAGGTGCTGCATATAATGTGTCCCTCTCTCTCTCACTTATTCCAATGATTTATTTGATCATGTTATAAGTTAATGAACAAAAAGGCATGATGTAATGCTTCATTGCTTTCCCAACATGTGTGTACTCATCTTGCTCTTTGTAAAATACATCTGCGGTTCGTGTAAGAGTGAGAACACGATCGAGGATAGGCATTGCTGGGCAGTAGTAGGTTTTAGCCATTCTGGTTAATATCCAACCAACCATTCTCAATTTGCTTTTTGAAACTCGCTATATGCTTGTTCCTTAGAGATAAGTATTGATTCATGTAACATTCCAACGAGTGAATTTTATGCCCTCTCTTTTATCAGCTGCAACAAGCATTAAAAGTTGAGCCAAAAAAACAAAAACAAAAAAAATAAATAAAAGAAAGAAAGGAAAAACCATTGTGTTAGGGCATGTTTATTATACGATTTATTGTTTTTTTGTTTCTGGAAAACACATAGAACACGTTTGGTGTGTGTTAATTTAAATAGTTCATCATTTTTTGAAAACTTTTGTTCTAAAAACAAGAACAATGAAAACAAAATCATGTTTAGTTTCCACAAAAAACGATAAATTTAGAGAACAATAAGTTTCTAGAGAACACCAAAATGGTATTCTCTATATTTTCACGAGGAACTAAACATGCCCTTGATTCCAGGTTTATTAGTTAAGAAAAGCAGTTTCGAGAAAGCAGCGAGAGCTTGTTTGGTTAGATTTTGCATAATATATTCATAAAATAATTTTTTAAAATATCTGAATACCATTTTTGTGTTATCTGAAAACTCTTATTGCTCCGCTTTGAATTTAGTGTTTTTGTGTTTCTCTATGTTTCAAAAAAAAAAACACAGTAGCAAATTACTTGCTCTCTGTTTTCTTATTTTCTTCATTTTCTTGTTTTAAGAAACGACGGTTTTTCAAAAAAAGGAACCAAATAGTCCCCAAAATAGTGTTTTTGTGTTTCAAAAGCGTAATCAAGACAGTTTTCAAATACGGAATCACTCCCCATTTAATCCACATATTGACATTGTACACCTTATGTGATTTGATGTGGAGTCATGAGCCTGTAATTAAACTTGAAGATGACAAAATCTTTGGATTGCTGGTTAGCCAATCAAAGAGGCACTCCTTTGTACTATATCTCATTCCCACCAAAGGCGTGGTTGCAAGGGCTGTGCTTATCCTGCACTTTTGTTCTGGCATCCATCATACTCTTGATTGTTGAGGTATGCGTTTTCATGTAATAAAATTTGGCCTCAGCAAAGTAAGCTCGAGCTTGATTCTTCATCTGAACACCATTCATCCAAGTTATATATATAACAATGTATATTTGACACGAAATAAAATGCAAAGATAGATATGTCCTACTGCTTCTATCGCATAGGGAAGCCGATATTGGTATCCTTTTTTCTCCATCTCTTGTTCAATATCTTTGTACACATCTAATAGTGCCACATAGCAGAGTTTCATGTATTCTGGAAGGTGACCTATGATGCTAACATCCCACCTGAAAATAAACTAACACAACTATGATTTAAGTTTCACATACAATGTAAATGATGAAGGTTGAGTAATTTGAATTCATCAAACCTCTCAATGGCCTCGGTGAAGAGCTCAAGTTCTTCTATTGTTCCATATGCATCGTATATGTCATCTAGAATGGAAATCCTTAGCGAATTACTTTGGTTGAAATGCGTCTACCCTGAGCGTATTGAAATAAGTACACCCCAATCGAAGTAGCATTCCACCAATCTATCTGGTGAGTAGCTTTGTAGTGAAGTCAGAATCCTTTCCACCACCTAATTAAATTCATTATAGAACAATTAAATTTCGGAAAAAAAAAATGATAAACGACTAGGTATACACCTTTAGTAATTTGAAAACAAACCTAGAAAAATTTGTAGCTCTTCCTTGTGTAGGGAATTTGGACTAGATTGAAATCTAGCATTTAGTAGAGTTGTGTCATGCCAAGTTTCATCCTGGTAGATAGGTATATACCACCTTGCCTCTATCCTTTCTAGACTTTTCCTAAGGGGCCGATTTAAGGCATGAGCGACTAGGTCTGCAAGAGGATATTCTAAGTGTTTGACCATGGAGGTTAGGTGGGTGGTGATGAAAGCAAGTGCTTCATCAAGTATGTCTTCTCCATGAGCAGAAGGATGTGCAGCCTCATACAAGCCTAGCATGCCTCTTACATCGCTCATCAAAGATTTCTTGAAGTTACCCTTTTCATCCTTGAACTTATTGAACATGCCTACATAATTAAATTCCATAATTTAAACACAAGATTGGAATTATAAGAAGGAAATATATATTATTTGAGCTCACATGATAATTATCCTTTGGGTTCTTACCACAAGAAATGTTGTACCAGCTTGTCTTAGTAACGAGTGAAACAACATTATAGATATCACCTTCCATATCATCACCATTAAGATAGCTATCATATGAATATGTTGTAACACTTGTTCTATCTCTATTTCAAAGTGGTATGCCAACCAGGCATTGACATCTATAAATTTCAATTGTTGGCAAGTGTTACCGGCTGTATTCTTGCTTCATTCGAATTTCCTCTTTCGGATCTTAGTGCTATAACTGCGGCTTAAGTGTTACTACTTGACAGCCAAGTATTACTAAACAACATATTAAGAAAAACAACTTTGGTTGGAGCATATAAATGTTTATAAATACATATAAGGTTTAATTAACACATTTTTTATTCAATTAACTTCGTCTTCGAGTGTAGAAGGATAGGAACGGTCACCCCAAACGTTGGGATTTGATAATTGATCAGCAGTCGATTTCCAGGTTGAGAAAAATTGGCCAGGAAAGGCATGCTAAGGCTTGATTCAACATCCTGATTTTTCGGAACTGTAGAGGAAGAATAGTTCTGTAGTTGAATGCTGAATTGGTGAATATGATCAGTGCAAAATCTTGGGAAGCTACAATAATGCATTTATAGGGAACCGATGGCTCTCTGAAGCTGTATCTTGTTGAAAATAATGTAGTTCATCATATGTAGTCTGGGATTTGGTTTAGTTTGAAATCTCATGCTTAGAATAGACTGAAGAGTACCAGAAAAGTCATCAATATTAGGTTTGCTTAAGAGTAAATTAGTGTCCTAGAATATTAATATTAATATGAAATTCTTAAAAATCTAGTGTGTAGATCACTATTTATTTTGAAACATAAGATGTAACTCCCCGTAATTTTTTATGGGGTATAAAAATAATAATTCTTTTAAAAAATCAAAGAAGGGCATAAGGGTAATTCTCATTTGAAACCCTAGTTATAAATAAAAAAATAATAATAAAAATATTTTATTATTCATTGGATCCTTCGTTTCTCTCTACGTAGTCTATCCTGATTGTAGAACCCCATAAACTAGGGTTTGAAGAAAAACTTTTAAGAGGTAAGTTTTTTTCTAAATCTTATTACAATGAATCGAAAAAATATATATTTTTGAAAAATATTAAAGTCTAGGTAATTATTGATATTAGAAAGAAAAAAAGTCTAGATATTCCAATTATTTTAGAAAAAAAAACAAAAGAGATAAAGATTTGATGATAAATTCTTAGAGAATAATAATAAACAAATATGACATGTTTGGAAGCTAAAGTTCTATAAATATATGTATTTGATAAGTACTTGAGGCTATATTTTTGTAAGTAGATATTTTGCTAAGGTTTGAGATTATATTTAGATAATATTGTGATCCAAGATAAATATTAATAGATGATATGATATAAAATATATGGATAATAATTATTTTTAGTATAGTATGTGGAATTATTAAGATATAAAATATATAAATATTTGAAATCATATTTGAATGAATTAGACTTTATAAGTTTTAAAATTATTAATAGTCATGCTATTTAAAATTTTGTGAAAAGTTTGAGGATATTATAAAAATTTTAATATAGTTTATTTTTTATTTTTTATAATATAAAAATATATTAATGACGTTACCGGTTCGACCACCGGATCGACCATTAAACCATGAATCGGTAACTTTTCCGATTCAATGATCGACCAGTTTTTAAAACACTGTAATATTATTTACCTCTACTTAGCAATTAGCTTATTGCTCTATGACCTAGGACCTTATTTTATTATTTTATATTTCATCCTAAAGCTTTATTCTATTCCCAAGTTCTTCCTTGTCTTATATTTCTTTTTAGTATTTTATATTTTATTCTAATATTTCCTGTTTGGGGCGTGTCTTTTTTGCTCAAAAGTCATTGGGCGTATGCCTAACCTTTGTGGTCATATTACTAACCCAATTTTTTTTTTTTCCGTATTACATTCCACCCACCTGTGTTATTAGTAAAATTCTAATTATCAGGATTTAAGGCTTGAAAGAAAGCCTGGTAACCTAGAGTTGTTATTTTATCAAGTTTTATTTATTTTATTTTATGCAAAAACTATAGCTGAGATAGTTTTATTAATTTATTACAAATACATTGTGATTATGAATTTGAGAAATTTTTATTTTTGAATTATGAAATATTAAACTATATATAATTTTAAGATAGATTTTGAATACATTTTTTGGTTAATTGAGAATATGTACAACTTTTTCCTTGTGGTGTTACTTTTTTTGTGGTTTGGCCTATACAATCGTTTTCATGATTAAATTGGAAAGAGTTAGAGAAACTTTTGTGGAAGATTTTTCCAAAATTGAATAGAGTTGTTGAAAAAACTAACACGTGTTTTATTGAAGAATTAATGGCTTGGCACGGAAAAAGCTACAGATTCATGGAGCTGCCTTAGACTCATTTTCCCAGTCAAGCATAGCACATTTAATTTGAATTAAATTCCCATATTGATGGACCCATTTTCAGCCCTTCAATCCCAGAGGACTGATTATTCAAACTAATAGTTTTGGCTGCGAAGACATTTCAAATACATCAAAAATACATTTTAATAAATATGATGCGCAAAATGAAACCTACTTAGATTGGGATATATATATATATATATATATATATATATATATATATACATATACATATATGAAACTTAAGCTAGTGCGATATAGAGGGTATATGGGTATTTTTGGAATTTTGTAATATATATATATATATATATATGAAGCAAAGTGATACGATACAGGGTATATATAGGTATTTTTGGAATTTTGTAATACTTAGGGTTAGTATAAATACATTTTATGTAACAAATTTAAAGCCAAAATAATTCATTTTTAAAGTATATTTATAGATATAGACTTTTTCAAATAAATATCAAAATAATCTTTTTGTATTTTGAAAATTGCATTCACGAAACTATATATAGTTTTGAAAATTAACCTTAAGACTGCAATTGGTGAATGGGGGTTTTTAATAAATTAATTCAAACTCATTTTATTTGTTTATCTCTTGTATGTAGGGACTAAAAATTTAAAAAATATGTAGATTTTGAAATTTTGATTATGAAACCAAACATGAGAAAATCATTGCTTATTATTATTTTTCTTTCCCTACTTTCTATATTCCGAACATAGCCTTAATATTTTGTTTTTCTTTCCCTAACACTTTCCAGAAGCCTTAGATAGTTGATATCCTATTATGTAAGCTTACATATATATAATTACCTCGTCATCAAGAGTGTAGTTGAGGAAATGATTTCCCCAGATGCTGGGGCAATAGCTTACTACCGCATGTTTTACATTTGCTGAAAGATGAGAAGACATGTTTGCTTCATTGGAATGCCCAATTGATAAGTGCTATATATGAATAGATGCGTGGATGGAAAACATGCATCACTATTTATGGGGTGATATCCCTAAAATTCTCCAGCAAGTTGGGCATACGGAGTAGTTATAGTAGAGATATTTTACTATTCATAATCAAAAAATTGCATGCCCAACATAGGAAGTACCTTGATGCGTCAGACCTCGAAATCAACAGCGCAACGTGAACTTGCAAAAGGTGATCGCGGCGGTGTACTGTAGCGGCTCTCGATGATTAAGTCGACCAGATGGAGAAAAATAAGCAGAGAGTTCCTCGGTTGGAATTACCTTACTACGTGGGAGATCTTCCCAATTTATAGGGCATGGTTCACAAATCTCCTCTTAATTTTAGGGATAAAATCTCTTCATCCCTATCAAGGATAAATATTCCGAGAAATAGGGATTTATAAACTAGGAAATTCGCTAATAAATATCTTTTTTGCTTATTTTCCACTTTCATGTATTTATCCGTAATGAACTTCCCATATGCGGTAGGATGGCCAGCTAGGGGACTCGAAATCCTAGACGAACCGCCTTGGAGCTAGTTTATGGGAAGACACCTTGGTGTTTTCAGACGGGCTTTAGGATTCTCTCTTCTAGGTAGGGCCCCCTGGTTTTAATACAGTGATGAGAGTATAAGGCCCTTCTGGGTGTGAGCGGTGGAGTCCTAAGATTATGGTACTCACAATGCTCCCCTTTTTCCCCGGTTGGAATTTCATGCTTTTTCAGTTGGGGGGAAAATATTGTGCTTTTTTTTCCCTTAGGTGCTAAAAGTTGAAAGGATTGGGAGAATTGATGCGTACCTTGAACATGTTGGAAGGTGAAGTGCGTTTGGATATGAAGCGCGTGGGAAGCGCATGTTTCCCTATATGTTTGTGGCGTAGGCTATCGACGGCTTGGCGGGAGGTTTAATGCATTTCAGTTGATGTTTTGCCTGGCGTTATCAGCGTTAGGAGGTTCCAGGCATTGAATCCCATCCTCCGACATTACTGCAGCCTCCTTGGGGACACCTTAGGCGGCGCCACTCTAAAAAAGTGGAAGGCTGGAGGCTTGCTCTAGAGAGTCCATTAATACCATTGGGCTCTCAGAGACCTCATCATTTAAGCTTGAGCCGTTTTTCGACGCTTGTCGCTTGGTACTTGAGCGGTGGTTTCCCTTGACTACTCGCCCAGCTTAGCATCGCGTGGCAAATCCAGCAACGAGACTAGACATATTGTCCTCCCTCTCCTTAGTCGACTCACTTGAAATTAGATCCACCCAGTCCACAAAGCCTTCTAATCTCGTAATTCAATAAATTCGTTCAATGAACTATGGCCCGCCTTAATGTATTTATCTGTAACAAACTTCTCATATGCGATAGGATGGCCGGCTTAGGGACTCGAAATCCTAGACGGCTTGCCTTGGAGCTAGTTTATGGGAAGACACCTTGGCGTTTTCAGACGGGCTTTAAGATTCTCCTGTCTAGGTATGCCCCTTGGTTTTAATACAGGTAAGTGGGCAGGCCATTTCTAAACGGGCCAGGCGGGTCTTGGGCCCATTGAGGCCTATTGAGCAGTGGGTCTAAAGATTATGGTACTCACAATGCCCTCCTTTTTCCCCAACTGGAATTTCATGCTTTTTAAGTCGGGGGGAAAATATTGTGCTTTTTTACCTTGGGTGCTAAAAGTTGAAAGGATTGGGAGAATTGATGCGTACCTTGAACGCACCGGAAGGTGAAGTGTGTTTGGATACGAGCACGAGAGCGCCACGTTTCCCTATATGCCTGTACAAGCTATCTAATGGCACATTTAATGCACTTGTTGATGTTTTGCCCCTATATATAAAGGTTGGGCTTTGAGTGTTGCCTCTTTTACGATTTCACAAAGCTTTTTGCCTACTATAATTTCCTTTCTCCCGTGCTTCGGTATACTTGTCTTTCTTAGGAGTCATCGGAGGTCCCTTCACAGCTTTCAATTTTTTGGTGAGTTTTTTCATTTTTTGTTTGTATCGCCTTCTTTGTGTGTGCATGTGTGTGTGTGTGTGTTTTTGTGGCTCTGTTTACTAAGTAGTTTTAGGATCGAAAGTTTTTGTTTCTTTTTAAGGGTGCGAACATCATTCTCCAGTGGGGTTCTAGTGATGATGTTCCAAGCTGTGTGTGGGGTATTCCTAGGTTTAGGGACATCCCATTAGGTTCGGAAAGGTTCTGGTTCGGTTCATTAAACCTTGAAAGGGGATTTCTTGTGTCTTCCCGAGGTTTGTCGCCTTTATTGCTTAATGGGCCTCAAGGCGATCCTTTTTTTGTTTGCTTGCACGATGGGCACAAAGAGGCTTCTACCCGGCTTCAGGCGGGTGTAAAGGACCCACAGAAATGCCGCTGTGAGTAGCCTAGTCATTGCTATGCTTGTAGAGGAATTGAGATCCTTCAGTCAAGTTCTTCTTTGTCATCAAATTCATAGTTGTCCCAACAAGAAACCGGAGATAATGTCGTCTACTTCACTCAAGAAGCGGTTGCTGCGGACCGGCTTCCCCATCTCGTCTTTGGTGAAGCAGTTTCTGCACTTCATTAGGGCACCTCTGCATATACATCAGTTTTGGTCTGATAGGTTGCGGTGTCTTCAAATTTTCTCTACCAGCTGGATATTTCACTGGTTGAGATTTGTTTTATTACTTTGAGCTTGGGATTGGGGCGCTGTCTATGTCAACTCATAGCCCCCGACTATAATTATTAACTAGGCTCCCGAATTCCCTTAAGATTGAAGCGAAATGGGTGGTTTTGGTTAAAGGCCTATGGTACGAGACTCATGGCTCTCCAAAGCTTCCATTTTATCTGAATCAGTCTCTCTCATTCCCAGGTGTGTTTCAGCTTGATGGAGCTTGTACTCGCCTAGGCCTTCTGTGTTTTGACATGCCCCTTTTTTATGAACTTTTTGTAGGTAAGCACAGGCGAGCCCGGCTGGTTAGCTAGGTGGAGAAGGACAGTTTGGATCTCATCAGATGGCTACTCGAAATCACTGAGGGGGAGCACAATCACGAGCTCCTTTTGTTTGTGAAGAACTTGCAGGAGTTAGGCGCCAACCCCTTTCCTTACATAGTCCTTAGTATCCTTACGTTTGCGGAGAAGGCTTATTAAATTGAACATTTTGTCCTCGCTGACCTTCTAAAGTCAATCCCAAGTAGCTCTTCACTAGCAAGGTCCACTCAAGAGCCTCAAGCTAAGCCCCTTATGATCATTCGCCAGTAGGGTTACAGTGATGATGCCCAGTGTGTGAGGTATTATGGTTGAGGTATCCCATTAGGTTCTCACGAAGGTTCTGGATTCGGGTTGTTAAACCTTGAGAGTTTCTTGCGTCTTTTGAGGGTTTGTCGCTTTCATTGCTTAATGGGCCTCAAGTTGATCCCCTTTTTTCTATTTGCTTGCCTATAGAATAGTGAGGGGTCACGAAGAGGCTTCTGATCGGGCTCGGCGTAAAGGGGGACCACGGGAAACGCCATTATGTGACCTAGTCGTTTACTTTATGTACGTAGAGGAATTAAGATCCTTCAGTCAAGTTCCTACCGTCATCAGATTGGAGGAAGATCTCCCTGGCGTTTTCAGACGGGCTTTAGGATTCTCCCTTCTAGGTAGTGCCCCCGGTTTTAATACGGTAAGTGGGCTTGGGGCGGATTTCATAGAGCGGGCGGGTGGGCCTGGGCCATTGAGCCGATGGCTTGAGTGGGTGTAAATATTATGGTACTCACACAACTTGCATGAAATAGTAAGTTGGGCATGCAACACTTTTCATAATCTATGCTTTTACTATTCATATAATATGTTATCCCCAATGGTAGGCGTAGACTTTATTAAATTGAAAAGCAAGAAAAAGAACAAACTTCAAAGCAAATTGCTTTTGCAAAAATTAAGAAAAACAAGCGTCACCTATCCCTATGATTAAAAAAGCATCATAACACAAATCCTAAGTGAAGCAAATTTAAATAAAGAAAGAAGACTCTCCTCTCCCTATAATAAGAATCTAATTAATTTTAAAATTGTTCTTTTGATATTTTCATAGGAATCTAGTTCTAATAAATCTTTGCAGTATTTACCTCTACCTAGGAGTTAGCTTATTGCTCTATGACCTAGGACTTTATTTTATTATTTTATATTTCATCCTACAGCTTTGTTCTATTCCAAAAGTTCTTCTTGTCTTATATTTCTTTTAGTATTTTATATTTTATTCTAAAACTTTATTCTAATATTTCTATTTGGGACGTGTCTTTTGCCTAAAGTCATTGGGCGTATGCCTAACCTTTGTGGTCATATCACTAACCCAATTTTCAAGGGCATTTTTTTGTATTACATTCTACTTGTGTTATTAGTAAGATTCTAATTTATCAGGTTTAGGCTTGAAAAATAAGAGTAAACCTAGAGTTAATTTATTTTATCAGGTTTTTATTTATTTTTATTTAATGCAAAATTATAACTGAATAACTTTATTAATTTATTACCAAGATACATAGTGACTATGAATTTGAGAAATTATTATTTTGAATTATATGAAATATTAAACTATATATAATTTTAAGATAGGTGTAGACCATTTTTGGTTAATTGAGAATATGTACAACTTTTTCCTTGTAGTGATGTTACTTCTTTTATTGTTTTGGCCCTACACAATCGTTTTCATGATTAGGGTTAGAAAATTTTGTGGAAGATTTTCGAAATTGAAAGGAGTTGTTGAAAAAACTAACACGTGTTTTATTGAAGAATTAACGGCAGCAGGAAAAAGCTACAATTTATTGAGCCTTAGACTCATTTTCCCAGTCAAGCTTAGCATGTTTAATTTAAATTAAATTCCCATATTGATGGACCCATTGTCGGTCCTTCAATCCCAGAGGACTGATTATTCAAATTCATAGTTTTTGCTGCGAAGACATTTCAAATACATCAAAAATACATTTGAAAGTAAGTATGATCGCAAAAATGAAACCTACTTAGATTGGGATATATATACATATACATATATGAAGCAAAGCCATATGATATAGGGTATATGGGTATTTTGGGAATTTTGTAATGTATATATATATGAAGCAAAGCGATTCGATACAGGGTATATAGGTATTTTTGGAATTTTGTAATACTTCGGGTTAGTATATTTTTGGAATTTTTGTAATACTTCAGGTTATTATATTTTGGAATTTTGTAATACTTATATATATATATATATATATATATATATATATATATATATATATATATATATATATATATATAGACTTTTTTTTGCAAAATAATAATCAAAATAATCTTTTATTTTAAAAGCGCATTCTAACTATATATAGTTTTGAAAATTAACCTTAAGGTTGCAATCGGTGAATGCGGTTATAAAATTAACCTTAAAACCGAAGTTGGTGAATGCACTTTAAGGTTAATTTTAACCGCGGTAGTCCTGCTTGGTTTCAAAACACATAAGGACTAGTTTTATGATTATTTTGAAAAGAAGTCTTATGTGTTTTTTTTTTTTTTTTTTGAAAAATTAATTATTTTGATATTAAAGTCTCATGTAACCCTAATTTGATGTCGTGGAAAGATTTCAATCCTATTCCTCGTGATATATGTGCATTCTTCGCTTTTCTTCACTCATCATTATTTGATGCAGGCAGAAATAAAAAATATATTTATATATTTGAACCTCTGTGATTGGGTATTGACAATATTCTAAAATATTATTAATACTATAATATAGTTGCATCAGATCAACTCAATGTATCAATCAATCATAATGATGACCTTATTTATAATAAACCAATCACACTTCTTATTAGGAATTAATTCTGTCAAACCATAAATTCTACTTAATATAAAAGATCTAAATAAATAATACTTTAATTTGATTTTAAGCCGGATTACAATTTCAATGGCTTCCTTTAATTCAAACTTTAAATTCAATCACACATGATCTTATCTTTAACTTTGAATAACCAGTTTTTGGTGACTTTTGTAAAATATTCGTAACTGATCTTTGGTCTACAAAATTCAAATTGATCTTTATCTTTCACAAGTTCTCTCGATATAATGAAACTTGATGCTTATGTGTTTGCTTCTACCATGAAAAACAAGATCCTTGTTAATGCAATAGAAGATTTATTATGACACAAAATCTTTGTAGGGCCCTTGATCATTCTTCAATTCATTAAGTATCTTGGGAAAAAAAATTGCTGGACATGTTGTAGTTGATGATGCTTGACATGATGTGATACGTTCCCACAACGGTTTCACACAAGAGTGTAGAGTGGTACTTAAGCTTGATGGGTTCTCCCACCTAATAGACTAATCTGGTCAGAGCCTCTCCGGGATTGGCTTGAGGCCCTCCACCTAATATATGGAGTGGTGCTTAAATACCACTCCACACTCTTGTGTGGAACCAATGTGGGATTGTATCATGATGTAAAAGTAACTGCCATGTATTTAGCCTCTATAGTTGATAATGATACAACTGGTTGCTTCTTTGATAACCATGGGAATGCTCTCGAAAGATTGGTTAAGCTTGTTATGGAGTGTATTTCTGTAGGAATAATTAGTGGAAGCTAGAATCATCATGTGATTTAGAATATTCAATTTAATTACTAAACTAATATAACCAGTCAGATCGTACCTTGTGGATTTGTAGAGAGGTATGCACACAAGAACCGTAGATCTTCCAAACTATCCTCGAGGTGATGGAGTTAAATGCAGGGTGCTTGAATAACTAAGAAAAATATTTCTTTCTCCGCTATTCTCTATAATAAATCTGTATTTAGATTTGTGGTTGTATTATCTTCTATTTATAGAGTACAAGCCCTGTGAATATTTCTAATAGTCATTCAGCCTCCACACTAGGCCCAAGTCCACGGCAACCCATTATGTTTTAAACAACTTGGACTTGCTTGTATAGCAAAAATCCAACAATCTCCCACTTGCTATAAAAACAAGTTCGGGTTCTTTCTTGTAAATCAGATATCATGCTCCACCATTTATCCCTGAGCTAGTTTCTAGATCCTAATATTATTAATCAAGGCTCCTCATAATTGCTAAGCAATTATCTAATCCGTGCTATTCCACTTAAAGCCCGTAATTGAACTCCGAGGATAATAATACAAATATTAATATTATTTTTCCTTGTAAAATATCAATAATTAATTGATAAGATTTTCTATCAATCATCAATTATTTATTCTCTTGATTTATCAGTTTCTCTAATGGATAAAATCCACTGGCTAGTGACTTCATAACATCCAAGTATTGAAACATATTAAGAGGATATTTCATACAAATTCCATATTGTTATCATAAATACCGCAATTAAATAATTTTGCTCCCAAATCATCAAGATATTGGTCATTTAAATAGACCTCACTTATTGACAACTCAAAGAACAATAATCATTTAAATACCTATCTATAATAAACTCAGGATTTAGAGAAGAATAATAATTAATATTTCGAGATTTATTTCTTTATAGAAATTTAACTTAAATAAATCTCACTTTGATCTTATCAATGCAAGCATAATTTGCACAAATATTTTATAATAACCAAGACAGATTATTTCATAAAATATTGCAATCTAAATAAAGCAACAACTTTGTTTAATGACTGTGATCTTATTCATTAATTATGAGAACCTATGATCATGTCTTCTATGAACGTATTCATATGATCATATACTCTACAATTAACTACCTCTCTACGTAAAATATTAGTGTGCACACAATATGAAGAATCATATTGTGCCAAAATTAAACTCAAAAATAAGTAATAACACATCTGCCATGTTCTAAAAACACAAATAAACTCCTACTCGCTTCTTTAAAAACAAATCATAGACCTTAACACCCATATAATCTACATGATTCTCTAAAACCTCGAACGTAGTGTGTCTTTGTAAATGGGTTTGCTAAATTTTCCTCAATGTTATTTTAGTAATCCAATTTATCTCCTCTCTCATGATATTTTAATCAAATGATATTTCTTTCTCTATGTGTTTCTCGTTTTCAGGATACCTTGGTTCCTCGACTGCATGCCCCCACTATTGTCACAATAAAAGGTAATGGGTCGATATGCACTCAGTATCACTTAAAGATCCAGAAGGAACTTCTTCAGCCATACTGCTTTTTTCGCCGGCTTAAGCAGCCTATTACTCGCCTTCAAGCCAGGAGTCAACAACGCAAGTTTGTTTGACACACCTCCAACAAATGGCTCCACCATTTAGTGTAAACACATATCCAGAAGTGGATTTTCTTGAATCAATATCCCCTTGGAAATCTAAGTCTGTATAACCAATAGTTTCCAGACTCCCACTAGAATATACTAACATATAACTTCTTTTTGCTCCTAGATATTTGAGAATATGCTTCACTACAATCCAATGTTCTTCTCTTGGATTGGATTGATCCCGACTAACTATTCCCACTGCGTAGCAGATATCTGGCCTGGTACATAACATGGCATACATGAGACTACCTACTGCCAAAGCAAAAGGTATCCTACTCATACATTCTTTCTGCTCAAGAGTTTTTGGTGATTGCTCCTTATAAAGATGAACTCCATGCCTGAAGGGTAAAGTTCCCTTCTTGGAATTTTCCATGCTGAACCTAGCTAGAATTTTATCTATATATAAAACTAAAGATAATGCAAACACCTTATTCTTCTAGTCTCGTGAGAAATTTGATTTCCAAGAATATAGTTGGCTTCTTCAAATCTTTTCATATCACCAAATTGCTTTTTAGCCATCGCTTACACTCGATAACACCTCTATGTCGCTTTCCGATTAGTAAAATGTCATTCACGTAGCTGACCAGGAAAAAACTACTTTTGTACTCCTTCCTTGGATCCTTTTGAAACATTAAAGGTTCATCAGGACTTTTCTCAAACCGTATAAAGCTATGGCTTGATCAAACTCAATGTTCCATGTTCTCGATAAAGCCGCTTAGTCCATAAATGGACCTTTGCAACTTACAAGCCATGTGTTCTTGCCCTCTAGCTATGAACCCTTCTGCTTGCTGCATGTAGATGTCCTCTTCTAAACTACCATTTAAAAATGTTGTTTTGACATCCATCTGCCAAATCCCGTGATCTAGACTTCCAGCTACAGCTAAAAGAATCCGGATGGATTTAAGCATGGCCACCGGCAAAGCGTTTCTTCACACCCATCCCCTCGTTGTATAACCTTTTCCACCAATCTTATCTTTGAAGGTTTCTAATTTTCCCATCCGGTCGCTCTTTCTCTTGTAGATCCACTTACAATCTCTATAGGTTTTACCCCTTTGGGTGCTCTCTACAAGAGACCGACTCGAAGTTAGGAATACATAGACTCCATCTCACAGCCCACGGCTTTCAGCCACTCCTATGCATCAACATCATCCAGGTTGCTTCTTGTAATTTACTGATCCTCTTCGCTATCAATGGTTATAGCTTGGTACGACTACTAACAAGATATTCCCGATGGATTGTGTCAGCCCCACTACTCGAAGCTCCACCGGTTGTTGCGGGTTCTACAGAAGATCTCTCTACGACTTTGAATGATTTGTTGTTCACTTGGGGAGACTATTGTCCCATTATTCACCATTTGTTCATCCCTCGGTATATTTTCTAACATCACTAACACACAGTACAATAGTATCTAATTAGTAAGAGCGATTTAGTTAATAGTCTGCACTATCGACGCTTGAAATCAAACAAAGAGAAACTCGGTAATTGCACTATCACCTACAACCTCATGAGAACTATGCCCACCTCACTTTAGGCATCCAATAAACAAACATACCGCGCACGAGATTCCAACTTATGTGGTTCCTTTTAAAGACACGCCACGGAGCACCCCAGATACGAATATTGTTTAAATCCAGTTTGCGCCGCTCTTGTTAACAATTCAGTGGGTATCTTAGAAACCGACTTAGAAGGAATCGCTTAATTAAGTATGTAGCGCCTCTAAGGCATAACCCCAAAACGATATAGGTAGATATGAATAACTAAGACGATCTCACCATGTCTAGAGAGTTCTATCTCTTTCTCTCGAAACTCCATTTTGCTGAGGTGTTTGTAATGGCTTGTAAACCATCCTCTTGAGTTAAGTAAACTTAAACTCTCCGCATAGGTATTCACCGCCCCGATCAGGATCTAAGTCGCTTGATATGGACACCTAATTGCTTTTTCATCAAATTTCTTATATTCTCAAAATTTATCAAAAGTTTCAGACTTTTATTTATTTAGTACAGGCATATTTTAGGCTGAGATGTGGGTACAATAACCATATCCACTCATTGAACACGCATTGGCCGCATGGCCATCGCGCATGCACCAATTCCAGCCGGTTTGTTTATTTTCATATCCTTCGGGCCTCAAGGGCCTCTTGATCATTTTACCTTCCAAACAGATTCACACTATTGGTATAGGGTTCAAATGATAGGAATTTAAAATCCACTTTACCAAAACCATGTATCCTATTAGGATTAATATGACCGATCGCAAATGCCAAAGGTAAGTTTCCATTTGATACTTTCTTTCGGGCAAGGCATATGTTCATTTTCAACAATTTCATTGGTATTTATATCATAGACAAGGGACTTAAAAATAAAGATTATTCATAAGATCACCCTGAACAAATAAAAAGATTTACTTCTTATCAAACCGAGGAATCATTAAACTCCAGAATGTCAAATCGTGTTCAACTAAACAATTGACATAAACCAAATTCCTCTTGAAATCCGTAACAAATAAACTATCTTCTAAACATAAAGTCCTATTATTCTCAAAAATAAAACAATTGGTCCTATGGCCTTTATAGAGATTAGCTCCCCGTTCCCAAGTTTCAAGTATCTTTGTCCTTTTCAATAGACGTGCTATGTTTGAACCACTACAAAGAGTAACAACATGATTACTAGCGCTCCCCGAATCAATGATCCATTTATCATTAAAATTCTCCACTCAAACAAGCCTCAATCAAACAAGTAAATCACCCATACCGCTTTGTTGCGGCCTGGGCAAATTTGCCTCCAAAGTTCTTCACCCCCAAGACCAGCTTAATTCTGCCTTCTACTTCTTCATTGCATATGATTTGGTAACTAGTATCACTGCCTTCTTTTTCTTGTTCTTATTTCCACCCTTAGGTTTCCCTTTAGCTTTAACATAACCCTCTGTAAAATTGATACTACTTGGCTATGCGAGAGACTGTTCAGCACTCTCAAGCTCATGCATCAATTGAACTGGAGTTAGATCCATCTTATGCATACTGTAATTGACTTTGAACTGATTGAAATGTTTAAGCAGTAATTGCAAGATGAGATCTATCTTCATCTCCTTTTGAAGTTTTGCCCCATCACTACCGGATCGATATAAAATCATTGCCAAACACGATCCTTCACACGCCCACCATCATAATGCGGTGTTAATCAAATCGTTGATAGTGCCTTGTCCTCGTATAAAGAGAGATTTTTAGCAAACATCCTCTCGAGAGTTTGGAGCATTTCTTACTCACCGTCAAGAGGTTATTTGTCGCTTCAATGACCCACAACACGGGCAAGAATATACATCAAAGTGAAGGTTTGCATTCTCCCAAGTCGAGATTCGCTTTTTGTTATATCATTAGCACCGCCTTCCGATAGTTGGCTTAGGGGTATTCAGACAAACTTGATTTTCTCATAATCCGTAACTGATGTATAAGTTCATTTTCCAATCTTCAGTTATTTCCATCCAATGGTTTTGATTCAAAATCACATGTGAGGGTTGAAAGATGCCATTTTCTCAAAAAAAAAAAAATTATACATTGTGCACACTAATATTAACTCGTGATATTACACAATGTTATGTTATATAGTAAATCCAAAACAAAAATATATTTGTTGTTTATTGTAAATAATAATTTAGCTTCCATAATAAATACTCAATACTGGCAAGACATTTATAACAAACTAAAACTTCTGATCATAAATGAACAGTATCCACAAGTCGTCCCAAAAAAATCAAAGGTCACTTATCGGACTACTTACATCCCAACCTTCCTAGGTAATACACTTTCATTTCAATCATTGTTCATATGGCCCATAATAATATTATTAGAGCCTCGTTGGGAGTTAATAAATGATTGTTTTTTGAAATACTTGTTTAATTTTTAAAATTCACCCTAAGAGTTACCGTGGTGATCTGGTTTCAATCTAATTAAGATTTTTGTACTATTTAGGTCCAATCCAATAAAACCCGATCATGATTATCCGATGGGGCTTCACATGACCATTTTATTATTTGGACCCACAAAAAATTAAAGGATTTTTCATAATTATATTTATCTAGAAATTTAATTATGCACATGTATATCATTAATGCAAGATAATGTCATGTTATGGCACCACTTAGTCTATATGTCATGTTATCACAACTAAAGCATGTTACCAAATATAATTTAATTATCCATGAATAAAAAAAATAATATATGAGTTATGAAAAAAAAAAGAGCCCCAATCCATGGTTTTCCTAAGAAAAAAAAAAGAAAAAAAAAAATCACAAGCCCAATAACACTTGAGCCCACTGTTATTAATCCCGCCCACTGTGGCCCACTCGGCCCATTCGTGGCTTCAATTTACTCTCGCTTGAGGCTCAAAATTGAAGAGATTTGAGCGCAAAACCAAAACTCTAAACACACAACATGAAACCCTAGTCGCCAAAGCCATAATTCGTGTGTCACACTCCAAACAGCCACCCATAGAAGCGCGGGACACCGGAGGAGGAAGTCTGCAAAACTGTACAAACCTTCACGCGCTCTCACGCGCGGTCTGAGTGGAGGCACGTGAAGCCCACGTGCAGCCACTTGTAGGGGTGGTGCGTGGGGGAGCGTCCGATGGTGGTTCGACCTGAAATTTGTCCGACAAATGGCCGCCTTCCTTTGCGCTCGAACCCCAGCGACGCTTGTCATTTGATGTTTGTAGCCTCCGTAGCAACGCAAACAATCTCGCGTGTACAATGTTCTCCGTGGGTTCTTCATCTTCTTCGCTTCAGTTTTCATTAGCTCTCAAAATTTTACAAAAATAACTTATACCCTAATAAAATGCAAAAATGCAGAATTTAGATGATTGAGAAAATAAATCAAGGAAACCTAATTTATGATTAGCCCCTTGTTACAAACTGATAGAAATACAATAGAAAACTCTACCATGGATTGGAAGGGTAAACCACAATTATTCAGTAACTATCCATGTGTCGTACTCCAAAAAATCATATTAAAACATGAGAACATGCGAATCAACAATATAGAAAAACCTAGGTGCCATATTGCTAATCAAACACCAAAATACATGAAATTATAGCTTAGATCAAATTGAAAATTTAATCACACGAATGCTCTAATACCAATTGTAGGAATAATCGAAGGAAGCTAGAATCATCATGCGTGATTTAGAATATTCACCTCACTACTGTAACCATTATGTCTCGGGCCGATCATACCTTGTGGATTTGGCAGAAGCATGCAATACGCAGAACCGACTTCTCCAAACTATCATCGAGGTGACGCGGAGCGAGCTGCAAAGTGGGCACTCTGAATCACTAAGAAAATATTTTCTTTTTTTACTATTCTCTATAATAAATCTCATCTGCATTTAGGTTGTATTATCTTCTATTTATAGAGTACAAGCCCTAGAATACCTAATAGCCATTTGGGCCTCCACACCTTAGAGCCCAGTCCATGTGCTAACCCATTTAGCCGCTTTTAAATAACTCAGATTCTGCTTCAGAGCAGCAAAAATCCAACAATTTCGACTATTCGCTTTTAATATTTTGAAAATACGACGTATCGGAGTTAGTAATCAATTTCAATTTCGTGAGGGACTTTCGTATATGAGGATCCATTATCTCTTATCTCTTCATTATTTATGCTGAGGTTTTGAGTGCACTCACTTAGTAAAGGAAAATCATAACCATGGGTGTAAAATAGCCAGAGGGGCTCCTTCTATTTTCTCTCTTTTTCCGATGATTGCTTTTATATTTGGAGCTAATGCATTAGAATCATTTGTTGTGAAGCAGATTTTGAGAGAATATGGACTAGCATCAGGGCAGCAGATAAACTTTAACAAATCTTCAATATCATTCAGTCGTAATGTTAATCCTAGTTTGAAGATGCAAATTAGTTCTATTTTGGAAGTAAGTGAGACGGATGATCATGGAATGTACTCGTAATTTCCCTTGTTGGCAGGAACAGAAAGAAGGCGTTTTGATTATTTGAAGTGGATAGCATTTGAGGAGACTTCACGGTTGGAACAGTAAAGTTTTCCTAGAGTTGGTAAGGAAGTACTTGAGAACAGTTGCCCAATCAATGCCAATCTAAGTAATGTCAATGTTACTTCTTCCCATAGAGTTGTGCAGTGATGTAGAGAAGATGTTAAATTCGCTTTCGTGGAGAGGTAAGAAGAATGGAGGAAATCGATAAATCACGTAGTCGGAGCCTCTATGTGATCCTAAGTTTGTGGGAGGCATCGGATTTAGAAAACTATATGATTTTGAAGAATAGGTCAATAAATCCCGATCCATGCCAGTACGTTTTCTACCCAATACCGAATTGATATGCTTCTTGTTCAATAAAGTTTGTAGTTTGTAATTCATTTATTTGGTCTTTGATTGTTAATCAATTGTTTTTTAGCTCAATAAATATTCTTGATGTATTACAAAATAATCTAGGCAATTCTTTCCTTTTTCAAGTTACCAATCTCGGCCCATCATGCCTAGTTCATGTGGTAGAACGTCAACGCTTTAAAAGGTAGTATATAGGGGATCCCGGTTCAAGTATTTATAGAAATAGCTTACCACATTGTAACCAAAGTAAGTTTGGCTGTCAAAAAAATAAATTTACCAATCCTTCATGCACATTTTCAACAAGCTAAGATCATATATTCTTGAAGGCCATTTATTTTGTCCTATAAATACACCTGATTTCAAGCTGCCCTCATTCTCACCACCAGCATCCAGTGTAGTGTTCTTAATTAGCGTGCCCTCTAGGTTTGGTTTCTATCACCAGTTGATATGCTTTAGTTTGCTTTGTTAAACTTAAATTTAATGGCGTTAAGTGTTGTTATTTGTTTTTTGGGATAAGGTATTGTTTTATTTTTATTATATTAAAAATTAAAGAAAAATTAATATGTTACTTTTTCTATTTAGAAATAAACCAAATATTTTGACTTTTTTAATTCATCAAAGATCTATTATTAGTCAGAAAAAGTAGAAAACACACAACCTTAAGTGTAAAATTATTTCTAAGTAAAAGTCAAAAAACAAACATCTTACATTCTAATATTCCCTGTAAATAATTGTTTTAATGAATTTAGGGTCTACTTAGACAACTTAAAGGGTACTTTTAGCTCAATATGTCCAAGTTAGATGAATTCTAACAAAATTATTTCCATGCATACATTATAAATTAATTATATAATAACTCGATTCTACCTTGGCTATTGAGAGGTTTGATATATGCAAATTACCAACCTTCATCCTTTATACTACTTTTCATATCTATGCTTTGATTATTATTCATATAATATATTATCCGGAATGGTAGGTGTAGAATATATTAATTTAAATGGCTGCAGATGCAGTTAAACTGAAAGGGAGAAATTTTTTTCCAACAGACCTATTTATTAATGAACAGACTTATACAAGCATCTTTTAATGCTGTTCTTCCCCTATGTTTGAACTCACACAATTTACGGAGAAGATCCTCATTTCTTCCAAACATTCCCAAAACTTGTTCCAAAAGGAAGTCGATATGTTTGAAACTCTAAAGGCATGTTTGTTTACCATTTTGAAACTGTTTTTGTTGAAAAAAAGAACCAAGAAAAATACAAAGAACATAAGCTTGTCTCCCAGTTTTTTTATTATTTTAAAAACATTAAAATACTAAATTTTAAAAAATAATGAAGAATTTTCTTAAAACATCAAAATGGTGTTCTCTATGTTTTAAAAAGTTGTTCGCAATAGTGGGTTTTCAAACAATAACAAAGAGCCTTTGTTGTTCTTTGAATTTAGTGTTTTTGTGCTTTTAGAACAAAAAATTTTAAACCAAACATCTTCGTTTTCTCGTTTCCTGATAGAGTATATATATATATATATATATATATATTGAACATAAAACAGGTTTCACAAACAAGAACCAAAGAGACCCTTGCTTTGTTCCGTTAGAAACAACACACACAAAACAAAGTAGCATTTATCGTCCTTAAAGTTGATAATACTAATTAAGTTAAATTCAAATGTTTTTCTTTAAAGTTGATAATAAAAAAATTAATTAAGTTGATAACTAATATTTATCCAGCATTCAGTCTATTCTGAGCACTACCCAAGTTTTCAAACCGTGGGCCTCTAAACTATACCAAATCCCTTTTTCAACTACAAACAACCACGCATGGCAAAAACGTGTCTCTCAAATTCTGGAGGAAAATTAAAAATAGGTTTAAACTTAGTATATTAATTTATATATATATATATATATATATATATATATATATATATATATATATATATATATATATATGTTTAATCAATTCATTTTATTTGTTTGTCACTATTACATAAGGACTAAAAAATTTAAAAAATATGAAAATTTTGAAGAATTTGATTATATTTGATTATCTATTATATCTTCTAATCGTGAAATTAAACACGGAAAAAATAATTTTCTTTAGTATTTTTTTTTTCCTAGTTCTTCCGATTCCAAACAATCACTTACGAATTTAGGTGGTGGAAGGCCTCCAGTTTCTTCTAGACGCTGTAAAAATGTAACTAAATAAGTTTAGGTGTGATGAGAGTGTTTATTTATAATTTTTTAGGTTGAGTTACCATGTTCTTCAATACACAATAAATTAGAGTTTGAAGCCTTGTGGTTGTTCACATGGTAATGCAAACTCATTGGTGTTATATGAATGGCCCTTGAAAGTAGAATAGTGTTTCGGGAAACCTCATGGATCATTCCTCATCCATATTGATACGATATTGTCTCCCTTTCGGGGCTTAAGTTCATGGTTTTGTTTTGGCTTTTTCCCAAAAGACCTCTTATACCACCTGGATGTTATCTATGCTTATATACGTGGAACGAAAATTTCTAAATTTCAGTCGAAATTTCGGTGAAATTCTCGTTATTGGTGGAGACGATAATATATCTCCAATCGAAATTTCGATTATACCAATTTTTTCCCCGCTCCAAAACTGAAAAAAATGTTTTTAAAGGGTTTTGAACCCACCCAAAATGCCTAGAAGTGACACCCTCCAACCACCAAGCCATTGATTGCACTTATTATATATAGTGCAAAATGTTTTTATATTCTCTTATTATTTATTTGTTCATAATCCCTACGATTCGATTATAATATTTTATTTGGTTTATTTTACATTATAACTTATAATATTTAAATCAAAATATTAACGAAAAGGAAAAGAAATAAATAATATCATTTAAAAATTTTAAATTATAATATATATAATATTTGAATCTCCTCATTATCTATATAATATTATAATAATAACAAAAATAAATCCTTTTTAATATAATAATATTCGAATAATATATTAAATATAAATATATTTAATTTTAATAATTACTAATCCATTTGATTTAATATACTCCAATTAAGATATGAATCATTTCTTTATTATCTATATAATTAAATATGAAAATTTTTTAATCGAATCGATATATTTGTAAAATATCCACCGATATTTTACCGATATTTCCGTGAAAATCCAATTATCGTGGGAGATATCCGTGTTTACCGATATTTTGATCATTGCTTATATACCACAAGCCTTCCCATTCTAACTCCATGTGGGACATTTATGAGACTTTGGGTGCATACCAACATCCTCCCCTCAATAAAGCCTACTAACCCCACCCTTCGAACTAGGAATCTTCACGCTTCAGGCACACGCTGCTAAATGAAGCACCATCTACCAGGGGGGCCCCACCACATCATTTTTTTCGGCTTCCACCCACACGGTTATACCTGAACCTGGCTTTGATACCACTTGTTGGGAAGCCTCATGGATCATTGCCTATCCACATTGGTATGATATTGTCCACTTTGGGCCTAAACCTTCATGGTTTTGTTTTTAGGCTTTTCCCTTAAAAGGCCTCGTACCAGCCGGATATTATCCATGCTTATATACTCATAAGCCTTTCCATTCCTAACCGATGTGGGACATTTATGAGACTTTTGGATGCATGCCCAACAGGGCACGAGGATGATATTTTGAACTTGATGAAAAAAAGGGATGTTAGAAGAGTACAAGGGAAGGAAAAAGAGAGTCAAGGAAATTCTAAGTTTGATAGAGATGAAAATGATGGATAGCTCGTATTAAGAAGAGAAGAAAAGTGGAGGGACCAACAAAAAGGGGTGAGGGTCACTATTCAGTTTATTAATAAAGATCACAATTTTGTCTTGGAATGTGAGGGGGGCAAATGATGCGGTTAAAAGAAAAGTGGTAACAGCTTTTTTGAAGTCCCAGAAGGTGGACATGGTTTGTATCCAAGAAATGAAACTGAAAGAGATTTCTAGGGGAACCATTAGCAGCTTGTCAGTTGGTAGTTATTGGAGTGGGTTGTTTCCTAAGCTGGGCCTCAGAGGGATCCTTATTCTTAGACAATGAGTGGTTCACTTGATCGGGGCAGAGGAAAGTTTTTCACCTTAGTCTTTGCCATTTAGAAATTGTGAGGATAATTCTTCACGTGGCTTCATAGGGTATAATTTATGGTCCCACAAAAGGGAGCTCTGAGAAGACCTCGGGGAGTATGGTGCGCTTAAAGGTTTATGGGGGACCCATGGTGCCTTGAGGTGATTTAAAGTGGTTCGCTTTTCTCCACGAGAGAGAAACAGGGCTGGTAGTCTAATGGGTCCAATGAGGAGATTCTCCCAAGTGATTGATGATCTAGAGTTGAAAGATCTAGCCCTCCGAGTTGGTACTTATACTTGGAAAGAGGGATTGGGCAACCAAAGGATGGCCAAATTGGATAGATTTTTGGTTTCAGAAGAATGGGACAACTATTTTAGGGGTGTAAACCAGTGTATTATGTCGAAACCAACCTCTGATCACAATCCTATCAACGAGGTGATATTTCTCCATCAGCTCCTGCCTTTAGATTCGAGAACATGGCTTAAGGAGGAGGGTTTCACACTTAATAGCAGATTGGTGGACAAATCTTGAGTTCCATGGGACTAGAAGCTGGTGTATTGATGGAAAAGTTGGAAAAGCTCTAAAGGAAAGCTAATATTTTGGAACAAAGAGACCTTGAGAATGTTGAATTAAGGAAGAAGGAAGCCTGAAAATCTGGATCACTGGGGCAATATTGAAAGCCACAGACATTTGTCTCGGGAAGAGATCATGGAGAAAGCTTTGTGCAAAAAACAAGGCCACATTAATATTAATCTTGACCATACTTGTAAGTGGGGCAGACGAAATTAACAACAGATCTATGATGACCCTTTGAGCAGCTAGCAACAAAGGGATTTTGGGGGGCTTTGAACTGCTGTCCACTCATATAACTTACGCCAAATCAAGTTAATTCAGGAATTGAGCACTATTACTCGTCTCTTCATGTAATATCGTTCATGCTCTTCCACAGCATCTAGCATCCAGCATCCTGGTAACGATATTATTAAATCATCAAAACTATATCTATATTCATTTTTTGTCACCTATATATTCTTTAGAATCCATACAACGTTTGTTCTTCTCACTTTTGTTCAACTATTCTTCAATTCTTCGCTTTTATTTTTTATTTTTTTATTTCATCCGTTTTCTTTATTAATTCAATTCATAGTCATAGACAAAAGAAAAACTGCTAAGTCTTGATCTAAATTCACAATAGTAAGTCAAATCGGATAGATCTTTATTTCATTTATAATCTTATACCATATATAACTAATCTTGAAACATTCATTTTGTAATTGGATGATTACTAATTGCTAACTTCTTTTATTCAGGATATTAAAATAAAATTTTTCATCTTCAAATTTCAACTTCAAACTAACAAATTAACTAAAGAATGCCATTATCTAAATTATTCTAAACTCAAATTATTCAAATGGGAAAATTGAACTATAGTATCTAAACAATGTCCAAACAAGATAAGATAGGACCCTCCACTTTCATGTATTCGAATGTATAAAGTTCGAAAGCAACCTTCACTCACTTAGCTCTATTAATATTAAATCAATAGGGAACAATAAAAACTTCAAGAAAATGGACTTCAGTGAGAGATTATAAAGGAATAAGATATTATGAAAGAGACTTAATAATTATTGAGAGAGATGAGAAATATATACACCAATGCAAGGGTAAAGAAGTAAAAGCATAAAGTCAATAAAAGGAAACCCTAAATATACTCTAATATGCCCCCTCAAAATGGTGTGCCAGAAATAACACCGATCTTATTACTTAGGAAAAAGAGGCAAGGTTGAGATAGAAATTTGGTAAGTGCATCAACAAGCTGGTCACTAGTGGAGACATGAACAACACGCAGCTCGGACGATTGAACCAGGTCATGACCAAAGTGATAATCAATCGCAAGGTGTTTCATGTGAGAATGAAATACAGGATTAGTAGAGAGATAAGTGGCACCAAGGTTGTCTGAGAACAGGGGAGGCGATGATTGCACTAGGATAAGAAGTTTCGACAACAATGATTTCACGCATTGTAGTTCGGTTGTAGTAAACCAAGAATGGCACGATACTAACCTAAGGAAGAACGAGCAATAGTGTGTTATTTTGTAGAACTTCAGGAGATTGGATTAGCACCAAGGAAAATAAGAAAAGCACCTGTGGAGGCACGATCATATGGGTTACCAGCCCAACCCGCATCATAGAAACCATGCAATGTATGAGCAATGCCTGTAAGAAGCTGGATACCAAGGGATCTCATGCCATTAAGATAACGGTTGCACGCTTAACTACTCCCCTAATTCCGCTGCTCGACGGGCGCAGCATAAACCGTGAGAGTTTATTCAAGGCAAAGGAAATATTCGACCGAGTCATCAAGAGATGTTGGAGGCCACCAACCACCTGACGATACATGGTTGCATTGACCGACGCAATACCATCATTAGCAGTCAGAGAAGTACCTACGACAAGCAGTGTAGAGACAGGTTTGGAGTCGAGCATGTTATGTTTGCTCAAAAGATCAATGAAATATACTTTTGCTGAGATAGTACAAGACCCAAGGAAGTAGCCAAAACCTCAACCCCATAGAAGCAAGATAGCACCCTAAGATCCTTGGTGGAGAATTTAGAGTCAATTTGTTGAATAATAGTGTCGTCAAGTGAGGGGTCACTACCTATAATAATCAAATCATCAACATAGACCAGGAAGTAGAGAAGTGCATTACCGCGGGAGTAAACAAAGAGACGTAGTCCGCACAGATGACAAAGCCGAGAGAGTATAAGAAAGGGAGCTCCACCAAGCTCAGAGCTGCTTGAGCCACAAATAGCCTTGTGTAAATGACAGACATGATGCAGATAATCGGCGTTGCACATGCCCTGCGACTGTGCCATATAGACCTCCTCCGTAAGATACCCATTAAGAAAGACATTATTTACATCAAGTAAAAGAAAACCCCACTTACGGTTGAGGGCAATGCTAAGACAGGTGACGGTGGCCAGATTTATCACGCGGGATCGAAAGTCTCAAAGTCAATGCCCGTTGTTGGTGAAAGACTTTAGAAACAAGACGTTTTATACCGCGTAATGAGCCATCTGGACTTCGCTACGCGAAACACCCATTTGTTGCCTACTATATTCTACCCCAGGCTCAGGGGAACTAGAGCTTACGTACCATTCCGAATGAGAGCATCATATTTTTCCAGCATCGCTATAACCTACTTCGGAACCTGAAGATCTTGGGCAACAGTGCAGGGTTCAGTGAAAGATGGAAGTAAGGTGGTGAGGCTGCCATATTTCGGGTTGGGTTTGATGATGGAATTTTAGTCGACGGTAATACACGGCCATGCAAACGTAGGGAGAAGGTGGACGGGGAGTTGGTGAGAATGGGTATAAGGTTGGAGGATCATCAGGAGAGGGTGGTATGAGCCGACCAATAGTCCAACAAGCTTTCTAGTAGAAGGGGTCGAGGATGCAGATTGGGCAGATGCAGGTCGACGAGAATGGGAATACGTTTTCCATGAACTTGACATGAAGGGACACAAAGAGTTTTTTTAGAGTAAGGTCAAAACAGAGAAAGGCACTCTGAGTGAGGGAGTAGCCGAGAAAGACACAAGGATTGGATTTGGGATCAAGTTTGTGGGAAGAATAGGGACGTAACCAGGGAAAACATAAGCAACTGAAGACATGGAGTTTCGATGGGTCAGGAGTTTTGTTGAATAAATTTTCAAACGAGGAACCAAGAGAAAGACCAACTTTAGGCATTCTATTTATTAAATAGATAAACAGAGCAAAGCAGAAATACCGCGACCAAAAGGGTAGAGGAACGTGGGCCCCGATGCAAGAGAGTGAGACCTGCTTCGACAATGTACCGATGTCGACGCTCGTGAGTACCGATTATGTTCAGAGTGTGGGAGGTGTAGTGAGATAGGTTATCGCGGAGCCAAAGAAGGACCAAGAGCTAAAATTCGCCTCATTATCTCAGGTAAAGAGTTTTAATGGTTGTGGTGAAATAGTTTTCAACAAGACGCTTGAAGGTGACAAAGGTTGAATGAACATCCGATTTATGATGTAACGGGTAAAGGCATATATACTTTGTGTAATGATCAACAAAAATAACGTAGTAGTGAAAACCATTAGAAGAGGAAACGGGTGAGGTCTAAGCATTAGAGAAAATGAGATCAAGAGGGGAGGAAGTGGTAATGCTTGATTTAGTAAAAGTTAACTTGTTGCTTTTATTAATATTACAGGAGTTACACGAAAAGGAACATAAATGTTCTTTGGGAAAGGAAATACTTAAAACACTAAGAAATTTGTGAAAAATGGGCAAAGATAGATGACCGAGACGACTATGCCACATGGAGTAGCGAAAAGCGTGGATCGAACTGAAGAAGACAGAACTAAGGTAGAAGATCGAAGGGGATCAAGCCACCAAGCATTAGACATCGCCTTTACGCTGTCTGGTGGAACTAAAGGGGACCTGCAGACGATCCCGTATTTGAAAGAAAGAGTAAAAATAGGATATTAATAGGCTTATCGCACAAAAGGGCGTAGACCAATAAGGCGTTGTTTCACTCGTGCCTTTGGGATATGGCGGGCCACATGTGGCACATTGGAAAATACAAAGGCATAAGAAGAGAGGTGGGGTGAGAAGGAGCCAATGTTGGCAATCGATAAACTCCGAACCATCACCAATAACAACATCAAGCAGGCGGTGTATGACTCCATGAAGAGCCAAGGCAACAAGATTTATGGTCACATGGCGAGAGCCGAATCAATTACCCATCAACAGAGTGGAGTAATTGACTCCGCAAAGTGTGGGCATAGGTGCAATGAAGGCTCCGCGAGGGTGGAAGAGAGACGCAAGTACCAAGGTGGATAGACGATCGCACCGCCCAGCGTAGTGCCCGACATAACACACAAATTTGACAACGCCCGAGGCAGTAATATGCCACCAACCGGGCCTGCGGGAGATGCGGATGCCGAAGACATAGAGGAGCATGCCCAGGTATTGATATGTCGAACTAGGCCTGCGGAGCCGTAGGTATTGCGAAGCCCCGCGGTGTCCATGATCGCCGCGATCGGTTATGGCTCAACCAATTATGGTTGTTCGACCGACGATGTGATGAAGTAGTAATGACCCGTAATAATTAATACAAGTTCCAAGACGCTTGACCAAGTTTGACTAAGTTTGACCACTTGACTAGGGTTTGACCAACACTTAGGAGGTTGACCAAAGTTGACTTTTTTCAAGGATGAATAATTTTGGGTTTACCAAGACACCATTTCAGAGGCCTTGGTCGATATGAGTTCATAGACTGGTCGACGTCCAAACTGACTTACTGCTAAAAGTTATAACCCCGGGTAATTTCAAACAAAGCAGCAGTTTTAAATGAGTCCAAACTGCCTTCAAATTTTTACCCGAAACGACCCTCTAGGCCTATAAACATACCTTTGGATGCCAAATGAAACCCTAGCCCCAAAACACCATTTTGAACTCCAAAACCCCAGAGAAGTTTCCAAAACTTCGCTGGACCCGGAAGCCGGGTCATTTTCGACCACTCAGGTGTCGCGGAAGATTGAACCAAACGAGGCACCACTGGCCACCGTTACTACACCGCAGCAAAACCATGATAGGCGCCACCATCGGATCATGCCGCTGTAAAATTTTCATACGCCAACCGCCTTCGACGCTGCTGATCCGGCCGGCGACCTCGACTACGGCCGCACCCATTTTCACACCGGATTTTTGCATTTTCGGGCCATCCTTCCGCCACTTCAGGCCACCCCATAGCTCCTTTCCACCATTTTTGGACCCCCTGAACTCATTTCTGTGGTCCCTTTTTGCAGATTCCTCACTGTTTGAAAGTTACAACAAAAACAAAATTACCAAGGTCAATCGAGTTTTCCGCCACCACAGCAAATCTGACCAAGGTAATGGTACTAATGAGTTCTGGTCTCGGGCTTTCCATTGATATGTTTGTAAATTTTGATGTCAAGCTGTTGGGCTTTTCCATTTTGCATTGCTTAAAATTAATGAGAAGTCGGACTGAAATAGAGTAACAATTGGTCAAATTTGGAAAATTGAAGTTGTATTAGTGCAATTGGATGTTTTTAGGAATTATTGACTGTTAAATTCGAGAAATTAGCTCCGGTGAAAAGCCCCACTTTGCATTCCGCCTATAGGGCACACTGCACTGACCTCGTCTGAGTCCAATTAGGATGATTTCATAGTTCTAAAAGTTATTCTAAGGCCTTAGGGGCATTCCAATGTCGTTGGTTCAATTATCGAGCCTATGGTATTATTTATTTATATTACAGCACTACCGCCGGCCTAGAGACGATCCTACAGTGAACGTAATCCAAGATCTATAGTCCGTGGAGTGGTTTACTTGTTTTTAGAATGTTTTGGGTATTATTATGATATATATTTGCGGGTTAGTTATTTCATATAACTTATTTGATCGGATTCGTTGTGCATAAATGAAAATGTCGTATTTATAAAAACAAGCATCATTTCATGTGAATTTTGTCAACATTTTAAATTTTTTGAAGTTTGGCGTGTTCATGGATCTGTGAGTGGTTTATACTGCTTAAAAATGCTTTGGGTATTATTACGATATATATTTATGGTTAGTTATTTCATAAGGAACTTATTGATCGACTGTCAAGCTGTGCATAAATGAAAATGTTTCGCTTTTATAAAAACAAGTTATCATTTCATGAATTTTGTCAACATTTTAAATATTTGGAAGTTTTAATAAAGGTTCGCGGATGGGGTGAGTGGTTTATATGTTTTTAAATCATACAAATGTGATTATCGGTCTCATATAAAACAAGTTATCATTTCATGTGAGTTTTGTCAATATTTTTAAATATTTGGAAGTTTTATTGAGTTCCTGGATGAGTCTGTGGTATTTGAATATTTTGGGTACGTGGATTGAGGTTTTAAACCGCTTGAAAACTTATTGTTTTAAGAAAGAGATTTCGAGGTCTTGTGAAACATTAAGTGATACAAAGGTCGCTTGGAAAGTACTGGTGAGCAAAAATACGGTTATATTTAATTCCACTCGCCGTGAGGCTCAGATTATCGACTACAGTATGCCACTTATGTCGGTGAGATTTGTTATATATTAATTCCACTATTGTGGAGGTTGATTACCGACTTAAGTTGGTATGCCATGTGATGTCGAGAGATTTGTTATATATTAATTCCACGGTCGTGAGGTCGGATTACCGACGGTTGGTATGCCAATGGCTGTCGAGAGATTTGTTATATATTAATTCCACTACCGTGAGGCCGATTATCGACCATTGTTATGCCACGATAATGAGGTCGGGTTTACCCGATGGTATGATACATAATACGCTTATAAAGGATACATGTACGTACATTGTTGGTCTGGATGAAGTATATAAGCTTTTCAATATTTATAGTTGTGCAGATTTTCATGGTTATTTTTACGACATGATGGTTACATATATTTATGCTCAATTGTATGTTGTGAAACAGATTCAGGTTTTAAGGTTCTTGAAAATGATGTCGGTTAAATTTTTGAGCATGACTTCATATTGTTGGGCTTTTGAGTTGGTTTTGTGAAACGCTTTGCTAAACGGAATGATTACGCAAAGAGTAACGGAGGTCTCGAGAGAGTATTGAATTTCAAAAATAAAAACATTATTTTCCATATGTCTATGCCATTCATCGAGATTCTTTTCTCATGTTTATTGTTTTACATCTGCTCCTAGGTCCGGCAACATAGACCTACTCTCGTGCCAGATTCAACACCGCCTTCTCGCGACACCGGCAAAGATTTCACCATCCATCCGTCTGGAAGCCGCGACCTATTTATTTATTTTATTTTGTAACCCTAATTTCGCAAATACTCTAGAATGCTCGATATTAGTATTAAACTCATATAGGTCTCATTATGTATGTTGTGATTATGACCTACATTCGATAGGTTTGGTCAGGATTTTTCTACACAATCAGGTATCAGGTAATCGCATTTGTTTCATTTTTAGGTGGGGCCTTTCTGCGGCATTCCCTAGGGATTGTACAATGGAACCCCACTAGGCGGGACCACCCGGGGAATCTTGGGAGGGTTTCCGGGTCGGGTCCTGTCATGAAGAGCTAGGCAAAGTAACCAAGGTAGTCAGCTGGCAGGCTGGCAAAGTGACGGCGGACCGAAAAAGTCGCAGCTGGGGCCTCATAATTCGGCAGGTGCTCAAACAATTCTCAAACGTGAATCGAGTTTCCCGAACTTAGGCATGAGATATGTTCTAGGTCGGGCCAAGTCCATTCAAGACTGATGAGAGTTCATCAAAGTCATTACTACATTTATAAGAGCAAGAGAGTCAATGTTGTGTTTGAAATTCAGATATAATCAATAATATTAGTCCGATTACCTTGCTGAGGACTGGCAAGATTCTAGCGATGGATGGTGATTGGTCCAAGTAAAGGAGAGAGGCACGCCTTTTTCGAGAGTGGTCCACACAACCCGAGATGGTGGAGGTAGAGATAAACTGCACTAGGATGGTAGAGACGAATCCAATAATTGCATTGAGAAACAATTGGTCTTGTCGGAGCCAGAGAATAATATCCGGATTTGGGAGTAAATCAAAGATTGGGCAAAGGTATCATTGCCGAGGACACGGGGCTTTCAGCCGTCAACGGTCGCGAACATACCTGAATAAGAGAGATGTGAATTGGAGCCGCCACGTGGAATAATTCGTGACTGTGAGTTTTAGCAATGCTTGAGCACTGACATTAAGAACGATTAAGTTCTGAGCCGGATTAGCACCGGTCAAGATTGTCGGACAAGGAGTGAAAGCCACGGCAAGGTGAAAAGAAGATTCGTCAGCCATTGAGAAGGATAAGGGCTAGCGAGGAAGGCGGATCATGAGCGGTGGCGGTGGCGGCTAGAGTTTTCTTTTTTTTTGCCATTAAGCTTGTCCCTTTGATACCATATTATGAAGGAGACTTAATTATTATTGAGAGAGATGAAGTATATATGCCTAATACAAGGGCAAAAGAAGTAAAAGTATAAAGCTTAATAAAAGAAACCCTATATATACTCTAATACAAGACACTCCTATAGAGATTTCAACAGGGTGAGACATCTAATGCGAAATCTAGAGCCTGTGAAGAAGACAAGTGGAGAGAAAGATTATGATCAGAAAGCAAACATAAGCCTCAAAAGATGTGAAATATATAAATAAATCCACAAAGACCATTCATGGATATACCTTAGTATTTGAATCTCCTGCCAACCTTCATTATCACCTTCTAAATCCTTTCTCCTTAAGATGTACTTCCGCACCTACTACATACGCCAAGCTCGTACTACATATGCTCTAAAATCAAGGATGTAATTTTCTGCACTAAATTAATAAAAATGGTTTTGGAATAATAGATCAGATTGGGATTCTTGCCTATGGAGGCCTATGGACTTTCAAAATATGAAACGGCCAGGAAAAAACTAAAGAGAAGAAAAAAAAAACAGCATCAGATCCTTGGCACCGATTTTCAGCCCCCTTTTAAATCACATAGCTGGATATAATTGAAACTAATAAGAAGAGAAAAGATGATAGCATACGAAAAGCAGCTTGAGGTAGATAGATGTTCAGTATCTTCTCCAGAATGTCCAGTATATCCATCAAACAAATTTTGCAAATAGACCAACCAGTTGTCAATGTGGTTGCCGTCATCTTGGGCTTCACCAGTATCCATTGAGGATAGCTGTGCTCAGTGAATCATTTGGTGATTGCTTGTTTGTGCACTAGTAGTAGCATCTTCGTTAAGTGCTCATCATTATACTCTATCATTAGCTGATTGTTGTCCCATCTTCTATGAGCATCATCAACATCAGTAACGGGACCTTTTGGGATGTCCTGTGTGTGTATAAGATGGATCCCACACTCTTTCACTTCTACTGGTAAATTGTCAAGCCCATGCAATGAAGCCTTGAGACGTCTCCATTTGTTTGACCAATAGTGCTTCTCAATAGCAAGCTTGGGATAATAAGCCACACACATGATTTGATTTGATCCAACACAAATTTGGCAGCAGGAGAACCATACATTATCCACGTCCCAGCACCCAGATTCTTCACCATCACCACAGAAATTCAATTTGCAGTTCAACAAACCAGGAGCCGAAGGAATACAAATAGAGTGTAGTAGAAAATCAAGAAGTCATTATTTTGTGCTAATCCGGGAGGAAGCTCTTACTGTTATTTGAGATCCTTTTTTCTCGCTGGCTTATCCACTCTGGAATTCCATTATTTCCGGGAGTAATAATCAGATTGCCATGTCAAGAGCCATTCCAACTCCTGCACAGAAGTACTACGAGGTAAATACAATTTCTTCATGAATAAGAGCTAGGGGTAAATTATGTTGTGAAACATCATACCTTGATTGTTGATTCGAAACATTTAAGCAGAGAAAAACCAAGAATACGAGAGTAGATAAATTTTCCAACACTACAAGGAAAATGAGATATAGAGACATCATTTTAGTTACGGTCCAAAAATTCTACAACTAAAACATATTTTTAGTCTCATCCTAATTTGACCGCAACTAACGAGAGGTGAAATGAATGGACCGCAACTATTGATCATTTTATAGCTGAGGGAAGTACTAGGATGCTCCCATATATGGGCCCAATTTCACAAATAAATCTTTCCCTCAACCAATGAGCCAAACAAAAATCGCTCGCTGCTCAAAACCTTGTCTGAACCATTTTCTCCATTTATCTCTAACACTCTCTCTCTCTCTATCTGTGTGAACGGAGATCAATGCCATTTTCTTCGTGTCTTTTTCAAAATTTTGGATCTAGATCAAACTCTATATCCGAGCTCAGGTTCATCTATCTTCTCTTCAAATCCTTCTCATCCCAACCCTCACTACTTGCTTGGATTTCTTCTCATTTCTCTCATTTTATAATTTCCTCGAATTCATCTCCTTCGTGACCCGATCATTACTACATTTAGAGGCCATCCCGTGTCGCTTCACCTTGCTCGGCCCAAGCTCCTACCAGCCGCTGCTTTCCATGTGTCAGATTCTTCACAACAGGTGAACTCGGTTCCTGCTTTTTTGAATTAAAAATTTTCGGATTGGATTTGAATGAGTAATGGTGT
>JAEQBH010004282.1:600000-979578 GCA_016808115.1 Tetrastigma voinierianum | reverse complement strand
TTTGGAATTTATTTCACAAAAAAAAAGGGAAGAAAAAGTGGTATCATAAACAAGATGTATGACAGTCTCATTACATCCTTGCGGAATACACTCTTGATATGATTGCTATTTTCTCTAATTAAGGCTATGTTTATTTAGTTGATAGCCAGTGTTGGTAGTTGGTAGCTGGTGCGGGTAGTTCATTATAAGTTATAGCTTGGTAAAGTAGTTAATTAGAATTAGTGAATTGAAGGTAATTTACATATATAAACATGATAGATAAAGAAAAAAAAAAGACAAAAAATAAAAAAATAATATGAAATTATAAAATTTATAACTATAATAAAAATAATATGAAATAAATTTTTATTTAACAATAAATAATATTATTTCATAAATAAATAAATTATGGTTAACAATTTAAGAAATTTTTATGGTTATTTTGTAATATTATTTATAAATTTATGAAATAAATTTCATATTTATGTTATTTATAATTTCCATAAATAAAATAATTTATTTATGGTTATAACCATGAATAAAAATAATATTATATATAACCATTAAAATATTATTTATTTCATATATTATTTTTTATCGGATAAATTTTTCTATTATTTCATATAAAACATAAATAAATTTTATAAATTCATAATCATACAAAATTTATAATATTTCATATTATTTATAAATTTATGAATAATGAGTAATATTTCATAAATAAAAATAATATGAAATTATAAAATTTAACCATAAATAATAAAATAGGAAAAATTTTTATTTTAATAATGCTTGATAAGAAAACTACAATTTGTATCTTTTTCCATTATGAGTTGTTTACTCCAATCAGCTATCATTAGTAGTTCTACCAATCAACTTATAAGAGTTGATTGGGTTGAATCATCTATGAACTCTCCGAATAGCTCTCAACCAAGTAGGGCCTTAGTAAAAAAAGACTTAAGCCATAATGATTATTAGAAGTGGGTCATGTGACATTGAATCATTTTATTTTCTATTTGTTATGGGCTAATTTCCTATGCAATTGTAGCAAACTATGTTTCATATTGTTTTCCCTTCAGAATTTTTTTTCATAAGACATGAAAAAAATAGTAAGAATTCATTTAACAAATCAAAAGATCTATGACATCTCATCAACTCCTTAAAAAAAAATTTCTATAGAGCAAATAACTAATTTTGATATGGCGTGATTTTGTTATTTTTCTAAGTGAACGACATGATTTGTTAGTTGGAGTGCGCTTGTTCTGGGAATTTTTGATTTTTCCCTAAGTAGTGGGTTAGTGATATGGGTTTTAATAGTTAGTGGAGTTAGGAAACATAAGATTTTAACCTAAGCACTATGTTATAATTAACTTCGTTGACTTGATATTAGAGAGAGAGAGACTAACATAGCAATTGAATACTACAAATGAGTTTTTTTTTTTTTTTTGTTGTTGATGGAACTAGAAATGAGTTTAATCTACATAATCGACAAGTTTTTTTTTTTAAAATAATTTTAAATCATGAGCTACGTACCCAAGGGTTGAAGAGTCCAATGTTCAATTCATATGATAAAAACTTGTTTGTTATTTTTGGAAATCAAGCAATGACTTTTCACGATTTACCTTTGAAATGGCCTCATAGTGTTCACCTACAAAAGTATGTTCAACTTCGTACAACCTTAAGCACATGAAATGCTTTGTTTTTCTAGGTAAATATATTAATATTAATCAAGAAATATATAACATAAGAAGTAGTTTACATATCACATGGTGCTATCATTATTTTATTCCCATTCAAAAAGGAAATAATTTGTTGATCATAGAAGTGTTAATTTCCGAACTCTAAGGATCCAAAAGTTTATGGTTTATTAATTGGAAGTGGAGGCATGTAAGGTGATATTTTGTTAATTAATGGAACTTGGTTTAGATAATCTAATTTTTTATGTTAAAAAATATGGTTATAATTTATTAATGTTGAGTTGGCTTAACATTTTATAACAGAGAGAGAGAGAGAGAGAGAGAGAGAGAGAGAGAGAGAGAGAGAGAGAGAGAGAGAGAGAGAGAGAGAGAGAGAGGAGGGTAAGAATAGATAAAAACACCACTTATAAAAATCTCTTACATTGAAACTCTATAACCATGGGTGGAGGAGGAGAAACGAGATATCCAAAGATTTTCACATATGGGTTATAATATTATATTTGACTATTATGAAAAAATTAAAATATTCCATAATACCTTCAAATTCCTCAAACCCAAAGAATACAACATTTGTTTATAAACATCCTAAAATCGAATAAGCTCATACCCACCATAAGTTTGTAATAGCCACTCTAGATCGTTTATTAGTTGGATTTATTTATTAAAATCCCTAAATGTCGCACCTAAAACTTTTCTAAGTTAAATCTTCGGGGTTATCGAACTTTAAAAAGCGTGAAATCATAGTGAACTTGACAAGATCTCAAAATCTTAATTTTTCAAGACATGAATTTCCAAATTAATAATCATTAGAAACTTGCACTCAGCTTACTACCACATATCGCTCATATGCGCTGGGTTACATAACACAGTAAAGACTACCAACCGGTCGCATTAGATCTAATGCGCCGGTTTGGGAGCCGATGCATTCTGACTCACAGAAAAGGAATATAAATGCTTTGAGATGAAATTGTAGCGGTTTGGATAACCGTGAAATAGCCATCTATCGAATAAGCCTCTTAGATTTTACACAAGCTTATTAATCTAATGCAAAAAGGTTTATCAATTATTTTACGTAGCTGGGTTTTACTCTCATATGCAACTTGCTTAGTATTTATTTAATGCGGTTTACTTTATGCGCCATGGTCCACAGATCTTATGCAAATGTTTTTAGCCTAATGCACGCTTAATAGCTATTTTACACTGTGTTTCCATTCGGGTCGGAAATACTGGGAGCCATTGTGTGATAAGAAGGTGGATTTGGAGTTCTCGATTCCATACACCTTTAATTTGTGGCTGAGCCAAGGAGCAAGAAACCTAGTGATAAAGGGAGGTTAAATGACTTTGAGAAAGGCTTTAATTACAATAGATAAGAACCACCTTAGAGAACATGTATACTTGATAATGGAATATAACCGCAGCATTACATAGTAGGACTGTCCAACAACACCAACATCCTAACCTCTTTGCACCTTTTTTATTATTCTTACATCTAAATCACACAGTTACATTAATAATATTTTATCTGCTTATTTTCTTAGCCATCATGATTAAGTAGTTTGAATATTAAAGAAGTATTATAATTTTGGTACTTAGCACACTATGATTAAAGTTTTCCCTATGGATTCATAACCGTATCATGAGTACACTATATTACTTGACTAGCGTATACTTGCACGATTAGGCAATTTACACTTCTTATTGCATACCCACAAAAACACAATCACATAAACACCTATCACCTAGCTCTTACAGATTCCTCACGTAATGTATGAGCTCGTGGGTTACGCTTCCTCTTCCGTGATCTCAAATACACATGCACCCAAATTCCGCTTTCTCCACCCAAGACTGTAATGAACAATTGCGGCTCAGTTTACGAATCATAAAGAAAAATGTAGGCATGTCAATGGAGAAGTTCACCTAGACAAATGTGAACTACATCAAAACTAAAATGTAATTTCCAAGAAATGAAAAGAGATCGATTCATAATAAAAGGAAGTTGAGAGCCAGTGTCACATGCCAATGACCCTAACCAAGACGACCCCCTTTCGCCTTCATTTTAGGAATCGGGAGCCCATGACAAATTACAGCCGAGGATTGTGCACCGACATAGACAGCAGCTCCCCGGTCCCAAGTTTCAAAGTGTAATGAAACAAATCTCCACTACGAGATTTCCAGCTTGATTTGAGAGAGTTCAAACATTAATCAGAATCGTTAGATTCCGAAAGAAATTCGTGTACGAGCGCGCATGAGGTGTCTCGGCAGCGTAAATTGGTTCACCAACGATGAGACGAGGAAGTGTTTGTAAAGAAATCACCCCCGTTAAGTAGATGGTGTTATTTGCCTCCCTACAATTGGAGATATACAGCCTCGGTTGTCCGACATCTCTAGACTGATTTCCCCGGATCGAACCCGGTAGCACGACTCAATCCCTCTATGGCTAGCAAGAAATAGATTGCTTACGTAGTAAGCGCTCCTCGTGAGTCACCCTCTGACGCTAACCTAACCGTTTTTTTGCACCTCTTCATAACCTCTTTCCATTCTACAGGCAAACAAAAATAAAAAAAGGGAACGGGTCAGCTTAAGGTCCATTACGCGAAGGTGGAAACGGAACCCTCGAAAGATAAGAGAAATCCCCCGGGGAGGTTTTACAACCCACTGGTAATAAAACCTAACAACACTACCCTATAGGAAGCTTTGAGAAACCTAATGGAATATCCCCGACTGAGTATCCCAAGAATCGCCACACAACCATCACCGAGATCCTACCGGCGAATGGTGAACGCACCCTCAAAAAAACCCAAAACCTACCAACCTAGAGATGCTCAAAAACAAAAGCGGCCCATACAATCAAGATCTGAGGTAAACAAAAAGAAAGAGAACAAAACACCGAAAAAGTTGAAAATGATCTCTGCATTTATTCCTTTAGAGAGGAAGTTTGCAGAAGCACAAAAACTTTTTTAGACAAAAGACTGGTAAAAGGTATAACGCATATATCCCTACCCCTATATATAGGACAAGACATGGACAAAAAGGCAATGTCAGTTTAATAGCTAACAGACGGAGATGCGCACCTCCCCCACACTTAGTATTCAAACGCGCCTCACCTTCTAATATATGATTCAGTTAACTAACCGGAAGCATACACTTTCCCCAAATCATAAAACAGCAACAACAATGAAAAAGGGATCCTGCAAGATGAATTTGTAAAAAAATTTAAAAAAAAGTCGTTTGTATAAAGAATACCGTGCCATCACACTCCCGCTCTCCGCCTCTCTCTCTCCTCCTCCTCTCGCTCACACAGCAAACCAACAGAAACAACACACATATTATTACTACACACACATACACATACATATTACACAAGGAGCTAATACACATGATGATATATATCCAAATTGGCACACTAGCCTGGCATGTTAAAAGGAGAAAGTCGAAGAAAATGTGAACTTAGCATGTTCCATTTAAATCCCAATGGGCGCAGACTTCTCTCAAACTTCTACCATACTCCTCACGAGATGCACCCCCGGTAGTCGTTCTCAGAGGATGCCCGAACATGGGAGCACCCCGGGAGGGTGAAAATTAGAAGAATCAGGCATACCATCTGGAACCTCTGGTTGGTCTTCACAGATGTCATGCGTTCCGAACATTATCGCATCCATACCATGTTTAAATACGCCTTCAGAGCCTTCTGCAATTCTTCCTTCACGGATTCTTTATCCTTGTTGGTTCGTGAGAAATGCAGAGGGAAAGAAATCGCACAGTGAAAGACTTTGTGGGATAGGCGCGACTGAGTCACTCTATATGTGGTAGCTAGTAACGTCAACAGCACATTAAATGCGCCATCGTAACACTATGCCGCAGACATCTGCAGGTTCTAATCAAGCGCTTTATGATCAAACATCCTTCACCTTCCGTGCATTTGATGCTCCTCAATCGCTTTAGCGCTTTCCATGCTCAAGGTGTAGAACATGCATTTTCCCCAAAATTAAAAAAGATAAAATTTCGTCAGGGAAAAGGCATTGTGAGTACCATGGGTCTTAAACCCACTACTCAATGGGCCTAGGGCCCGGCCCTCTCAGTCTGTGGTCCGCCTAGCCCATGATGTGAAGTAGCCCAAGCCCACCTTCCATATCAAAACTGGTAGGCACTATACAAATGGGAAATCCGGATGCCCGTATGTGAAAATCGAAGTATCCTCCCAGAGGTTAGCCTCGGGGCAACCCGTCTAGAGTCCTATGTCCCCCAGCCGGTCGTCGTCCCGCTTATGGCAAGTTCTCTATGAACAAATGGATAAAGACGGGAAATACACAAAAGGTATGTATCCCCGACTCCCTGGCCCCAATCCCTTACTTCTTGGAAGATTAATCTCTGATAAGGAATAATTAGTCTTTGATAAGGAAAGAGAGATTCCGTTCTTAAAAAAAAATGGAGATTCTTTCCAGATAAAAATGGAGGAATTCTCCACACCACTCTCTATAAATCAAGAGGATCCCCACGATGAGAAGGTATGCAATCCCAACTGTGCGAACTTCTTCTTCCTCTCCGTATTTTTGTTGACTTAATCATCGGAGAGGCTGCCGACCCATCGTCGCCGAATCGCCCTTTTTATAGGTTTAGATCGTGTCGTCGATACCCCGAAGATCAGACGAGTCACAACACGTCCCTTTATCATAATTTCTAATACAAATGAGTTAAATTAAGTCTTCCATGGCAAGGACAAATATCCATTTAATGCTAAGAAAATTCGTTGGTAGACATGCATTATTTGAAATTGGTACACATGTACAATGGACCATATGGTTTATGACAATATAGTGGTCAATGTTAATGTGCCAATCGAATTGTACTTAAAGGAATATGATGCTATCCATTTCCCATTGTTATACTATTGTGTGAAATAGAAATATGTTAAATAGAACAAACATGTGGATCTTGACAATATCCTGGTCAACTTCAACAAAGCCAAATTCATTGGAATTATAGAAATAATATGATGTGTTTGAAAGGAGCCAAATGAGAATTTTGATTGAATTTCTATTTATCTCAATGAACTTTACAAGACCACACTTTTGTAAGATTCATCTTCATCAAAGGAACAAGAGTCATTGATCTAGTAACGGGCATTCATACTTATTTTATTTATTTTAATCCATCATCTAAAGATTAAATAATTGAAAGCTATATATATATATAATTTTTTGTATATTTTATTTTCTTTGAAAATTTTAATTAGACAACTTAACTTAACATATGAAAAATATTTTTCTTTAACATTTTTCTTTAATACTTTTAGGAGCCAAATACGACCCAAATTTAATTTGAAAGAGAGAAAGTAACCATACATGTGATACAAGATAAAATGAAAATGTTCTTACCCTAGTAATCCCGGGATAAGGTGTGTACAAATGCTCGCTTCGCCAATAGGCCTTCAAAAACAATTAACAACAGATTCACGCTACTGAACTATATAAGATATAGGTAACACTTATTACATATTTATATGCTTATTGCTAGAGCATCGTGCCAATGCCTCAAGACGGTATTACATTACATGGACTTTGCAAGAAGAGTTATAGGTCATACATCTAAATTACAAATATGTGGTATCCTAGGAAATAACTTGTAGGTTAGAAAAATGCTACACTACCTTCCATCTAACGTACTTATATCCATGGAATTGCATGAGGAAGTTGGTACTTCTATTGGATTGCTCATATGATTCTTAGTGGACATTTCTGGAGTGAGCAGCTTGTGAGGCATTTTTAACAACTCAACCTCTCCTTCTAACATCTCCAAGGTTGCTTTGCTCATCGGGCTGACGATCTATGGGCTTCATTTGTATACACCGTGAGTGCAACTATCACTCATCTTCCTAACAAGTTTCTTTTCATCTTCAAGTGGGCATCTCCCCAAGTCTATATTATCATCCCTCACGATATTCACTATAAACCCATGATGGGAAATATATTTGACTTAAGTGTCTTATTTGCATTCACATTCTTTCTCCTCCCTACCATCTCCATTAACAACATTCCAAAACTATAAACATCAGCTTTGTAAGAGACACCTCCAATGTTTTTATAAAACAATTCAGGAGCTATATATCCCAATGTTCCTCGTAAGTACAGTTGAGAGACACCATACTTATCCGTTGAATACACTTTGCAAGGCCAAAATCGAAAACTTTTGGAGGAAGTCCTCATCAAGAAGAATATTATGGGCTGATATCAAAATGTAGAATTTGCATGTCACAACCTTGGATGTAGGTATTATTCAATACCACGCCCACCCAACTCGCAACCTTATACATCTTTCCCAATCCTAAAAAGTTTTATATTCTTCTTTAAGAAAATGAACTTATCGAGAACCATTAAGTATGAAGTCATAAATAAGTGCCCACTTTGATCCCTGTACGCAAAATCCAACAAGTCTCACCACATTAACATGATGAATTCTTCCATTGTAGCAACCTCATTGATGAAATTGGCTCCATTAGCTTTTGACATGACCAAAGACTTCTCACGCCTACAATGTGACCACTTCTAAGTTTTCCTTTATATACAGAGCCAAAACCTCCTTGACTAACTTATTTTCAAAGTTATGAGTCATCTTCTTTATATCCGAATAGGAGTATTTGATGGGTTGAAGATTTATCCGACTCAAAAATTCTTCAATACTATCATCTAATGATAGATGCCTTCGTGGAACTTGTAAATCAAATAGGCAAATAGGCACAATATCCCAAATAAAGCCCTTCCTATAACTAAACACAAATCAAATGTCATGAAAGCAATAAATATCTTGAAAAAAAAATGAACAAAGATATCAAAAGAAAAAAAAAAGGTCAAATCCGCCAAATATAGATGGTAGAAGACAACCATTCTACTTTCATATTGAAGGGGAGGTTGTTGTGTTGTTAGAGAGCCATGTGAATAGATACTTTAACAACCACTTAATTCATGGAAAATGGATTCTCACCAAGCCTTTAGAGTGTACTGTTTATTGGGGAGCTGTTTGAGTGTCAGAAAAAGTCAACGCGTGTCTGGTTGCATAGAACTGGAGCCTTGGATAAGAAGACCCCAGCTTTAATTCCATTATTTTAACTTCTTTAAAAAAAAAATAAAAAATAAAACGAGTAGGTCGGAATTTGGTAGTCTTACCAATAATACGCAGTATCCAGCCTCCTAGTAAAAGAAAGAAATGTAACAAATTAAAAATACAGACTAATATAAGTGAAAAACATAAACAACATTAATGGAGGAGACATGTAAGCAAAGAAAGTCTTACCAATCATGGAGTAGTTGCAGGGATAGTAAAGCTTGCAATTATTACCAAGTTCTGCTTTAAGTCCTATATATTATCAAACCAACCAAGGCATGTTAGTCTTAAGGCTCTGAATAAATTCTTTTGTCTTGTCTTTATGAGAAATTAGTAATTGCGGAGGTAGCAATCTTACTCCCGGAATGTCAAGGTGTAGGAGAAAAGAACCTCTGTTAACAGTGAAAGTCCAATTTGTAAAAACTCAGGAAGGAAATTAATATAATTAAAGATTTTATCTCAAAGAAAATTCTAGACGAAGTCTTACTGATAAAGGGTAGCAATAAATTAAATTTTTATAACTTCCAAAGCCCCTGCAGGATTAAACCAATTACCAGTGAAATTAGGGATAGAAACATTGAAGAGTACTCAGATTTACAAGGAACTGATTTCTTTGTAGAACCCCAACTTCAAAGATGAAGTCAGAGGCATCTCTCATACTGCCAAATTTTCTGAAGGGTTGGGAATATGGTTCAACTTGTCGCACGGAAGGCATTTCATCTTACAACATAGCAAATATTGCCTTTCATTTTGCATTGATGCTGCATAAGCGACGCAAAAATGAAAGCTGAGTCCCGGAAGTAAATAATCTTGCAAATCTGACATCGATAGGTTGTTGCTTCGAAGTGCTCTCTAAGGGCTGAATAACCATATGCGCCGATAGTGCACGAATCCGGTATCTCTACCACCGACACGTAGCTCCCGAATACTGCATAAGTTGGTGAGGAAGAGGAGAGTAGCCTGTAGTAGTAGTAGTAGTGTTGCATGGAATGATAGGAATGTAGTTGTCGTCATTGACTGTCTGCTCGCACTTCATCGAAACTATTGTATAGAATGCTAGTTGAGAAGGCGAAGAAGGATAATCAGCTCTCCATTGATAAGCCAAATAATATGGAAATCCCCACTCGTAGTAATTTGCAGAGGAATGGAGAGGACTGGAAATCCAACAGCTGCCTTTCTTTTGCTCAGGATCGAATACCCGAATGGTATAATCATGGTAGTTGATCTGAGTCACCAAGTATTCCCCACCATCCAGGTTTATCATAGTGCGATTGTTTTCACAAATCAATTCATACTCAGGGTAACCGCAGCTGGGGGGATCTCCCATTAATCGAAAAGGATAGGAAATGTTCCGAATATCACCGCAGGAAGAGGGGCTGCATATAATCTTCTGGTACTTCTGTGATCCTTACCAACACAAATTGAAAAGAACAAGGCATGGAGGACTACTGTTATGAGGCCTGCTCCCATGAGTTGCGCCGAGAGAGAGAGTAGAGAGACAGAGAGAGAGGATCTGTTATTGGGTTGTTAGATCAACTTAGTCGCTCACATGGGTTGGTAAGACATCGATCTCATAGATCATAACTCTACCAATTTAAATAATATGGGATAAAGGATAATTAACCCCCGACTTATAGTTATACCCCACTTGAACCTCCTAGTTTTTTTTTTTTTGAATCCGTAGGTGTCCTCAATTTTAGTGTCGTAGCTCATCCACGTGCTTCTTGTCACAATCTTACATAGATGGATAAGTGGGAGCTATCCATGTGACGCTCCATGTCATTGGCATTTAAATGTCTGTTTGTCTATTCATGCAAGTTTGTGATGCCAAGGGCATGAATGGGCTATGATACAAAACGTTAGGGGCACCTGTGGACTGAAAAAAGAAACTCAAGGGTTCAATTGGAGCACATAATTATAAGTCATGGCATTTCTATACCTTTTCCCTAAATAATATATAAGCAATTTCTCTTTCTATTTTTTTTTATCCCCATTTTTTGCTCCCTAACTTAATAGCACCTACTTGCAATCTCCTTGATTACAAATTTTCAAATCTAGCTGTAAATATGAAGTAGGGGAGAAGCAATGTCAATTAGAACTATAGAGAGATCGAAACTAGTTAGCTGCTTACAGATGGGCATCCCTTTATTCTTCTTCTTGTTGTCTATGAGGTTGTTTGCAGAGATTAATGGAGGGTTTCAACATATGACTGCAAGGTGTCTAGGTGCAGTCACCATGGTCCGGTTATCCAGTTCCTGCTCCAAGCAATACCACCCTTCTGATTCCCAGATATCCGGGGTCTAAGTTATCATGCTCAGAATCAACTGACTCATGCCAGAGCTGCCACCAGTCAGACTCTCCCTGGAGAAAATAGACTACACTTCAGAAATAACTGCCCGCTTCCTCATGAATATTGCTTTGAAAATCAGATTCCAAACGTTAATTTATCTGCCTCTCCCTTCCAGTTCACAGACAAGTACCCTGTGGACGACTTCGCCATCTTCAAATGTTCAGAAAATAAATCAGAATCCTATATGCTTTGGTCCGTCCCTGACTGTTTTCCCTCAAGTAACCCAGTTTATGCCGCTTCTTCCTTTTATTTCAATCTCAGTGGAATGAACTTGACCTCTTGCCGGAAGATTTTCAACGCTTAAACTTCCAGAATATATAACATATGGGCGATATGAGTTTTCACGAATCGTCAAAACCTATGTGCAGAAACTGTGAGGCACAAGGAAAGAAATGCCAACTGAAGAAGAGTAATAGCACCGAACCTGAAATCGAGTGCATTTATAAACCAGGAAAAGGTACTTAACACTGCTTCTTCATCATTTTCACATGAGCAAGCTCCTTCTTATCTCCTACTCTGATTTTTATTTGCAATTGAAATTTTCTCTATGTATGCTCTCTCTGTACCATAAAATTGGAGGAACCCTTATATACGGTGGGTCTTTGGATTAGGCTATGCTAAATCAATCGAACATGTAGAAAGGACTGGAAAGGCGAAGGCTGAAATCCAAATATACCAACAAAAATTATACTCATGTTGTATCATCATGTGTGATCTATTATGATTTTACTAACTAAAAGAAAACAAGAAGCTAATAACTTTATTATCTTTTACAGGTGCTCCAATAGATAAAATGGTGCTTATAGGTGATTTCCTATTCATCTTGTTTTCAACTATAAGGGTAAAATGATGATCAGCGGCGGACCCAAGATTAAATTTTAGTGGGGACAAAGATTAAGATAAGTTTTGCAAAACTCACAAGCATGGGCTTCAACCAAATGGTTTAATAGTTAGACATTTCAGTGGGGGCAAAGGATATCACTTGAGTTTGAATCCCCTTCAATACAATGAAAAAAGTTTTGTCAAAAAAAAAAATTGTTCTAATTAGCACTCAGGTGGATCCGCCCCTGATCATGATGGTTCTTAAATTTGTTTCTTCTTTTTTCATTTGCTTACAAAAACCCTTTTTTTTTTTCATATGCAGAAGTGATCCTTGGTTTCTTTCATTTCACCGTGGGAATCCTTATAATCTTTATTGTATATCGCTCTAGTAAGTTGAAAAGAGAGCATAGAATAAACATTGAAAAGTTTTTGGAAGATTATAGAGCTGTTAGACCCTCAAGATACTTCTATGCTGGATATTCAAAAGACTCACAAATAATTTCAAGGAAAACTGAAGGAGGCTATGGGACTTTTATAGAGGAAAGCTCTCAAATGCAGTTTTTGTTGCAAGAAGATCCTTGATGATTCTAATGGAAATGGGGAAGAGTTCATTAATGAAGTAGGAACAATGGGTGTGATACACCATTAATAGTTCGCTTGTTTCGGATTTTGTGCGGATGGATATAAGCTTTCTAGCTTGATTTATGAATTTTTACCAAATGAATTAATAAATTCATTTTCAACATTTGCTAATAATCGATCCTTGGGTTGGCATAAGCTTCAAGACATTGCTATTGGCATAGCTAAAGGTATTGAGTATCTTCACCAGGGTTGTGACCAACGGATCCTTCATTTGTGATATCAAACTCACAATATTTTGTTTGATCATAACTTAATCCGAAGATCTCTGATTTTGGTTTAGCCAAATTATGCTCTAAGGACCAAAGTGCGGTATCTATGACAAAAGCAAGAGGGAGTATGGGCTATATTGCACCCGAAATGTTATCTAGAAATTTTGGGAATGTATCTTACAAGTCAGATGTTTATAGTTTTGGTATGTTATTGATTGAAATGGTCAAACAAGAACATTCATGTTACAATAGAAAATAGTAGGTTATACTTTCTCCCTGTAATGGCTCATAATCATTTGGATCAAGAGCAAGAAGTACATTCGACTGAGAAGGAAAGTGATATTAAAATAGTAAAGAAACTAAGCATTATCAGCTTTGTGTATCCAATGGTATCCAATAGATCGTCCTTCCATGAAAACTCGTGGTTGGAAATGTCAAGGAAAGAAGATAATGAATATGCCTCCCCAACTTTTTGCTTCTATGGGACAAACAAGAACAAGTGTTCGAAGACGCAAAACATCTGTCCAACCAGAGTTAGCAATTATTACGTATAGAATAAAAATTTGTATATTATGATGGTTTAATTTGGGTGATAATCATGTTGTATTAGCTTTTTTTTTTCTTTTTTTTTTGTTCGACCCAGGACCTCCTGTCAAATCAAATTCTGATACTATGTTAAATAACAAAACTCTCCAAAAAAACTTAATCTTATAGGATATAGATTTAATATGAATATCATGGCTTCATATCTCAAACTTGTAGGATTTTGATTTAATATGAATATCATGGTTTCATAGCTCATTTTTGAGGCTCGACCTTCATTAAATGTGAAGTCTTCATCATATTAATTAATTGCTTCTTCTGCAGACTTCAATTTAGTTATCTCAATAATATTTGTGTAGATGGATTTCAAAAAATAAAAAATGTGGAAGACTTTGGTTCTCCACAACAAGGAACAAAATATCAGTAATTACTTATATATCGGTACTTGGATTTTACAGATATATCGGAAATATAGGTAAATATTGGTGGATATTTTGACAAAAATATCAGTAAAGCGAAAATTAACAAAAATACTTTGAAATTCATGGAAATACTTTGTTGAACTATAAAAAAGACATAAATAAACAAATATACACTTGTTGAAGACGATATTCATTATAATTTATCGAGAAATAACATTGCAATAGTCATTTAAACCAAAATGAAGACCAATGTGGCTCCATTACACATTTGATGAAGTGGATCCCATCTGATGAAGACAATATCTCATACCAAGACACTGCATTTCGATACAATATCGATTGTAACTTATAACATGCCATGCATAAAACCTCGTTGACTCCTACCCACAACCTCTCCATGGATAGGAAACTCGTGGTTCACCCACATGCTCGTTTGAAATCCTTGTTGCATTTAATATGGAATTTGAAACGGCATTTGCGGATCATGAGGATAGTTAATTATTCCATATTCTTCACCAATGTAACCCGGCTGATGTGAAGAAGGCTGACCATAACTCATTGTATAAGGAGGAAATATGTTGCCCTCATTCGATGAATCACTAAATTGAGTTCCAATACTCATGGACTCAAAACTCACCGAAAACGAATCCTCATTGTATGGTGTCATCCTTTGTTGTCTTCCTCTATATGGCTTTCCAATGACTCCAATACCTAGACCCATGGTCTTCATCTTGTGTAGCATGTGTGAAATCATCTTCACCGGTGAATGGGCTCAATGGATATTGACTTTGTTGTGGATCTACAATATCCCCAATCATCACTTTCCGCGATCACTACCATCATCGTCCCTCCCCTCGAGCCATCATAACCTCGTAGAGTAGAAGCACCAGCAAAACTCTGTCTACTACTATGTTCAACACTGGAATCAAAAGAGGGTCGAAAAAGTAACAATGGTTGAAATGAGTCCTCATGTCTTGACTAAAACTTTCACTATGAACTTCTTTTAGATAAAACCCGTCAACATTAACACCCGTCGAACATACGCAAAGAATTCGTGATTAGGATTTCCATCTTCATCATCTAAATGGAGAGGTCTAACCCATTGAAATAGTTGATTCTCATCTTCTTCACCAAACTCAACTGAAATTTCAAGTAAATCGAGGAAATTATTTTCGGCAACTTTATCGGTTTTTGCCTCCATATCACGTATTCTTTAGTTTCATGTCAGAATAACAAAACCAATTGTTGAGCCAGTAAGCAAGCTCCATTTTTTTGTTTGGTATGAATTAGAGCAAATGTGCTCCAATTTCTTTCACACACTGAAGATGATGCGGTTTGGGAAAGAACCTTAAAGGCCAAATTCCTTAATGTTGAGCTTGATTTCCATACAAAAACCATCATTCAGCTGCAGTAAAAATTACTTATATTCAATATATAATAATAAAATAGTTATGAAATTTACTTTTAATGAGAATTAACACCACCGGAACCATTTTTTTTATCTTGATGTTATTGTCGCCGATCACCAAATCCTTTTCGCATCACTAATAGTATAAGCTGTGAATTCAAAATGTCAAAAAATCTAAAATCAATCGAATAAATTGAATCAATTAATTAGAATTACAAACTAATTAATTTACCTCATTTCAAAAATTACAAAGGCCTTCAGCATTAAGATCTAATTTAGAAAAAACGTCATGAACAGCTTGAAGTAGCTCAGGGTCACAACCAACTCCTAGTCTATATTGAAAGTTCGATTTAGATATTATGTCGCAATAGTTAGCTGAGAATTAGTATGTGATAATAAACATAATATTATTAAATGAATATCGAAGAGTGATATTAATTAGTTACCCTCGCTACATGAAGAGGATGCTTAAGGGTTCTATCCTCACACCATGTATGATATGTTTCACCTACTTTAGCTTTGAGTTGATCTAAATTTCGTTTCATCAACCGAATCAACTGAAGAGACCAATGGCATGGTTGGACGATCAATCAACAATGCGAAGACTGTATAGTGCCTCATAGATGACACTTAGCTTCCACTTTCTCCTAATATTCATGATCAAACATGAGTTTTTCAACCTCATGTCCAACTTCTATCCTGGGCTAAGCCAGAGATGCTCAAATAAAGACTTTCTTCAAATCAACCCTCTTTTTTAGAAGCCTATCAAGGGCGATATAGTTTGTTGAAAATCTTGTTGCTCCAAGACGCACGATATCTCCACCACAGGCCTGTCACATATTTGCAATCAACTAACCATGATTGTAAAATGAAGGTTATCTTTCGTACCCCGATCAACTGAGCAACACTGCCTTTAATGCCACCCGCCTTCAAACATTAAATCAATGTAGTGTGCTGCACATGGAGTCCAATATAAATGTGAGCTTTACCATCAACAATTTTCCCGCTTTCACAAATGTTGCTCCGTCATCTGTTATAATTTGCACCACATTTGTTTCTCCAACTTCCTTGGATAACGTCTTTCAACAAACCATATTTATTTGTTGTCTTTAATCTTATCCGGACGATCAACAGATTCGAGGAAAATTGTGCTTCCTTTGAATATACCAGAAATTCACTATGCTCAATTTGGTTGGCCCGGTCCATCCATCGCATAATTCGTGGCATCCATATAGCGTCTCCCCATTTCTCCCTTTGTATGTTGACATAAGCCCATGTCTTTATACTCCATTTCCAAGTACTTGCTTTGATTTCCATAAGATGGTGGTTCGATGCCCATCCCTACATATATAATTGGAAGAAAGTTATTACTAGTTGTAAATTTGCAATCATAATTTAAGATAATAATGTCATTATTAAAACATATTAGACAATTAAACAAACTTGTTTGTTGTGCACCAAAAATCATGTTCTTAAAATGGTGCGAGTCCGCTTTTTGAGGTGGAACACTTTCATATATGAAGAACTTGCTAATCAATCGTCCCATTGTTTCCTTGATTGAACCACCTTTTGAACACATTTTTTCAGGCTTTTTGTCTCAAGGCAGCTCAAGACTTATACAATGATGGTGCAATTGGCAAGAATGATCCGCATGCCGAACACCTCAGGATCTGCGACACGCCTCGATGGATCACCCGGTCAGTGGAAGACTAGCCATTGCAATTATGCAAAAATAAAATAAAATAAATATTTTATACATAATTATGTGGAAAATGAATTAGGTATAAAGATTTACCTATTTTTCTTTGTCTCCTCATAAACTCTTCCAAATTCTCGCTCTGCTCCATTCACTAGCTTTTGATGCACGTACTACTTCTCGATATTCATCTTGCTCATCGGGGTGCATGTCAGCCGGATGCATATACACATCCTCATCACCCTCCTCCTCATCATCATCGTCAATGATAGTGTGATGTCTTCCTCCCATTGTGCCTCGTAATTCAGCTCGAATTTCTTCATATCAACAGCTTTTTTTGCTTTTGTTTTACTTTTCTGTTTTAAAAGTTGCTTCATTGCTTGACTTTCCTGCACATTCGACACTTAGTATTTGAATGGGGATCCGTATGTGACAGGTGAAACTTTAAGCGAGTAATTCCACCACTTTTTATCATTAAACTTCAATAATTGTAAATTGTTCCATTTTTATTTCCCTCCAAAGATGTGCAATACCTCCATGCATGATCTTGGCCTCCACTTCCACTAGCCATCCTATAAACACATGTGATTTTATTGAAAATAGAATTCGAATCAATGTGATAATATAATATGATATCATTATAATAACATTATATAAATGTAAGTTAACATAAAAGTAAGATCTAAGTTTCTAACATGATATCTAACTTAATTTAAACTTTAAACTAACATGATGTCAATATAATAATTTCTAATATTAAGGATATTTATGTTATTTAATATTATTATGATATTTAAATATATCCAAGTTTCTAAATATGAAATAATTATAGTTGTTTAGTAATATGTCTAAGATTATGTCTAATATAATTAATTAACTAAAAAATTATATAAGTTAGTAGTATTATGAATTAAAATAATATTATTAAGATATCTAAGAAGATCTAAATTTCTAACATTAAATATGTCTAAGATATAAGTTTCAAACATTATATAACTAAAATAAGATTATAGTATATATATTTTTCAAATTTATGTACTATTAACTAAATAACTAATATAATTAATATAATTAATCAACTAAAAATTATATTAGTTAGTAATATTATGAACTAAAATAATATTATTAAGATATCTAAGAAGATCTAAATTTCTAACATTAAATATATCTAAGATCTAAATTTCAAAACATTATATAAACATTATATAACTAAAATAAGATTATAGTATAAATAATGCTTTCAAATTTAATATACTATTAACTAAATAACTAATATAATTAATATAATTAATATAATAGTATAAATACGTTTCTTCAAATTTAATATACTATTAACTAAATAACTAATATAATTAATATAATTAATTAACTAAAAATTATATGAGCTAGTAATATTATGAACTAAAATAATATTATTAAGATATCTAAGAAGATCTAAATTTCTAACATTAAATATGTCTAAGATCTAAGTTTCAAACATTATATAACTAAAATAAGATTATAGTATAAATATGTTTCAAATTCAATGTACTATTAACTAAATAACTAATATAATTAATTAGCTAAAAATTATATTAGTTAGTAATATTATGAACTAAAATAATATTATTAAGATATCTAAGAAGATCTAAATTTCTAACATTAAATATGTCTAAGATCTAAGTTTCAAACATTACATAAACATTATATAACTAAAATAAGATTATAATATAAATATGTTTCAAATTTAATGTACTATTAACTAAATAACTAATATAATTAATTAACTAAAAATTATATTAGTTAGTAATATTATGAACTAAAGAATATTATTAAAATATTTATTATAAACTACTTCAACACCCAAATAAAACTAAGATACATTAAAAATAAAATATGCATAAACACAAAAATTAATTCACAAAGAAACATACCTTAATTCACAAAGATCTTCAAAATATTAGGATAAAGAACAAAGAAAAAATAATTTGAGAGTCAAATAGAGCTTGGATGTGGATGGATGAGTTTGTAATGAAATTGTATGATTTTAGGGGTATTTATAGAATTTTTTGAAGTCACAATAACTATTAGATTGTCAAAAAACCGTTGTGATTTATTTCTAACCGTTGGATTTGATTTTGATTCAAATCTGACCGTTGGATCATCAGATATCCGTTAGAAATCATTCTGGACCGTTAGATCAAGCTTCATATTTAAAATCAATCGTATGATAAAAACATAGCCGTTGGATGCATTTAAAAAGGCAGACGAAATCTGGACCGTTTGATCAAATCAGGACAAAATTTGGATGGTCCACGTCACGGCAGTTTTTTTCAAAAAATAGGCGATATGTAGCCGATATTGCCGATATATAGGCGATTTTTTGAAAAAATCGGCCGTGACCAACGTGTGTCTCCCAGTCTCGAAATTTTGCTGAATATCGAGAATTTCAATATTCTCTGTGAGATTTTTCCGATTCAGCCAACCGACTAATGTTGGCAATATTGTTTTGGGGGCCGCCGATAACCGATATTTCGGCGATATATCGCCCGAAAAAACCAAAATTTGAGTAGGCTTTGATGTTAGATTTATAGCTAGCTATCTATGGGCACTTATTGAATAACTAGCCTCAAACAATTATAACCTCTTGTGAGACGTCCTTTCTTGAAAGAAGTTCAGTACCATTAAGGTGGCTAACAGGAGTTGAGAAAAAAAGGAAATATATTAAAAATTAATATTTTGGGGCATTTTGGATAGTATTTTGAAAATTGGTTTTTAAATAATATGTTTTTGGCAACAACTCATAAAAAAATTCTATATTATTTTAGGGAATAAAATTTTGTTTGAATTCTAAATAACTGTTTATATGATATTTAAATTCTAAAATTTGTCATATGTACTTTGAAGTTAGAAAATTGTTTTGTTTTAAACAATAAAACAAAATTTAAAATATTTTGAAAGACCTTGATTCTTTGATTGAAACTATGCTTACTTGTTAGAAACCATTTTATCAAGGTTGACGGGTTACAAAACCTTGAGAAGAATCCATGTTTACAAGAAACAATCTTATCATTAACGATAATTGTTAATAAATAGGATAAAAGGGAAAATTATTTTTAAGAAATGAATTTTGAAGTCATGAGTTAAAATAATAAGTGGACAAACGACACTTTATTTGTAATCATATTAAAAAACAAATACCATTTTCCAAATGTATTTTAAAATTTTATTTGTTTCTTATGAGAAATGATCTTATCATATATACTTACGTGTTAATATATATATATATATATATATATATATATATATATATATATATATATATATATATATATATATATATATATATATATATATATTTAAATCTAACTAAAAGGTTCGGATAACAATCAATTTTAAAAAAATTCATGTTTTTCTTGACTTTCTTGATTCCAAGTTCCATCTTTAAAATTATGAATGTTGGGTAGAAGTGTGTTTCTTTCCTTAATTCAAAGCCCTCAACTACATGTGTTTTTCCTATGACATGTATTTTATTAGGGAAAGGTGACAAAGTTTTTAAATAAAAATATCGATTTGTCTTCTAAGGAAAATGCATCAATAATATTAATTAAACAAATCTTAAAAAATATGCTTTTTCCCATGACATGTATTTTATTAGGGAAAGGTGACAATGTATTATATTAGGGAAAATGCATCAATAATATAAGTTAAACAAATCTTACAAAATATGCATGTTGTGTAGAAGGGTTCTTTCCTTAAATCAAAGCCCTCGACTACATGTGTTTTCCCCGTGATATGTATTTTATTAGGGAAAGGTGACAAGGTTTTTTGAATAATAAAAATATTGATTTGTCTTCTAGGAGAATGCATCAATAATATTAGTTAAAGAAATCTTAAAAAATATGCATGTTATGTAGAAGTGTTCTTCAAGAAGTCGAGCCCCCAACTATATGTTTTTCCCATGACATGTATTTTATTAGGGAAAGGTGAGACAAGGTACTTTTTTGAATAAAAATATTGATTTGTCTTCTAGGAAAATTAATCAATAATATTAGTTAAATAAATATTAAAAATGCAAGTTGTGTTTTATTTCCTAAAGTCAAAACCCTCGACTACATGTGCTTTTCCCATGACATGTATTTTATTAGGGAAAGGTGACAAGGTTTTTTGAATAAAAATATTGATTTTTCTTCTAGGAAATGCATCAATAATACCAGTTAAACAAATCTTAAAAAGGTATGTTGTTTAGAAGTGTTCTTTCCTTAAGTTAAAGCCCTCAACTACACGGTTTTTTTCCCATGACATGTATTTTATTGGGGAAAGGTGACAGGTTTTTTAATAAAAATATTGATTTGTCTTCTAGGAAAATGCATCAATAATACAAGTTAAACAAATCTTAAAAAATATGCATGTTGGTAGAAGTGTTCGTTCCTTAAGTCAAAGCACTCAGCTACATGGTTTTTTCCCATGACATGTATTTTATTAGGGAAAGTTGACAAGGTTTTTGAATAAAAACTGATTTGTCTTCTAGAAAAATGCATCAATAATATTAGTTAAACAAAATTGGGTAAAATATAATTTATTTCTGTTATATATATATATATATATATATATATATATATATATATATATATATATATATATATATAAAATAAACTACTTTTTCATACACTTTTCTTTTGGAATTTATTTCATAAAAAAAGGGAAGAAAAAAAGTGGTATCATAAACAAGATGTATGACAGTCTCATTACATCCTTATGGAATATAATTTTGATATGATTGCTATTTTCCTAATTAGCGGCCATGTTCGTTTAGTTGATAGCCAAGCAGTTGGTAGTTGGTAGCCGGAAAGGGCAGTTCATTATAAGCAACTTGGTAAAGTAGTTAATTAGAATTAGTGAATTGAAGGTAATTTACATATATAAACATGATAGATAAAGAAAAAAAGACAAAAATAAAAATAATATGAAATTATAAAATTTATAACCATAAATAAAAATATGAAATAAATTTTTATTTAACAATAAATAATATTATTTCATAAATAAATAAATTTATGGTTAACAATTTAAGAAATTTTTATGGTTATTTTTTGTAATATTATTTATAAATTTATGAAATAAATTTCATATTTATGGTTATTTATAATTTCATAAATAAAATAATTTATTTATGGTTATAACCATGAATAAAAATAATAATATTATTTATAACCATTAAAAATAATATTTATTTCATATTATTTTTTTTAATGTGATAAATTTTTCTTATTATTTCATATAAACATAAATAAATTAGTAAATCTACATCAAAATCTATACATTATATTATTTATAAATTAAGAATAAATTATAATATTTGAATAAAAAGGAGGTATAGTTTATAAAAATTAACTATAATAATAAAATAGGAAAAATTTTTATTTTAATGGTCGCTTGATAAGAAAACTACAATTTGTATCTTTTTCCATTATGAGTTGTTTAATTCTAATCGCCTATCATACTTTACCAATCAACTTATAAGAGTTGATTGGGTTGAATCATCTATGAACTCTCTCGAATAGCTCAACCAAGTAGGGCCTTAGTAAAAAAAGACTTAAGCCATACGATTTATTAGAAGTGGGTCATGTGACATTGAATCATTTTATTTTCTATTTGTTATGGCCACTCTCCTATGCAATTGTAGCAAACTATGTTTCATTGTTTTCCCTTTTCAGAATTTTTTTTTTCATAAGACAGAAAAATAGTAAGAATTATTTAACAAATCAAGATTCACATCTCATCACTCCTAAAAATATTTTACAGAGCAAATAACTAATTTTGATGGCGTGATTTTGTTATTTTTCTAAGTGAACGACATGATTTGTTATTGGAGTGTGCTTGTTCTGGGAATTTCCTTGATTTTTCCCCTAAGTAGTGGGTTAGTGATATGGTTTTAATAGTTAGTGGAGTTAGGAAACATGTGATTTTAACCTAAGCACTATGTTATAATTAACTTCGTTGACTTGATATTAGAGAGAGAGAGACTAACATAGCACTAATAATGCTAAATGGAGTTTTTTTTTTTTTTTTTTTTTGTTGTTGATGGAACTAGAAATGAGTTTAATCTACATAATCGACAAGTTTTTTTTTTTAAATAATTTTAAATCATGAGCTACTGTAAATCTATGGTTGAAGAGTCCAAATGTTCAATTCATATGATAAAAACTTGTTTGTTATTTTGGAAATCAAGCAATGACTTTTCACGATTTACCTTTGAAATGGCCTCATAGTGTTCACCTACAAAAGTATGTTCAACTTCGTACAACCTTAAGCACATGAAATGCTTTGTTTTTCTAGGTAAATATATTAATATTAATCAAGAAATATATAACGTAAGAAGTAATATACATATCACATGGTGCTATCATTATTTTATTCCCATTCAAAAAGGAAATAATTTGTTGATCATAGAAGTGTTAATTTCCGAACTCTAAGGATCCAAAAGTTTATGGTTTATTAATTGAAGTGGAGGCATGTAAGGTGATATTTTTGTTAATTAATGGAACTGCTTAGATAATCTAATTTTTATGTTAAAAATATGGTTATAATTTATTAATGCTGAGTTGGCTAACATTTTATAACAAGAGAGAGAGAGAGAGAGAGAGAGAGAGAGAGAGAGGGAGTGGTGCACTAGGAGAAAAACACTCACTTATAAAAATTTACATTGAAACTTCTGGCAACCATGGGTGGAGGAGGAGAAACGAGATATCCAGTATTTCACATATGGGTTATAATATTGGAGTATTTGACTATTATGAAAAATTAAAATATTCCATAATACCTTCAAATTCCTCAAACCCTAAAGAATACAACATTTGTTTATAAACATCCTAAAATCGAATAAGCTCATACCCACCATAAGTTTGTAATAGGCCACGCAGATCAAAGTTTATTAGTCGATTTATTTATTAAAAACTCCTAAATGTCGCAGAATCTAAAACTTTTCTAAGTTAAATCTTCGCTACCGAACTTTAAAAAGATGAAATCATAGTGAACTTGGACAAGATCTCAAAATCTTAATTTTTCAAGACATGAATTTCCAAATTAATAATCATTAGAAACTTGAATTTGAGCTTACTACCACATATTGCCATATGCGCCGTTACATACCGCTGCAAAGACTGATTAAATCACGTGATTAGATCTAATGCGCTGCTCGGGGAGCCACTATTGACCCCTGTTGCAAAAGGGTATTGCAGCGTTTGGAGATGAAATTGTAGCGCTTTGATAACCGTGAAATAGGTCATCTATTGTAGCGGTTTTTCTCAGATTTACACAGCGGTTTATTAATCTACGCAGCTGCTTATCAATTATTTTACGCAGCTGGTTTTACCATATGCATGCTTAGTATTTATTTAATGCAGCGGTTTGGATTTTTTATGCAGCGTTTTTGTCCATGATCTTATGCAGTTGCTTTAGCGCCTAATGCAACAGCTTTAATAGCGTTATTTTATTAATGTGTTTCCATTTTCGCCGGAAATATCGAGCTATCAGGTGGATAAGAAGGCGCTTTCGGAAGTTCTCAGATTCCATACACCTTTTAATTCTGGTTGAGCCAAGGAGCAAGAAACCTAGTGATAAAGGGAGGCTAAATGGACTTTGAGAAAGGCTTTAATTACAATAGATAAGAACCACTCGAGAACATGTATACTAGATAATGGAATATAAATCATGAAGATTACATAAGAGGGACTGTCCAACAACACCAACATCCTAACCTCTCTTTGCACCTTTTATTACTCTACATCTAAATCACACAGTTACATTAGTAATAATTTAATCTGCTTTTATTTTCTCTTAGCCATCACGATTGCTAGTTTGAATATTAAAGAAGTATTATAATTTTGGTACTTAGCACACTACGATTAAGGTTTTCCCTATGGATCGATAACTGTACTGTGAGTACACTATATTACTTGACTAGCGTATACTTGCACGATTAGGCAATTTACACTTCTTATTGCATACCCACAAAAACACAATCACATAAACACCTATCACCTAGCTCTTACAGATTCCTCACAGACAAAAGGAGCTCGTGGTTACGCTTCCTCTCTGTGATCTCAAACAATCGCCGATGTACCCGCTTGCCTTCCACCCAAATACCGCCTAGCCTCACTGTGCTCGTCTACGAATCATAAAGAAAACAGAGGCATGTCAATGGAGAAGATCACCTAGACAAATGTGAACTACATCAAAACTAAAATAGACCTAGCAGCGAAAGAGATTGATTCATATCAAAAGGAAGCTTTGGAGAGCCAGGTGTCACATGCCACGGGACCCTAACCAAGACGACCCCTTTCGCCTCATTTTAGGGGAATCGGGGAGCCCGTTTACAAATTACAGCCGAGGATTGTGCACCGACATAGACAGGCAGCCCCCGGTCCCAAGCTTCAAAGTGTAAATGAAACAAATCTCCACCTGCGAGATTTCCAGTTGATAGAGAGAGTTCAGCACACTGTAACTCGTTAGATTCCGAAAGAAATTCGGGTGTACGAGCGCATGAGGTGTCGGGGTAAAGTGCAGAAATTGGTTCACCAACGATGAGACGAGGAAGTAAAGCCTTGCAGCAAACTACTCCCGGGTTAAGTAGATGGTGTTATTTGCCTCCCCTACAATTGAGATACTGTCAGTTCGACATCTCTAGACTGATTTCGATGGAACCCGTAGTAATGACCACCTCTATGTACATGCAAAGAAATGATTGTTTACAAGAAGCGCTTCCAGGGAGTCACCCTCCGACGCTTAACCTAACTGTTTGAGACCTCTTCATAACCTCTTTCCATTCTACAGGCAAATAAAAATAAAAAAGGGAACGGGTCAGCTTAAGGTCCATTACGCGAAGGTGAAACTTAACCTCGAAAGATAAGAAATCCTCTGTGAGGTTTTACAACCCACCGGCACAAACCTAACAACACTACCCTATAGGAAGCTTTGAGAAACCTAATGGAATATCCCCGGACCTGGGAGTATCCCAGTAATCGCCTACAGCTTCATCACCGAGATCCTACCGGCGGATGGTGAACGCACCCTCAAAACAAACCCAAAACCTACTAACCCAGAGATGCTCAAAAAAACAAAAGCGGCCCATACAATCAAGATCGGAGGTAAAACAAAAAGAAAGAGAACAGAAAAACTCACCGAAAAGTTGAAAATGATCTCAGACGATTCCTTTGTGAGAGGAAGTTTGCGTATAATAAAACTTTTTTTAGACAAAAGATCAAAAGGTATAACGATATATCCCTACTCCCTATATATAGACAAGACATGGACAGTGGCGCAAATGTGCCGCCGAATAGCCACGGTATCGAGATGCGCACTCCCACACTTAGTATTCAAACGCCACCTTTCTAATATATGATTCGCTAACTAACCTGGAAAGTTATTACACTTTCCCAACCGAAGAAACATAAACAATACTGGGAAAAGGGATCTCAAAGATGAATTTGTAAAAAAAAATTTAAAAAAAAAGTCGTTTGTATAAAGAATACCAAAAGTTATATCTCATAAAAACGCCAACGGAGTCATTAGTTACATGATGATATATATCCAAATTGGCACACTAGGCCCGTTACAGAAAAAGGAGAAAGTCGAAGAAAAATAGGAACTTAGCATGTTCCATTTAAATCCCCAATGGGCTCACTTCTCTCAAACTTCTCTACCACCTCCCTACGATGCACCCCGGTAGCTGTGTCTTCAGAGGATGCCCGAACATGGGAGCACCCCGGGAGGGTGAAAATTCAAGAACTCGCATACCATCTCGGAACCTCCGGTCAATCTTCACAGATGTCATGTTCAACACACATCCATAGCCATGTTTAAATAATGCTCTGCAGCCTTCGTAGTCTTCCTTCATGGATTCTTTATCCTTGTTGGTTCAGAGAAACAGAAAGGAAAGAAATCATACAGTGAAAGACTTTAGATAGGCAAAGACTGAGTCGCGACCCCTATATGTAGAAGTAGAACGTCAACAGGCACATTAAATGCGCCATCAGAACACTATGTGCTGCAGACACATTGGGGCGTGTGTTCTAATCAAGCGCTTTATGATCAAACATCCTTCACCTTCCGGTGCATTTGATGTGCTCCTCAATCGTTCTAGCTTTCCATGCTCAAGGTGTAGAACACAGTATTTTCCCCAGCTGAAAAAAGCATAAAATTTCAGTTGGGAAAAAGGGGGGCATTGTGAGTACCATGGGTCTTAAACCCACTACTCAATGGGCCTAGGGCCCGGCCCTCTCAGTCTGTGGTCCGCCTAGCCCATGATGTGAAGTAGCCCAAGCCCACCTTCCATATCAAAACTGGTAGGCACTATACAAATGGGAAATGATGCCCGTATGTGAAAATCGAAGTATCCTCCCGTGAGGTTGGGCTCGGGAACCCGCTGGGCCTAGAGTCCTACGTCCCCAGCCTATCGCCGTCCCGCTTATGGCAAGTTCTCTATGAACAAATGGATAAAGACGGGAAATACACAAAAGGTATGTATCCCTGAATTCCCCAGCTTCCCAATCCCTTACTTCTTGGAAGATTAATCTCTGATAAGGAATAATTAGTCTTTGATAAGGAAAGAGAGATTCCGTTCTTAAAAAAAAATGGGAGATTCTTTCCAGATAAAAATGGAGGAATTCCTCCACACCACTCTATAAATCAAGAGGATCCCCACTGCTGAGAAGGTATGCAATCCCAATCGGGTGCGTAACTTCTTCTTCCCTCCGTATTTTGTTAACTTAATCATCTGAGAGTAAGGCCGACCCATCGTCGACCGCCTTTACAGTTTAGATCATTGCCGACACTCAAGATCAGACGAGTCACAACATCATCCCTTTATCATAATTTCTAATACAAATGAGTTAAATTAAGTCTTCCATGGCAAGGACAAATATCCATTTAATGCTAAGAAAATTCGTTGGTAGACATGCATTATTTGAAATTGGTACACATGTACAATGGACCATATGGTTTATGACAATATAGTGGTCAATGTTAACAAAGCCAATCGAATTGTACTTAAAGGAATATGATGCTATCCATTTCATTGTTATACTATTGTGTGAAATAGAAATATGTTAAATAGACCATGTGATCTTTGACAATATCCTGGTCAACTTCAACAAAGCCAAATTCATTGGAATTATAGAAATAATATGATGTGTTCAAAGGAGCCAATGAGAATTTTGATTGAATTTATTTATCTCAATGAACTTTACAAGACCACACTTTGTAAGATTCATCTTCATCAAAGGAACAAGAGTCATTGATCTAGTAACGGCATTCATACTTATTTTATTTATTTTAATCCATCATCTAAAGATTAAATAATTGAAAGCTATATATATATAATTTTTTGTATATTTATTTTCTTGAAAATTTTAATTAGACAACTTAACTTAACATATGAAAATATTTTTCTTAACATTTTTCTTTACTTTTTAGGAGCCAAATACGACCCAAATTTAATTTGAAAGAGAGAAAGTAACCATATACATGTGATACAAGATAAAATGAAAATGTTCTACCCTAGTAATCCGGGATAAGGTGTACAAATGCCTCGCGTTTCGCCAATAGGCCTTCAAAAAACAATTAACAGTCGTATTCAATGCTACTTGAATCATATAAGATATAGGTAACACTTATTACATATTTATATGCTTATTGCTAGAGCATCGTGCCAATGCCTCAAGACGGTATTACATTACATGGACTTTGCAAGAAGAGTTATAGGTCATACATCTAAATTACAAATATGTGGTATCCTAGGAAATAACTTGTAGGTTAGAAAATGCTATAATTACCTTCCATCTAACTTTACTTATATCCATGGAATCGCATGAGGAAGTTGGTACTCTCTATCGATTGCTCATATGATTCTTAGTGTGGACATTTCCTCGGGAGTGTAAGAGTAGGCCAGAGGCATTTCTAACAACTCAACCTCTCCTTCTAACATCTCCAAGGCTTTGCTCATCAAGGACGATCTATGGGCTTCATTTGTATACACCAGAGTGCAACTATCACCATCTTCCTAACAAGTTTTTTTTTCATCTCGCGGCATCTCCCAAGTCTATATTATCATCCCCTTGCTGATATTTGTCATAAACCCATGATGGGAAATATATTTGACTTAAGTGTTCTGCATTTGCATTCACATTCTTTCTCCTCCCTACCATCTCCATTAACAACATTCCAAAACTATAAACATCAGCTTTGTAAGAGACACCTCCAATGTTTTTATAAACACCAGGAGCTATATATCCCAATGTTCCTCGTAAGTGTTGTTGAGACACACTATACTCATCCGTTGAATACACTCAAAAGGCCAAATCTGAAACTTTTGGAGTGAAGTCCTCATCAAGAAGAATATTATGGGGCTTGATATCAAAATGTAGAATTTGCATGTCACAACCTTGATGTAGGTATTCAATACCACGCCCCACTCCAACTGCAACCTTATACATCTTTTCCCAACTTAAAAAAGTTTTATATTCTTCTTTAAGAAAAATGAACTTATCGAGAGAACCATTGGGCATGAAGTCATGTACTAAGTGCCCACTTTGATCCCCTCAGACGCAAAAATCCAACAAGTCTCACCATTAACATGATGAATTCTTCCACAGCAACCTCATTGATGAAATCTGTCCATTAGCTTTTGACATGACCAAAGACTTTCACGTGTACCACAATGTGACCACTTCTAAGTTTTCCTTTATATACAAAGCCAAAACCCCTTGACCTAACTTATTTTCAAAGTTATGAGTCATCTTCTTTATATCCTAATAGGAGATTGATGGGCTGGAAGATTTATCCGATCGCGTAAAATTCTTCCAATACTATCATCTAATGATAGATGTCTTCTCGTGGAACTTGTAAATCAAATAGGCAAATAGGCACAATATCCCAAATAAAGCCCTTCTATAACTAAACACAAATCAAATGTCATGAAAGCAATAAATATCTTGAAAAAATGAACAAAGATATCAAAGAAAAAAAGGTCAAATCACTAAATATAGATGGTAGAAGACAACCATTCTACTTCATTGAAGGGAGGTTGTTGTGTTGTTAGAGAGCCATGTGAATAGATACTTTAACAACCACTCTAATTCATGGAAATGGATTCTCACCTGCCTTTAGAGGTACTGTTTATTGGGAGTCGTTTTATGTCAGAAAAAGTCAATCGTGTCTGGTTGCATAGAACTGGAGCCTTGGATAAGAAGACCCCAGCTTTAATTCCATTATTTTAACTTCTTTAAAAAAAAAATAAAAAATAAAACGAGTAGGTCGGAATTTGGTAGTCTTACCACAATACGCAGTATCCAGCCTCCTAGTAAAGATGAAAGAAATGTAAATAAATTAAAAAATACAGACTAATATAAGTGAAAAACATAAACAACATTAATGGAGGAGACATAAGCAAAGAAAGTCTTACCAATCATGGAGTAGTTGCAGATAAGTAAAGCTTGCAATTATTACCAAGTTCTGCTTTAAGTCCTATATATTATCAAACCAACCAAGGCATGTTAGTCTTAAGGCTCTGAATAAATTCTTTTGTCTTGTTCTTATGAGAAATTAGTAATTGCGAGGTAGCAATCTTACCCCGGAATGTCAAGGTGTAGGGAGAAAAGAACCCCCCTGTTAACAGTGAAAGTCCAATTTGTAAAAACTCAGGAAGGAAATTAATATAATTAAAGATTTTATCTCAAAGAAAATTCTAGACGAAGTCTTACTGATAAAGGGTAGCAATAAATTAAATTTTATAAACTTCCAAAGCCCTGCAGGATTAAACCAATTACCACAGTGAAATTAGGATAGAAATATTGAAGAGTACTCAGATTTACAAGGGGAACTGATTTCTTGTAGAACCCCAACTTCAAAGATGAAGCTTGAGGGCATCTCTCATACTCACAAATTTTCTGAAGGGTTGGGAATATGGTTCAACTTGTCGCATTTGAAGGCATTCATCTTACAACATAATATTGTCTTTCACTTTGCATTGGATGCTGTATGCTTTACGCAAAAATGAAAGCTGGAGTCCCGGAAGTAAATAATCTGCAAATCTGGACATCGATAGGTTGCTGGGCTTCGAAGTGCCTTCAAGGGCTGAATAACCATATATGCGCCGATGGTGCATGAACCGTATCTCTACCACCGGACACGTAGTCTCCGAATACCATAAGTTGGTGGAGTAAAGAGGAGTAGTTTCGTAGTAGTAGTAGTAGTGTTGCATGGAATGATAGGAATGTAGTTGTCGTCATTGACTGTCTGCTCGCACTTCATCGAAACTATTGTATAGAATGCTAGTTGAGAAGGCGAAGAAGGATAATCAGCTCTCCATTGATAAGCCAAATAATATGGAAATCCCCACTCGTAGTAATTTGCAGAGGAATGGAGAGGACTGGAATCCAACAGTCAGCCTTTCTTTTGCTCAGGATCGAATACCCGAATGGTATAATCATGGTAGTTGATCTGAGTCACCAAGTAATTTCACCATCCAGGTTTATCATAGTGCGATTGTTTTCACAAATCAATTCATACTAGGTAACCGCAGCTGGGGGACTTCCCATTAATCGAAAAGGATAGGAAATGTTCGAATATCACCGCAGGAAGAGGGGCTGTATATAATCTTCTGGTACTTGTGATCCTTACCAACAACACAAATTGAAAAGAACAAGGCATGAGGACTACTGTTATGAGGCCTGCTCCCATGAGCTACGCCAGAGAGAGTAGAGAGACAGAGAGAGAGGATCTGTTATCAAGTTGTTAGATCAACTTAGTCGCCACATGGGTTGGTAAGACATCGATCTCATAGATCATAACTCTACCAATTTAAATAATATGGGATAAGGTGGATAAATAACCCTGACTTATAGTTATAATTCTAATTTAACCTCCTAGTTTTTTTTTTTTTGAATCCGTAGGTGTCCTCAATTTTAGTGTCGTAGCTCATCCACGTGCTTCTTGTCACAATCTTACATAGATGGATAAGTGGGAGCTATCCACGTGACGCTCCATGTCATTGGCATTTAAACGTCTCGTTTGTCTATTCATGCAAGCTCACATGCCAAGGGCATGAATGGGCTATGACACAAAACGTTAGGGGCACCTGTGGACTGAAAAAAGAAACTCAAGGGTTCAATTGAGCATTTAATTATGTTTCATGGGCATTTTGTCCTCTTCCCTAAATAATATATAAGTAATTTCTCTTTCATTTTTTTTTTTTTTATCCTCGATTTTTGTTCTCTAATAGCACCTACTTCTTGGTAACTTCCTTGATTGAAAATTTTCAAATCTAGTTGTAAATATGAAGTAGGTGAGAAGCAATGTCAATTAGAACTATAGAGAGATCAAAACTAGTTAGCTGCTTACAGATGGGCATCCCTTTATTCTTCTTCTTGTTGTCTATGAGGTTGTTTGCAGAGATTAATGGAGTGAGCCAAGATGATGACTGCAAGGTGTCTAGGTGCAGTCACCATGGTCCGGTTATCCAGTTCCCGTTCCGGCTTAAATACCACCCTTCTGATTCCTGTGGATATCCGGGGTTCGAGTTATCATGCTCAGAAACGAATCAGACTATGCTAGAGCTGCCAAATTCAGTCAGACTTCCTGGAAATAGACTACACTTCTCAGGAAATAATTGCCCGTTTCCCTCATGAATATTGCTTTGAAAATCAGATTCCAAACGTTAATTTATCTGCCTCTCCCTTCCAGTTCACAGACAAGTACCCTGTGGACGACTTCGCCATCTTCAAATGTTCAGAAAATAAATCAGAATCCTATATGCTTTGGTCCGTCCCTGACTGTTTTCCCTCAAGTAACCCAGTTTATGCCGCTTCTTCCTTTTATTTCAATCTCAGTGGAATGAACTTGACCTCTTGCCGGAAGATTTTCAACGCTAAACTTCCAGAATATATAACATATGGGCGATATGAGTTTTCAATGAATTGGTCAAAACCTATGTGCAGAAACTGTGAGGCACAAGGAAAGAAATGCCAACTGAAGAAGAGTAATAGCACCGAACCTGAAATCGAGTGCATTTATAAACCAGGAAAAGGTACTTAACACTGCTTCTTCATCATTTTCACATGAGCAAAGCTCCTTCTTATTCCTACTCTGATTTTTATTTGCAATTGAAATTTTCTCTATGTATGCTCTTCTCCGTACTATAAAAATTGGAGGAACCCTTTATATACGGTGGTTCTGGATTAGGCTATGCCAAATCAACGAACATGTAGAAAGGACTGAAAGGCGCAAGGCTGAAATCCAAATATGCCAACAAAAAATTATAATTATGTTGTATCATCATGTGTGATCTATTATGATTTTACTAACTAAAAGAAAACAAGAAGTTAATAACTTTATTATCTTTTACAGGTGCTCCAATAGATAAATGGTGCTTATAGGTGATTTCTATTCATCTTGTTTCTCAACTATAAGGGTAAATGATGATCAGCTAAGGACCCAAGCATTTAAATTTTTAGTGGGGACAAAGATTAAGATAAGTTTCTTGCAAAACTCACAAGCATGGGTTTCAACCAAATGGTGGTTTAATAGTTAGACATTTCAGTGGGGCAAAGGATATCACTTGATTTGAATCCCCTTCAATACAATGAAAAAAGTTTTGTCAAAAAAAAATTGCCCCCACTAGGCACTAGGTGGATCCGCCCCTGATCATGATGGTTCTTAAATTTGTTTCTTCTTTTTTCATTTGCTTACAAAAACCCTTTTTTTTTTTCATATGCAGAAGTGATCCTTGGTTTCTTTCATTTCACCGTGGGAATCCTTATAATCTTTATTGTATATCGCTCTAGTAAGTTGAAAAGAGAGCATAGAATAAACATTGAAAAGTTTTTGGAAGATTATAGAGCTGTTAGACCCTCAAGATACTTCTATGCTGATATTCAAAAGATCACAAATAATTTCAAGGAAAAACTAGGTCAAGGAGGCTATGGGACGGTTTATAGAGGAAAGCTCTCAAATGAAGTTTTTGTCATAAAGAAAGATCCGGATTTACTTCAATGGAAACGGGAAGAGTTCATTAATGAAGTAGAACAATGGGTGTGATACATCACATTAATGTAGTTCGCTTGCTCGATTTTGTGCGGATGGATATAAGCAAGCTTTGATTTATGAATTTTTACCAAATGAGTCACTGCACAAATTCATATTTCAACATTTGCAATAAATTCTATCCTTGCCATTGGCATAAGCTTCAAGACATTGCTATCGGGCATAGCTAAAAGGTATTGAGTATTCACCAGAGTCAGACCAACTGATCCCCTTCATTTCGATATCAAACCTCACAATATTTTGCTTGATCATAACTTTAATCCGAAGATCTCTGATTTTGGTTTAGCCAAATTATGCTCTAAGGACCAAAGTGCGGTATCTATGACAAAAGCAAGAGGGAGTATGGGCTATATTGCACCCGAAATGTTATCTAGAAATTTTGGGAATGTATCTTACAAAGTCGACATGTTTCTCTATGGGGTTTTGGTATGTTATTGATTGAAAATGGTTGGGAAGAAAGAACATTCATGTTACAATAGAAAATAAGAGGAAGATACTTCCTGCATCGGCTCTATAATCATTTGGATCAAGAGCAAGAAGTACACATTCGAATTGAGGAAGAAAGTGATATTAAAATAGCAAAGAAACTAAGCATTATTGGGCTTTGGTGTATCCAATGGTATCCAATAGATCGTCCTTCCATAAAATCAAGGAACGTTGAAGGAAAGAAGATAATTTAGTCATGCCTCCCAATCCTTTTGCTTCTATGGGACAAACAAGAACAAGTGTTCGAAGACGCAAAACATCTGTCCAACCAGAGTTAGCAATTATTACAGAAGTAGAATAAAAATTTGTATATTATGATGGTTTAATTTGGGTGATAATCATGTTGTATTAGCTTTTTTTTTTTTTTTTTGTTCGACCCAGGACCTCCTGTCAAATCAAATTTTGATACTATGTTAAGTAACAAAACTCTCCAAAAAAACTTAAGCTTATAGGATATAGATTTAATATGAATATCATGGCTTCATATCTCAAACTTGTAGGATTTTGATTTAATATGAATATCATGGTTTCATAGCTCATTTTTGAGGCTCGACCTTCATTAAATGTGAAGTCTTCTATCATATTAATTAATTGCTTCTCTCTGTGCATCAATTTAGTTATTCCAACAATATTTGCATGGATTTCAAAATAAAATGTGGAAGACTTTGGTTCTCCACAAGGAACAAAATATCGCAATTACTTATATATCGGTACTGGATTTCCATGACATATCGGAAATATAGGTAATATTGGTGATATTTTGACAAAATATCATAGTTAAACAAAAAATACTTTCAAATTCATGGAAATACTTTGTCGAACTATAAAAAGACATAAATAAACAAATATACACTTGTTGAAGACGATATTCATTATAATTTATCGAGAAATAACATTGCAATAGTCATTTAAAACCAAAATGAAGACCAATGTGGCTCCATTACATTATTTGAGACAATATTCATACCAAGACATGGTATTTCGATAATATTGATTGTAACTTATAACATGCCATGCATAAACCTGTTGACTCCTACCCACAACCTTCATGGATAGGAACTTCGGGTTCACCCACATGCTCGCTTTGAAATCCTTGCTGTACTTGATATGGAATTTGAAATGGCATTTGCGGATCATGAGGATAGTTAATTATTCCATATTCTTCACCAATAGAACTCCGGGTTGATGAAGAAGGCCGACCATAACTCATCAGATAAGGAGGAAATATGTTGCCCTCATTCAATGAATCACTAAATTGAGTTCCAATACTCATGGACTCAAAACTCACCGAAAACGAATCCTCATTGTATGGTGTCATCCTTTGTTGTCTTCCTCTATATGGCTTTCCAATGACTCCAATACCTGGCCTGGCTCTCCTAGACCCATGGTCTTCATCTTATGTAGCATGAGTGAAATCATCTTCACCGGTGAATGGGCTCAATGGATATTGACTTTGTTATGGATCTACAATATCCCCACCATCATTTCCAGTATCACTACCATCATTGGTCCCCTCTCCTCTTGAGCCATCATAACTTGTAGTAGAAGTACCAGCAAAACTTGGTCTACTACTATGTTCAACACTGAATCAAAAGAGGGTCAAAAGTAATAAATGGGTTGAAATGAGTCCCTCATGTCTTGGACTAAAACTTTCACTATGAACTTCTTTAGATAAACCCGCTTCAACATTAACACCTGCTCGAACATATGCAGCAATTCGTGGATTAGGATTTCCATCTTCATCATCTAAATGGAGAGGTCTAACCCATTGAAATAGTTGATTCTCATCTTCTTCACCAAACTCAACTGAAATTTCAAGTAAATCGAGGAAATTATTTTCGGCAACTTTATCGGTTTTTGCCTCCATATCACGTATCTTTAGTTTCATGTTGTAATAACAAAAAACCAATTGTTGGAGCCTAGGGTAAGCAAGTCGATTTTTTTTTTGTTTAGTATGAATTAGAGCAAATGTGCTCCAATTTCTTTCACACACTGAAGATGATGCGGTTTGGGAAAGAACCTTAAAGGTCAAATTCCTTAATGTTAGAGCTTGATTTCCATACAAAAACCATCATTCAGCTGCAGTAAAAATTACTTATATTCAATATATAATAATAAAATAGTTATGAAATTTACTTTTAATGAGAATTAACACTCACCGGGAACCATTTTTTATCTTGATGTTATTGCTGCTCGATCACCAAATCCTTTTTTTGCATCACGGAATAGTATAAGCTGTGAATTCAAAATGTCAAAAAATCTAAAATCAATCGAATAAATTGAATCAATTAATTAGAATTACAAACTAATTAATTTACCTCATTTCAAAATTACAAAGGCCTTTCAAAGAGATTAAGATCTAATTTAGAAAAACGCCATGAACAGCTTGAAGTAGCTCAGGGTCACAACCAACTCTAGGTCTATATTGAAAGTTTGGATTTAGATATTATGCTGCAATAGTTATTGAGAATTAGTATGTGATAATAAATATATTATTATTAAATGAATATCTGAAGAGGATATTAATTAGTTACCTGCTACATGAAGAGGATGCTTAAGGGTTCTATCCCTACAATCTGCGATGATATGTTTCACCTACTCTTTAGCTTTGAGTTGATCTAAATTTGCCTTCATCAACCGAATCAACTAGTAGACCAATGGCATGGTTGGGACGACTTCTGAATCAACAATGCGAAGCACTGCAGCAAGGCCTCATGATGGACACTAGCTTCCTAATTTCTCCTAATATTCATGATCAAACATGAGTTTTTCAACCTCATGTCCAACTTCTATCCGGCTAAGCTTGTGAGATGCTCAAATAAAGACTTTCTTCAAATCAACCCTCTTTTTTAGAAGCCTATCAAGGGCAATATAGTTTGTTGCAAATCTTGTTGCCTCCAAGATCGACGATATTCCACCACAGTTCGTTTACATTTGCAATCAACTAACCATGATTGTAAATGAAGTTGGTTATCTTTCGGGCACTCCTGATCAACTGAGCAACACTGTTCCTTTTACCAATGTCTTCAAACATAAAATCAATGTAGTGTGTTGCACATGGAGTCCAATATAAATGTATTTCTTCATCAACAATTTTCCCGCTTTCACAAATGTTGCTCCAATATCTGTTACAATTTGCACCACATTTGTTTCTCCAACTTCCTTGATAACGTCTTTCAACAAACCATATATTTATTTGTTGTCTTTAATCTTATCTGACGCATCAACAGATTTGAGGAAAATTGTGCTTCCTTTTGAATATACCATGAAATTAATTATGCTCAATCTGTCAGTCTGTCCATCCATCGCATTACTAATTAAAGGGCCCATATGTCTCCCCATTTCTCCCTTTGTATGTTGACATAAGCTTCCATGTCTTTATACTCCATTTCCAAGTACTTGCTTTTGATTTCATATGGAGATGGTGGTTCGATGCCCATCCCTACATATATAATTAAAGGAAAGTTGGTTACTAGTTGTAAATTTGCAATCATAATTTAAGATAATAATGTCATTATTAAAACATATTAGACAATTAAACAAACTTGTTTGTTGTGCACCAAAAATCATGTTCTTAAAATGGTGCGAGTCCGGTGGAACACTTTCATATAAGAAAAACTTGCTAATCAATCGTCCCATTGTTTCTTTGATCAACTACCTTGAACACATTTTTCGAAGCTTTTTTTGTCTTGCACCAAGACTTTATACAACAGATGGTGCAATTGGCGCACGATCCGTATGTCGAACACTTTGTGATCTTTTGCATACGCCTTGATGGATCACCCGGTCGGTGAAGACTTCGCCTATCGTAATTATGCAAAAAAAAATAAATAAAATAACATTATTTTATACATAATTATGTGAAAAATGGAACAGTATAAAGATTTACCTATTTTTCGTCTCTCATAAATCCTCCACCTCGCTCTCTGTTCCATTCACTAGCTTTTGATGCACGTACTACTTCTCGATATTCATCTGGCTCATCAGGGTGCATGTCAACCGGATACATATGCACATCCTCATCACCCTCCTCCTCATCATCACAATGATAAGCAGGATGTCTTCCTCCCATTGTGCCTTTAATTACCGTTAATTTCTTCATATCAACAAATCTTTTTTGCTTTTGCTTTACTTTTCGTTTTAAAAGCTGCTTCATTTTTGTTCGACTCTCCGGCACATTCGGGACACTTCTTAGGATTTGAATGGGGATCCATATGTGACAGGTGAAACTTTAAGCGAGTAATTCCACCATTTTTTATCATTAAACCACAATAATTGCAAATTGTTCCATTTTTATTTCCCTCCAAAGATGTGCAATACCTCCATGCAGGATCTCGGCCTCCACTTCCACTAGCCATCCTATAAACACATGTGATTTTATTATTGAAAATAGAATTTAATCAAATGTGATAATATAATATGATATCATTATAATAACATTATATAAATGTAAGTTAACATAAAAGTAAGATCTAAGTTTCTAAATATGATATCTAACTTAATTTAAACTTTTAAACTAACATGATGTCAATATAATAATTTAATATTATGATATTTTATGTTATTTTAATATTATTATGATATTTTAAATATATCCAAGTTTCTAAATATGAAATAATTATAGTTGTTTAGTAATATGTCTAAGATTATGTCTAATATAATTAATTAACTAAAAATTATATAAGTTAGTAGTATTATGAATTAAAATAATATTATTAAGATATCTAAGAAGATCTAAATTTCTAACATTAAATATGCTCCAAGATATAAGTTCAAAACATTATATAACTAAAATAAGATTATAGTATATATATTTTTCAAATTTATGTACTATTAACTAAATAACTAATATAATTAATATAATTAATCAACTAAAAATTATATTAGTTAGTAATATTATGAACTAAAATAATATTATTAAGATATCTAAGAAGATCTAAATTTCTAACATTAAATATATCTAAGATCTAAATTTCAAACATTATATAAACATTATATAACTAAATAAGATTATAGTATAACACGTGCTTTCAAATTTAATATACTATTAACTAAATAACTAATATAATTAATATAATTAATATAATTAATTAACTAAAAATTATATGAGCTAGTAATATTATGAACTAAAATAATATTATTAAGATATCTAAGAAGATCTAAATTTCTTACATTAAATATGTCTAAGATCTAAGTTTCAAACATTATATAACTAAAATAAGATTATAGTATAAATATGTTTCAAATTCAATGTAATTATTAGTCCAAATAACTAATATAATTAATTAGCTAAAAATTATATTAGTTAGTAATATTATGAACTAAAATAATATTATTAAGATATCTAAGAAGATCTAAATTTCTAACATTAAATATGTCTAAGATCTAAGTTTCAAACATTACATAAACATTATATAACTAAAATAAGATTATAATATAAATATGTTTCAAATTTAATGTAATTATTATCCAAATAACTAATATAATTAATTAACTAAAATTATATTAGTTAGTAATATTATGAACTAAAGAATATTATTAAAATATTTATTATAAACTACTTCAACACCCAAATAAAACTAAGATACATTAAAAATAAAATATGCATAAACACAAAATTAATTCACAAAGAAACATACCTTAATTCACAAAGATCTTCAAAATATTAGGATAAAGAACAAAGAAAAAATAATTTGAGAGTCAAATAGAGCTTGGATGTGGATGGATGAGTTTGTAATGAAATTGTATGATTTTAGGGTATTTATAGAATTTTTGAAGTCACAATAACTATTAGATTGTCAAAACCGCGATTTATTTCTAAACCGTTGATTGGGATTATTCAAATCGACCATTGATCATCGATAACTGCTAGAAATCATTCGACCGCTAGATCGCTTCGCATTTAAAATCAATCGTATGATAAAAACATAGCCGTTGGATGCATTTAAAAGCGCGCACGAACCGACCGCTTGATCAAATCAGACAAAATTTGATGGTTCCACGCCACGGCGCTTTTTCAAAAATAGGCGATATGTAGCCGATATTGCCGATATATAGGCGCTTTGAAAAATCGGGCCGTGGACTAACGTAGGTGTCTCCTACCAAATTTTGTCGAATATCGAGAATTTTCAATATTTCGTAGATTTTTCCGATTTTTGGGCCAACCGACTATCAGTTGGCAATATTGTTTTGGGGGCCGCCGATAACCGATATTTCGGCGATATATCGCCCGAAAAAACCGAAATTTGAGTAGGCTTTGATGTTAGATTTATAAATTTAGCCATCTATGGGCACTTATCAATAACTAGCCTCAAACAATTATAACCTCTTGTGAGACGTCCTTGAAAGAAGTTCAGTACCATTAAGGTGGCTAACAGGAGTTGAGAAAAAGGAAATATATTAAAATTAATTTTTAAAATTAATATTTGGGCATTTTGGATAGTATTTTTGAAAATTGGTTTTTAAATAATATGTTATTGGCAACAACTCATAAAAAAATTCTATATTATTTTAGGGAATAAAATTTTGTTTGAATTCTAAATAACTGTTTATATGATATTTAAATTTAAAATTTGTCATATGTACTTTGAAGTTGTGAAAATTGTTTTTGTTTTTTAAACAATAAAAAACAAAATTTAAAAATATTTTGAAAAGACCTTGGATTTTGATTGAAACTATGCTTTTACTTGTTAGAAACCATTTATCAAGGTTGGATTTCGGTTACAAACCTGAGAAGAATCCATGTTTACAAGAAACAATCTTATCATTAACGATAATTGTTAATAATAAATAGGATAAAAGGGAAAATTATTTTTAAGAAATGAATTTAAAGTCATGAGTTAAAATAATAAGTGGACAAACGACACTTTGTCGAATCATATTAAAAAACAACACTATTTTCCAAATGTATTTTAAAAATTTTATTTGTTTATGAGAAATGATCTTATCATATATACTTTTTGATGTTAATATATATATATATATATATATATATTTAAATCTAACTAAAGGTTCGGATAACACCAATTTAAAAATTCATGTTTTCTTTGACTTTCTCTGATTCCAAGTTCCATCTTTAAAATTATGAATGTTGGGTAGAAGTGTTCTTTCCTTAATTCAAAGCCCTCAACTACATGTGTGTTTTTCCTATGACATGTATTTTATTAGGAAAGGTGATGCTTTTAAATAAAAATATCGATTTGTCTTCTAAGGAAAATGCATCAATAATATTAATTAAACAAATCTTAAAAATATGCTTTTTCCTAGTGACATGTATTTTATTAGGAAAGGACAATGTATTTATATTAGGAAAATGCATCAATAATATAAGAAACAAATCTACAAAATATGCATGTTGTGTAGAAGGGTTCTTTCTTAAGTCAAAGCCTCGACTACATGTGTTTTCCCGTGACATGTATTTTATTAGGAAGCAGACAAGGTTTGAATAATAAAAATGGTTGATTTGTCTTCTAGAGAATGCATCAATAATATTAGTTAAAGAAATCTTAAAAATATGCATGTTATGTAGAAGTGTTCTTCAGCAAGTCAGAGCCTCAACTATATGTGTTTTTCCATGACATGTATTTTATTAGGAAAGGTGAGACAAGGTACTTTTTTGAATAAAAAAATATTGATTTGTCTTCAGAAAATTAATCAATAATATTAGTTAAATAAATATTAAAAAAAATGCAAGTTGTGTTTTATTTCCTAAAGTCAAAACCCTCGACTACATGTGCTTTTCCCATGACATGTATTTTATTAGGGAAAGGTGACAAGGTTTTTTGAATAAAAATACTGATTTTTCTTCTAGGAAAATGCATCAATAATACCAGTTAAACAAATCTTAAAAAAAATATGCATGTTGTTTAGAAGTGTTCTTTCCCAAGCCGTGCCCTCAACTACACGGTTTTTTTCCCATGACATGTATTTTATTGGGGAAAGGTGACAGGTTTTTTAATAAAAATATTGATTTGTCTTCTAGGAAAATGCATCAATAATACAAGTTAAACAAATCTTAAAAAATATGCATGTTGGGTAGAAGTGTTCGTTCCTTAAGTCAAAAGACTCTCAGCTACATGGTTTTTTCCTCATGACATGTATTTTATTAGGAAAGTTGACAAGGTTTTGAATAAAAACTGATTTGTCTTCTAGAAAATGCATCAATAATATTAGTTAAACAAAATTGCAAAATATAATTTATTTCTGTTATATATATATATATATATATAAAATAAACTACTTTTCATACAATTTTCTTTGGAATTTATTTCACAAAAAAAGGGAAGAAAAAGTGGTATCATAAACAAGATGTATGATGCTTCCCATCCTTATGGGAATATAATTCTTAATATGATTAAGTTATTTTCCTAATTAAGGCCATGTTTCTGGTTTAGTTGATAGCGTGTTGGTAGTTGGTATTGGTGCGGGTAGTTCATTATAAGTTATAGCTTGCAAAGTAGTTAATTAGAATTAGTGAATTGAAGGTAATTTACATATATAAACATGATAGATAAAGAAAAAAAAAAGACAAAAAATAAAAAAAATAATATGAAATTATAAAAATTTATAACCATAAATAAAAATATGAAATAAATTTTTATTTAACAATAAATAATATTATTTCATAAATAAATAAATTTATGGTTAACAATTTAAGAAATTTTTATGGTTATTTTTTGTAATAGCTTAAGGATTGATTACAATACAAACTTGCTTAGGATCTAGATTTGGCTCAGCCCGAGGTTAAGCTCGAACTCTTTCATATGAAAAACGAGCCTAATGAGCTAAGCTGCTTTTTTTTTTTAAATCAAGCCAAGCTTGAGCCTGATTTTAAGTTGCTCAAAAGTCACTGCCTCGAGCCCGCCATAAATTAACAAGCCTAGTCAAATGTTCAAAGTCGGCCGACTGGGCCATATCAAATTTCAGATAGAATGCAACTGTGACATGTTAGTGGGTCCCATCTCCAAAGAAAATCCGTTATGGTTTAGTTAGGAAGTCTTGAACTTTCTCAATATATATATATTCCAAATGCCTCCTAATTTTATGCGCATATCCCACTTTACTCTTAAACTTTTCTTCAATCCAAAAATATTCTTAATGTTTACTTTATAGATCACTCATATCTATCCTATTAAAAAAAGTCACTATCACATAAATTTTTTAACATATGTGGAGTGTTTAACGAGCATTTTAACAAACGTTTGTCCATCTATGATTTTTTCTAACGGTAGGAGTATGGTTGAGCTATGGAAAGCGTTACGAGTATCTTGGGATTGAAAAAAAAAACAGTTTAAGGACAAAATATAACATATGCACAAAACTCGAAGGCATTTGCGCACCTTATCCCACTTTCTAAGGGAATTCACTAGCAAGTGAAATGATATTTGTTCAACAAACAACACAACTTCATGTATCCCAAATCTATTAAGCATTTTTAGCATTTGAGTCGCATCATTATCATTCTTTGAAATTTATTTCCTTTTTCCAAGGATACTTATAACTAGAATTAATTGAAAATGTTTTTTGATTTCCAACAACTCCTTGTATATTAATATAAGAAGTACATCTATGGTTTCGACTACAAATCTATATATCCCCATATAATCAACATTTTGTTGTGTACTCACTATTTTTTTAATACAAAAACAAACTATGGACACCATTGAAATAGACAGCGCTTACCTATATTAGAATCAACAAAACAATAACCTAAAGGATTGATGAATACAATGACGGAGTGGGCCAGGTAAAATGATGGATGGAGACCATGGCTGACCAGCTGTGGGATAAGAGTTTCAATGTTCCAGTTCAATACTGAACATTGGGGTAGTCAACTGCTCCGGTTTCCCCCACTCTCTTTGTATCATTATTCTCCCTCCCTCCTCTTTACATGTATATATAAAGAATGAAAAGATCTTACATAGCGTAGCGCACATGATTAATGGGGTCAATGGCGACAGTTTGATCTCCTGTACTTTCTTGGAAGTTCCTCCTCTTTATCTCTATCCACCCACATGCATATAATTGCACAATATACAATAGTGGAGTTGTAGTTGATAAAATTAACAACAGTAGAGATGATGAGAGATATATATATATATATATATATATATATATATATATATATATATATATATATATATATATATATATAGCCATTATATCAATGAAAATTAACATCAGTAGAAATTAATGAACCATTTTAGGTAAAGAAGGGAAGCCATTATATCGTGTACCACTAGAAAGAGAACACAAAACAAGCAGCTTTATTATGATTATCATAAGATAGATTGATGGCAATGAAGAAGTTAAAGTAGATGCGATTAAGCATACTAATCACGTGTATATGCAGTTATACATGTGAAAGTATTGAATAAATGAAGGAGACTAGAATCACTTTTATATTTTATTCATGAGCTAGCAAGCATGCTCATGAAGTATGAGAAGCCCACTTGGGCCCCCCATAGCCTGACAGGAGTTGAAAATCTCATTGTCTCAGCAGAAGGTCATCCAAGAACCTCAAAATTTCTGGGTCGTTGGTGATTTCTTGGTCAGTTGGGTTGATCATGATCTCAAAGCTATCCAATACTTGATTGGCATTGGAGCTGGCAGCTGCCTCCGGTGAAGCTGAAACCCACGGGGAGGGAATATTGGGACTTGCAGGCCTAGAGCCGACCCCATCTTGATGATCCACCAGAACCATAGCCTGCACCTCCTCGAGTAAATTGTCGACAGTGAAAATCTTCTTCTTCAGATGGGTATTCCAGAAATTCTTGATCGCAACTTCACTTCTCCCTTGCATGATACTTGCTATAGAAACCCACCTTAATAATTTAAACCCAACACAAATCTCAACAAACAAGCTCCTCAAACTAATTAATTAATTTAACCTAATTTCTATAAATAGCTAGATAGAAAAAAAAATAAGATGTAGAAAATGAGGATGATTAATGCACATTACTTACTTATTCCCAAGTTTCTTTTGTAGTTGGATAATCTTCGCCTCTTCAACTGGAGTGAAGGGCCCTCTCTTGAGATCAGGATTGAGATAGCTGTCCATCTCTGAGTCCCAACTCTTCCCATTCCTCCTCTTCCTTTTAGCTCCTCTTAAATTCTTGCTACACGTGTCCATGCAATATTTTTTCCACGTGTGCATATTATAGTCTCACCATGTCTCCCCATATATTCCTTCAGTGCCTCGTCTTCTTCCTTTGTCCATGGAACTCTCTTCTGTGCTCTTTCCCAAGTTTGTGCTTGTTCCCATAAAGTATTAAGAAGGTTATATAATTAACAACCAATCAATCAATCAACAACTTAACAAATCAATAGACTCAATGTCAATCTATTTCAGCAAAGCCTAACTTTTCAATAAGCTTTCAACAATTTCAGTAATTACTTTCATAGTGAATGTAAAATGATAGGACTAAAACCCTATAGAATTAATATATGTTGTTTAAGTGATCAACGTTACACTCTTTAAAAGTATTCTCTCGAAATTGTCTACGTATCTTTCATGCAAAGTAAATATACTTAGAATCTAAAGAGTTGTAGAGGCTCTCTACTTTGTTCTAAAAGCATGAACTTATAAACTTTTGAAATATAATCTTTGGTGGATTACCACAATAGGAAATATATATTTAGTAGAAGATTTGTTCTCAAGTCAGATTGAGATGATAACCTGATCATATCAATCAACATAGTTAATCACAAAGGTGGTGTTTGTTTTTTTATTTAATGCTGAATAGAACCTTTATTCTGAATAGTGTTTAATAAGGATTAAGTATTTAGTAGTTTGTTTTTCTAACAAAAAATCGACCTTTCAATTTTTATCTAAATTTTTAAATAAAACTTAAAAATATATATGTTTTTATTTAATTAGCATGAAAAGGATCATGAGATTTTCGATTGGATCAAAATGAATATGATTTCTTATATTAGTATCTAGTTTTTTCTTAATAGAAAAGGCACGAAAAAAATCCAAAAAATCAAATATTTTAGCTTTTTCTATTTAGTCAAAAAGTTGTTCTTATGATTTTCCTCTTAGGCTACATTTGGTTTCGAGAAATTTTAAGCCGAAATCTAAGCAAAGAGGAAAAGTTGAAGAAAAGGAAAATGAAAAAAACAAAAACAGAATTAAATCTGACATATCATTTTTATTTGCTACTTCAAACTCATTCATTTAATTTTAACTTACCAAAATAAAAATTAAATAATTTAAGAATACTTTAAGTTTTTAAGTAATTTTATTTGTACTTAATTTTCTTTAAAATATTTCATCAAGCAAACAATCATAAGAAAATAATTATCTTTAATTTGCAATTTTTATCTCCCCTTTGTACTTTTGGGGGACCAAACACAACCTTGGCAATCGTTTAATATAGAATTCACATTTAAACCCATTGAAACGGTGGAGTACTACTTAATAGTTAAAAAAAAATTAATTGGAGTTTGGAGTAAATGCAGTAGATGATGATAAGAGGATTTAGCATTATACATTCATATAGTGCTTAATGCTTATTAATTCTCTCTATGTAACCAATATACTTGAAAGATCACAGTTCGACCGGGAAGCGGAAACGGGTAGTTGTAAATACGGATACTGTCTTTCACTTGTTCAAGGCAGAAACAGATTACGACAATCTGAATTGGTCTCACATGAGTAATTCAGCACCAAGATCCTTTTCTTTATGTTTGGAAGATCAGGAGAAAATCAGAAAAAAAAAAAGAAAAAAACTGGCAGAATGTCGGTTCTTGCTTTTTTATTAGTGACGAAAAAACCTGGGGAAATTAAAAAAAAAAAAAAAAAGACACTCTTAGATAGATTTTTGAATGTCTGTATGTGAAAAAACTTCTCTTGGAAGTGTCTCATAGGTTTATTGGTCGGTCAAACCCACACGAAAAAAAAACAAATTATATGAAAAAACAAACATACCACTCCTCGCCAGCCCTGCCTTTCCTGCGATGTGTTGCCAAGAAAGATGTTTATTTTTTAACTTCTCCTTAGTGAGATTCTCAAGAAAGATGTCTTGCCAACGAATTATAATCAACAACCAATCAATCAATCAATCAATAACTTAACAAATCAATAGACTCAATGTCAATTAATTTCAGCAAAACCTAACTTTTCAATAAGCTTTCAACAATTTTAGTAATTACTTTCATAGTGAATGTAAAATGATAGGACTAAAACCCGATAGAATTAATATATGTTGTTTAAGTGATCAATGTTACACTTTTTAAAAGTATTCTCTCGAAATTATCTACGTATCTTTCATGCAAAGTAAATATCCTTAGAGCATCTCCAACAAGGTTATCTAAAATAGCTACTCAAAATATATTAAAATATTGTATTATCTATTTTAACTAACCATTTTTTCAAAGTCACTCCAACAACGCTATCTATTTTAGCTATCCATTTCAACTAACTTTAACTAACTTTCAATAATAAAATCTAAAATACTATATAGTATGTCATGTCATCACCATATTGATGACATCACATGTTGATGTGTTAAGCCACGTCATCAAAATTTTATTTTTTTATTTTTTTTTAATAACGATCTTATTTACAACGATCACGAAATAAAAAATTTTAAAATTTGAATAAAGAGTAGCATTATGTTTTGTTTTTTGTTTCTTTGCTTGAGAATTCTCCATCCATTTTGGTTGATACCTTAACTCATTCCAACAATGTTCAAACGGAAAAAAAGATTTATAGAATTCCTTGTACAAGTTCTTAGCATCACGAATTTGAAAATTTTTACAACAAAACTCATTATCATGTCATTAAAAGATAACTATTTTGTAAGAAAATATTAATTCAAACCTTGTCTTTTTCTGTCAAATCACTTTGATTAAGTCTTTCTATCTGTGCAAAGCACCCACAAAGAGAGGAAACAAAATTTTAAATTTTTGATTTTTATTAATAACGGTCATATTTATAACGGTCACGAAATTCAAAATTTTAAATTTTGAATTTTTCAATGGTCATATTTATAACGGTACCTGAAGCAAACAATATCTGCCTTCTGAAGACGATGAAGACGATCTTCGCGCATGAAGCCTTCCTGAGTGTTGTTGGTGCGTAACCGTAGTAGCTAGCGTCTTTGCCCTAGCCAGAAGTAGCTAGCCAAATGGTGGTAATGGGAAATAGTTAGCATGATAACTAGCCACTTTGAGACAATATTTAAGGGTCGGCTATGTAAAATAGCTAAAGGAGAAGATTTAACTAGCCTCTTGGAGATGCTCTTAGAATCTAAAGAGTTGTAGAGGCTCTCTTCTTTATTCTAAAAGCATGAACTTATAAACTTTTGAAATATAATCTTTGGTGGATTACCACAATAGGAAATATTTAGTAGAAGATTTGTTCTCAAGTCAGATTGAGATGATAACTTGATCATATCAATCAACATAGTTTAATCACAAAGGTAGTGTTTGTTTTTTTACTTAATGCCGAATATAACCTTTACTCTGAATAGTGCTTAATAAGGATTAAGTATTTAGTAGTTTGTTTTTCTAACAAAAAATCAACCTTTCAATTTTTATCTAAATTTTTAAATAAAACTTAAAAATATATATGTTTTTTACTTAATTAGCATGAAACAGATCATGAGATTTTCGATTGGATCATAAAGATTATGATTTCTTATATTAGTAACTAGTTTTTTTCTTACGAAAAGGCACGAAAAATCCAAAAAGTCAAATATTTTAGCTTTTACTTATCAAAAGCAGTTTACATTTTCCTCTTAGGCTACATTTTGAGGTTTCAAGAAATTTTAAGCCGAAATCTAAGCAAAGAGGAAAAGTTTATGAAAAGGAAAATGAAAAAAACAAAAACAGAATTAAATCTGACATATCATTTTTATTTGCTACTTCAAATTCATTCATTTAATTTTAACTTACCAAAATAAAAATTAAATAATTTAAGAATACTTTAAGTTTTTAAGTAATTTTATTTGTACTTAATTTTCTTTAAAATATTTCATCAAGCAAACAATCATAAGAAAATAATTATCTTTTAATTTGCAATTTTTATCTCCCTTGTACTTTTTGGGGACTAAACACAACTCAAGTAATCAAGCTTAATATAGAATTCACATATAAACCCATTGAAACGGTGGAGTACTACTTAATAGTTAAAAAAAGAAAATTAATTGGAGTTTGGAGTTGATGCAGTAGATGATGATATTAGCATTATACATTCATATAGTGCTTAATGCTCATTAATTCTCTCTATGCAACCAATATAATACTTGAAAGACACAGTTCGGAAGCGGAAACGGGTAGTTGTAAAATACGGATACTGTGTCTTCAATGGTTCAAGCAGAAACAGATTACGAGAATCCGAATTGGTTTCACATGAGTAATTCAGCACCGAGATCCTTTTCTTTATGTTTGGAAGATCAGGAGAAAGTAATCAGAAAAAAAAAAAAAAAAACTGGCAGAATGTCGGTTCTTGTTTTTTTATAAGTGACGAAAAAACCCGGGGAAATTAAAAAAAAAAAAAACACACTCTTAGATTGATTTTTTTATGTCTGTATAAAAACATCTCTTGGAAGTGTCTCATAGGTTTATTGGTCGGTCAAACCCACACGAAAAAAACAAACAAACATACCACTCCTCGCCAGCCCTGCCTGTCCTGCGATGTCTTGCCAAGAAGGATGTTTATTTTTTAACTTCTCCTTAGTGAGTTTCTCATCTTCGTCTTTTTCCCATGGCCGTGGCTCCGACCCAGTCGTGCCTCCCAGACATTTTCAGTCAGGATTTCCCTGCAAATTAAGATTGAAGAAATAAATTAATCCTATAAACCTGCTTCCATAAAATAATATACTACAAGAAATATCGCTAAAAAGAAACCAGGGAAGCCCTTCAAGAAACAATGCTTGGGTGAGCTTGCTTGCTTGCTTCATAGTAGTCGGAAATTTATAGAAATTAAGAGAGCAGCTTTGAGTTTGAGGAGATGATATATCTGAAGCCATCTCATATATGTTAGATAGCTAGGTCAATTTGGGGGGAGATAAACTGATGCCGACGGATTCATTCACCTACGACCTACGTACACACATCTGAAATAAAATATTTGGCAAGACGCGATTTTTAAATTAAACATTTGTTCTCAGGTTAGACTCATGAGGAGATACACCGATGCCAAACCAAATTTTCTTTCACCATTCAATTTCTTTGTTTTTAAATTTTTTTTTTATAACTTTTGCTGTATTTTTAAAACTTTTAGTTGAATAGAAAATGCCAAAATATTTAGGTTTTTTTTATTACACTTTAGTTTCAAGGTACTAGTAAAACTGAGGCTTCAACCTGGGACCTCCTCCCTACGCCTCAAGGCAGCTTGCTTGAAACAAAGAAATTATATGTGAGAAAATTATATGTTTTATGATCAAATCAAACTGAAGATACTATGTTAACAAATAATAACATATGTATTTTGCAATCTTCTTATTTTCAAAATTTTGATAAAATAAACATTGATTGCTTTTAAAAATAAATAATAATACTTAATCATATTAAGCACTATTTAAAACAAAAATTCTATTTAACATTACTTATCCCTCGGTCTATTAGTGAACGATCTCTTCGGGGATTGTGAAAGATACTCTACTAGAAATATTCTTGTTATTGCTTCAACTCATATTCCTCAAAAAGTGGATCACACTCTAATAGCTCCCAATAAATTAAATACATGTATTAAGATATGAAGACTACTTATTCCACAACAACGAAAACACTTTTACACTGTATGGGGATTTCACGGGGAATAAAAGAAAATGTTCCCAAGTCTAAGTAAACTATATACGTCAGTTGGAACGTACCTCAGTTCAATTATCTCCTCAATCTGAACTGATGAGAAAAAAAAAATGATTTATTTACAAATTTAGTATTGTCTTGTGGTCGAACAAATACTTTATTCATTTCAGATGTTTGTATAGGTGCGTGCATGCTCAAATTAAACCAGGTCGGATGGCATATCTGTTTATTAATTATCGCCTCCAAACTGACCTCTAACTAACAAGGCACCGCATGGATCTGCATGGTTTAATCAATTAAAGTAGACATATATATTACATGCCTCCAATGAGAAATTTTCAAACTCAAACAGATCATGGCTTCTGTTTATCCTCCCAAACTGATCATGATCATCTGCTGAAAGCAACTCTAGCTCTTGATTGCTATATATAAAATTCCATGCCCAAATGACAACTATGAAGCAAGCAAGGTCTGAATTAAGTCGAGCATTGGGTAACCATCACATTCATTATTTGTTCGAGGTCTGAATCTTCTCTTCTTCAACTACAGCTTCTAATTGGTATATATTCAATGGGGAGGGAGTGCTTCCCTGGTTTTTTTTTTCTGGCATTTCTTTAACTATGTTAATGCGTGATTTGACTGGTTGCGATTGGCTTAATCGGTTTTGGATATCCTACATGGCATAATCATATTAATGAGCCCTAATTTCTTCCATTTCTTCTTCATCCGTTTCATTCTTTCTTCATCACGTCTTCTTATCTGTCTTCTTCTTCTTTGTGTGATGATGGAATTAATTAGTATCAATATGAACATTTGTAACCCTGCAAATCTGAAATCAAACAAGAAATTTTTTAATTACCACGAAGAAAGACAAAAGAGGAACTGTTTGCCATGGATAATTAGATGCTTTTGTTTTTTCTTGGTTTTCTTAGCAACCAAACATAGGTTTTCCAAGCAAAGGAATTACTCAAAATATTACAAAAAGTTCCTTCAAATCGGAAAATGAACAAACAAGCAGTATGTCACAAACTCACTCTCTAGACCCCAACATCCTATGGGAATGATCCCTCAATGGGCACAAGAGAGCCCCTCAAGCCCATATATAAGGAGAGGGAATGTTCTAGAGCCTTGTGGAGACTTCTATAACCAGAGCTATGTGGAAGGTTCTAGAAGACCCTGGAGAAGTCTACACAATTGTAGAAGATGGAGTCTTCCATGGTAGTCTTGTAACTACATGTACATAGTAGAACATTCTAGAATGCTCTAGGTTAGGAGAGAACCTTCATAGGTTCTACACACTTCTATTCATGTGTATATAAGGAGGTGATGGCCTCATTTGCAAACCACCAACTTGAGAACCAAGTTGAGAGCTTCTCTTAGCATTGTAAAGTGTTCTTTCCTCAATAGAGAGTTTCCTTCCTTAAGTGTTCTTTCGAGTTCTATTCGTCTAAGGCGTGTAGAATGAGCATAGCAAGCAAGGCGAGCGGGAGGCTGACTTAGTAACATCCAAGGGGCGAGTTGTCTAAGTGCCGCACAGGAGCTTGTCATAGACCTACTGCTCACGCGCAGCCGCGCGCCCCGCGCGCTGGGCCTCACGAGACACATTCGAGACCCACCGCCACGCCACACATCTTGCCTTTGCCGACCGGTTTCCGCCTCGCTCTTGGGCTCATCGGGGAGAGCAAATGGGCCCCGACCGCCAGGCAAGGTAGGCCAACACCCTTCTTCATAGTCGAGTCCAAGACCGACAAGCTCCCAAACTTAATCGTTTCCAGATGCTCGAACTCCGAAGCACCTCACTCGATCCACTTGCACACACTTTTGGAGCGCTCTCACACCATTTTGCTCAAACCATCAGCATGCTTGATCTTCAATAAGGTCTGAATCAAGGTCACGGATGTCGCCACAATAAGTCCGTGACATTCCCCCACCCAACATTCCGCATCGCCATCGCGCGCGCACCTTTCACCGATCTCGCCTTCCTTCAACACCGCAGCCTCCCCCCGCAGCCATCATCAACTAAGGTCCGCGTTGATACCCCCGAGCCAAAGAGGACGTCCATATCTTCGCACGCCAAGATCACACCACAAGTGAGAGCACTCGTCACCCACCCCGAAAGCAAAGACCTCATTGACTTCCACCCCTAGTAGGCAAGCACCCGTTACGCACTACTAGACAGCAACCAGCACCTTGTGCGATATGGAGGAACGCCCACAGCTTCGAGCACAACCCGCTTCATCAAGCATCAGGCAAGCCTTTAGAGAGAACGACTTTCTACCACCGTGATCGGCCAGAAGACAACACCATACCAAGAAGAACTCGTCCGCTCCGACACCACTTGTCACGGCCTACTCGCTCACGTTGCTGGCGTGGGTCTGCGCGGCCGCCTCTGCCATAGACACTTTCTTGAGACCCAGCCTGCCACGCTACACATCTTGCCTTTATGCTAACTGGTTTCGCCCCCACTACCATCAAAGGAGGGCTCCAGCCTCCCGACCGCTCAGGCAGTGGTGTGCCAACACTTTCTCATAGTCAGGTCCAAGACCAGCGACAAGCTCCCCAAACTTAACCGAGTCAGCATGCCTGAACTCCGAAGAATCTTCACCTCGATCCACTTGCATGCACCTTCTGGAGAGCTCTCACACCATTAAGCTCAAAACCATCAGCATGCTTGATCTTCAATAAGGTCTTCAACTGCGGTCACGGACGCCCACACAATAAGTCCGTGACAAGTAGCAGCTGTGTAATTCGGCTAATATAGGTGAAACAACAATAGGAAAAAGAATTGTTTTTTTTTTGCAGTGCATTACAATTTTTGTCTATTTTGTAGTAAAAAATTATTGTCCGAGAAAAATTAAGATTATCATTTGTAAAGAAAAAATTGTGATCACAGTCCATCCTATACTTTGGACAGGAAAATTTGGGAAAAATTACTCAAGTCAAAATTCGAGAAAACTCAATGAAGCGAGCTTCAAACTTCCCCCTCTTTTATTTTATTTTCTCGTAATTTCAACACCCAAACAAACATTCTCACTCCTAAAAAGAGAACCTAAAATTTTCCCGAGAAAATAAATGAAACCACAATTCTCCCAAAAACAAACAAACTCACTTTCAAATCGAGTTGCTTATCCCATCCATCATACACCTTCATATCAAGGTCTAACTCTTGAGAATCAAGCTTCGACGACAAACCACCACATCGTCCTTGTAATCGCCAAGAATCTGAACCAGAGAGGTGACGTCAACTGCCATGTATTATATAGCAAGAATCAAGAACATAGGATTTTCAAAATCAAAATTGTATATCTTGTTCGAATTCCAAAAATTCAAATCCAATAAACAAATAAAAAAACTGAGAGGAGAATGGAACTGGTTCGAAGAGAGAGGAATGGGTTTAATCAGTTTTTGAGAGAAGATGTGACACGTAGGATTTTTTAATTGTTTAACTCATTCATTCGGTCACTAGTGACTAGGGACTATTAGGATACGGGACCTCCCAAACATTAGATTATTCCTAGTTAAATCGTAGGTGAGACTAATTAAAGAAGATCGATCAAACTATGGATTGTTTTTGTCAATTACCCGATTAAATTTTTATATTTGATTTTCAGAAAAAGTACTAGGGAAGAAGCCCAACAAAAAAAAACAAGGGAAAAGTGACTTTTCAACATTAAGTATAGTGAATCATCCTCATTTGAAACTTTGGATTTGTAGTTTTTAAGTTATCATTTATTTGTAACTTTATTTTTTTGAGTACTTTGAATATGAACATGTGTATTAGTCTTGTTTATTAAACTTTGACATGTTTATGATTTGATGTTTCATTTTTTATCATGAAACTTTGAACTTGATTGTGATTAGTACTTCATTAATTTTAATTATTCTGTGATTGTAGTTAGTTGCTTAATAGCTACTAGTTAATTTGATTAAAAATTTATAATGATGTTTAGCATTATTTACGTTTATTTAAGACTTTAAATATTATTACATTATCTAGACTATAATTTATGCATTAACTATTATTAAACACTTGTGTGTTGTTTTTTTTTATTTGAAGAACGACAAAATTAGATAAATGATCAGTTTTAACATTTTTTAAAATTTTGGTCCATTTTAATCCCAGCCCGCATCGGGCCGACCGGCCGGGTCAAAGTCGCCTAAATAAATGGGACAATTGACCGGCCCGTTTTGGCCCAGCCCATTCAACCCGTTTCCCAACTATAATGAAGACCACTTTGCATACAGTTTTATAAGAAATTATAAAAAGTAAAAAAAAACAAAAACAAATAAATAAAAGTCTAAGAGCAAAATATTTTCAATAAAAAATTGAACATTTGCTGACATGTTTTAGACAGTGCTACATAAAACAAAATTTAACTTGCACGGCTCCAACAATTTTGTAGTATGCAATATGTTTGTCAAGCAACATCTGAGCAATTGCGGATACAATACTGAGAAAGAGATGATCTTGGTTGTGTTCAACCAAATTGTACCTAACGTTTCCTCAAATGATAAAACAAAAACTGTATAACGGAGGCACAACTTATGATATGCATTCCTTTTTTAAATGAATATAATTTAAACACTAAAATCACCAAAAATTAAAAGGTTTTAAAAAATAGAGGAATACAGTCACCAGAGCTACCTGGATGATAATTCTCAATCACTTCCTCATACCTATCAACCAAAATCCCCCAGTACCCGTGCAAATAATATGCTCCAATTGGAACTGAATTTTAGGAGTTTTCATGTTTTAACTGATCTTAGCCATAGCAATTATGCACAGGCCATAGCTCCATTAGCTGTATAGGCTGAAATTCCTAATTTAAAAACTAATTCAAGCAATCAAAGTAGAATATTCTTTTAGACTTGTAAACACAGAATCCCATTATAGTTTTAAGAAAGTTAATTCCTAATTCCAGCTTTCACTTCCCCTGGGCTCAAAATATATGTCCTCTCGCGGCCCAGCATGATGTACCCTAGGGCACATGGAAACTAGCAATCAGAACAAGAAAATAAGCACAGTACCACCCTAGTCACTAGTTCAACGACATCATCAAAAATGAGAAAGCCTCATGGTTCAAAACTTCAAAGCAATTCAACCAAAATTCATCACCCTATATGCCTAATGCTGATTAATAGGCTGGGAACATAGTTGAGAGTGTCCAAAAAATTACCAGGCTAGAAAGAATATAGGGAGATTAGTACCATTGCTCTATCCAACTGCAGTCAGGATCAATGTACTCGGCTCCAACAGAAGTTGGAGAAGAATATTTTATAACCTGATGAAAAATAACTCAAACCTGTCACCGCCCTTTATTAAAGGTATGCTTTGTGTTATATATGGATGGAAGTAATGTCTCTTTTGAAGAAAGTAGTAACAGTAGACAAAGATGCTTGGAAGCCATTTCAAGTTATTGATAGGTTAAAACAGAGCATCTATTTTAAAACTAACGGTGCAGCAGTAATCTGAATAAGGCTAATGAATCTGAATGCAAGGTAAAAAGCTTAGGATAACATGTGAAAAGTCATTGCAATAGCTTGCCCTCAGAACAGACTGATTTCATTTTCAACTGTTCCACATAAAGGAATATGCCATAGAACAAACCTTCTTCAACATCATTGAGAAAAAAAAAATTCCTCTTTACAGAAAGGATAACCAAATTGACTCTCAATCATGTTACAAAAATTCTAAAAAGCTTGGTCTAGGAGATGACTAAAGAAGGGAATTAAGATATGTTTTACCTCTATGCTTAGCAACAATCCATGTAGCCATGCTCAAAGTTAAAACACTGCCTTCTTGCCGACTGCATGGAATATTTATGCAAGTTATTGACTTGCCTAACAATAAGTTACTTGTGGTATTTCTCCAGAATTTCAGGGTGGATCTCACCGAGGCTGGTGTTCAGACTCAGATTTTTAGGGTATTTGCCAAATTTCATGGGTAAACTTGAGATGCTGTCTGGATACAGATTGAGCATATAAATTTCAATTTCATAGCTTCCAAAATTCCAAAGAAAATGACTGATCAAAAAAAAAAAAATTCCAAAGAAAATGAAACTCAAAGCCAGACATGAGTCCTACTGGTGGAATGTCCATTTTGTTGTAAGCAACTATATAATGTTTTTCAGCAAGTTCATAACGAAATAGTTCCAACTCAAGCCGAACAGCATCAAATTCATATTCTGGCTGTTGTGATGAACCATCAACATGTACCTAAGTCAGGAAAGTAACAGGAGTTCTATTAAACTGTAATAACTTTCATTTGAAACAAACACACACACACACACACACATACATAGTGACAAGAAATTCAAATTGATTATTAAGTTTGGAGCATTATACAGGGAATAAGTAGAAGGGTTATTAAATAGAAATAAAAATGATGGAAGAAATTTTTTTGATCAGTAAAAAACAAATATTATAAAGATAGAAAAAGATTCCAAATGTACACGGGTCGTGAACAAAAGGGAGCCAACACAAAACATACGTAAGCAAACCCAAAACCTACATTCTACTCCCCAACCATGTGAGGAAATCCAAAACAGAATGTGTATTATCAACACTATATAGATTAGCCCAAGTCCACAAATTGGAAACAAAGTTAGCTTTAATCCTTTGGGCAGAGGAGACCTCGTTCTCGAACACCAACCTAATTCTAGCGCTCCAGAGATTCCAAAACAGGCACAATGGGGCTGCTAACCAAATTTTTTTGCGCTTTTTACCCACGGCAGTTCCTTGTCAAGCTAAAAGGGTGTGAAGGACCGATTGCGGGAAAACCCAACTAATCCCGACAATTGACAAAAACAAGATCCCACAACATTTTAGCACATTTACAATGAATCAATAAGTGGTCTATGGTCTCCTCTTCCTCTTCGCACATAAAACATCTATTTGCAAAAGTCATTCCACGGTGTTTAAGTTGATCCAACGTGACCACTTTACCCCAAGCAGCTTCCCAAGCAAAGACTCCAATTTTTGGGGGAACAACTGGATTCCAAACCAAGCGGTATGGAAAATCTATGGCAGGGGAAGTATCAAAACCTTTATACATGATCTTAACCGAGAACCCTTTTTCCTTGACATCCTTCAACAAAAGCTTATCCTCCCCCGTGAGACGGAAATTTTGATCATGAAGAGTTTGTAGGAATCTTACCATCTCTTCAAGCTCCCAATCGTTGAGTGGAAATGACAAAGGGCAAACATGATGGAAGAAATAGTAAATGGAAATGACAAACATTTAGCATCAACTGCAACGCGAGCTGAAAATTATTACTACTCATGAGTAATAAACAAAGGGCAATCTCATGGGGCACACCATGCTCAAGTCGAGATTGAGCTATTGAACTCTTCAATCAAGCATGGAATTTGAATTATGTGACTAAAGCACAATGATTCTACAAAGCTTTTTTCTTACATGGTTTCAATTCAAAATAACAAACACAATTCATCTAACAAGTTACAAATGCATAGGGAAGAGAAAATCAAGCCTAAAATGGCCAAAGAAGCATAGTAATAATGTTACTGGAACAAGTGGAGGAAATGTCAAGCCTTGACTCCTGCATGAATTCATCCATGTCAAGGAAAAAAGGTTTTCCACACGAACATAAGTTGATTCGACGACTCACGATGTAGATAATGCTAAATTCAATTTCATTAGTTGAAGAGATCCGGACTTAAGGGCACATTTAAGAACTAGAAACAATTAGTCTTACTCATTGGTTTAGCATCATCATCTAATCACCCTCATTGGGGGCTCGCTTTTCGTCTCTGCTGGTATTTACATGAGGACAAAATGACTGACTCTAGAAAAAGTAAAAAGTGGTATTTCTTTTCTTATCTCAGAAATAAAAAACTAATTCTCACGGTAACTAGTTAGGAGATCCATAACAGTCAGTTTCCAGGTATAAAATGGAGAGAGTACGAGCTGAGAGAGCGATCAGTTATACTTCAGAGGCAAGCTGAATTTGATGGTAAGAAAGCCAGCATAGAAATCGAAAACAAAAGCGAGAATAGTATATATCCTTACGAAGTATTAGTCATGATAATATTCGAAGATAACTTAAAGTAAACATTCTACTACATGTTTCGGTCAAACCATTTATCAACATCTGAAAGCATACGGAAATACCTTGTGAAACAATATATTGATGGTCTAGAGGATTCTATCTATAGCACTAGCAAGGAACCTCTTGATATTTGTGTTCTCCTCTTTCTTATCACAGTTTCCTTAAACAGTGGTTGTGCATATCATATTTGACAAATTTCATTTAAAGAAACCCTTAATCAATGTGGGATAAACAACCTAATTCATCAAGTCTACACATAAATCAATACAAAACCACTATAATCCAAAAGTCACATGAAAGTTAAAAGAAAAGGCAACCTTACTAATGGCTTAAAATAGTTAATTTGGATGAAACTAAACCTAAATTAACCACCGACTGCGTGGTGGTTCAACCATCAAAATTCATTGTTTGAAGATGAATATAAGGTTAGAAATGGGAGAGGAGATGAACATGGTAAAGTATAAATTTGAGAACAAAAGACTTCAAATACTAAAAAACCCTAGAAAACCTAATGATAGGTGAGAAAATCAGAGAGTGAAATCATAAAAAAAAAAAAAATGATAATCGATTGAAAGAATAATGTTTACACCAAAGGAAAATACCAAAACTCCTCATTCCAAGATCAATAGTCTCCATTATTGATAAATAAAATCGATTTGAGTTTTGTTTTATCGATTTCAACTATATTCAAACGACATTCGACGGCCACATTGTAATTTTTTAAACTTCAACTGGCCCGACCGGAGAAATCGCTACCGCTTCACTCTTGTGCAATCGAAATTGAAGGATGAGAGCAATCCTTCTTCTCGCTAAAATAAGAAAACTCCCCGTCCGGCCGACATCTTACGTAAACCACGCCTCAACGGTATAATTTTCTCATCGGGGCAAGAAGGTATGGATCTTCCATGATTCATCAACTGATTACATGTGCAGATACTTAATTGATCGCCAACGAACAATGTGGCACGAAGAAGACGAAATCCGCAAGGTCTGAACTCGATGAGAAAGCCGCATCCCGCAATCAGCCGGAGTCACCCTCCGGCGCGCACCTCGAATCCTAATCCATGGCAATCCATATATGAGAAAACAAGTCGACCGGGCCATTCGCTTCTAGGGGCAAAGGAGCGTTTTTAATCGGCCTGGCGGTTCACTGAGGAGATCGCGCGGTGAGAAAAGGGGTACAGATTTAGGGCATATATTAGAGAGTTGGAAGGAAAAATAATTTATTATAGCGGAGGATGAGGTATATATTAGAGAGAAAAATGAAAAGAAATAAAAAATAAAAAAAAAAAGTTATTCAAAACTTAATAATTTTTTCCACATGATTTTCAAATTTATTTTCTCTTTTTTTTTTCTTTTTTTTTTCTTTTTTTTTTTGAATAACAAAGAATTCTAAAAAATACACATAATTTTAAATAATTTAGTCACATTTAACTTCTTTCTTAGCCAAATAAAAGAATTGGAATTCTTTGCCAATGTTTTCCCCTCTAGTATATTAAAATATTGACTCTTTTTTCGTTGTTTTTTTATTACTTGTTTCCAAGTATATGGAAAATTCATCCATATAATTAAAATATATAATTTAGATCACTATGCATGCAAATGGAGGAGTAGATATCCTCTACTTAGATGTCTAAGAGCATCCACAAATAATACTAAACCGGGAGCCAAAGCCATTTTTGTAGTCGTTAAACCGAAAAATGATGTTCCAAAGAATAAATTAAAACACGAGCTAAAATTTGAGCAGGGGAACAAAGGATCACCAAATCAAAGTATATGGTTGATCACTGCTCATCAGCAAAACTGCCCAAAAACCCATTCTACCCTCAATATAATCGCGTTGGGAGGCAAAATTACATCCTCGTGGAACAAATGCATTTTGATGAACCAAACTGGGGCTTTGATATGAAAATTACGAGATTCCTTGACCCAAAAACGACCACCCGTGAACCAATTTTTGAACTCCCCAGAATTGAAACAAAAATTCTATAAATACCAAACAAATGGAAACGATTTCCAGATATGAGGGAAATCGAAAAACTGTAATCCACAGAAAGGGAAGAATTACAGGAAAGCCAACTCGGTTGGTACTAAGCCGGGCGCTGATCCCTTCTCCCTCACTACGGCGATCTCTTTCTCCCCTACCGCGCCGGAACCACCCCTCCCCGGCCACATCTCTCCCCACCCTCGTTCGTGAATAAATGAAAAAGCCTCGTTCGTGGAATAAAGGAAAAAATAAATGTTATAATATTATAAATGAAAAAAATAAAATAACTTATAATTATTATAAATCTATTTGTAAGAAGTACATATTCTTATAAATCTATTTGCAAACTAAACCTGTTGGTATGATCTTTCCTCTAGTTAAGCAAAAATAAATAACTTCTCATTATTTTTATAAAAAGCACAAAATTTTTTTAAAAGTAATTAATATTTATAACTCCAAAAAATTCAACTATTGAAATTATTAATTCAAAATATTTATATTTATTTTTATTGAATAAATTAAATATTTATGGTCATTTTTATTTCTTTAAGTGAATCTTTATATTTATTTTAAATTTTACTAAATATTATTATTTTTTAAATCAATTTTATAGTGTATGGAGTGATATAAATGAATGAAGGTATATGATGTAATTATTAAGAAGAGAAATGGTAAAATTGGAATAAATTTAGAATGATGGAACTCTAGATGCTCACTGCTGGAGATGCTTTAGCCAAAACTTAGCCAAATCTCAAAAGTGAACTTTTTGGAGCAAAAATGGCTTTGATGCTTTGTTATCGCCGTGGATGCTCTAAGAGCATCCACGCTAGCCACCAAACTCTGGGAGCCAAAAAGCCATTTCTTGGTCTAAAAACTTTGAAAAACGATGTCTCAGCTAGGCTAGCTAAAACATTTGAGCTGTACTTTGATAGCGGGGAAATTGTGGATTCGTAAATTTTGCACCTCAAAGTATATGGTCGATCACGCTTCATCAAAGAAAACTGGCCCAAAACCCATTCTACCTCAGTTATAACCGCCGAGGCAAAATACATCTCGTGAACAAATGGGAATTTTATGAACCAAACTAGCTTTGATATGAAAATTACGTAGAATCCTTTGACCCAAAAACGCACACCCGTGAACCAATTTTTGAACTCCCCGCACTGAAACAAAAATTCTATAAATACCAAACAAATGGAAACGATTTCCGCATATGAGGGAAATCCAAAATCAGAACTACGTAGTGCGGAAGAATTCGGCGAAAGCCAACCGGTTGGTACTAAGTCGGGCGCGATCTTTCTTCCTCCTTCATTTCGCCGGCACACTGATCTCTCTTCTCCCTCCGCCGCTCGGAACCACCCCTACGCGATCTCTCCCACCCTCAAGTTGTGAATAAAGGAAAAATAAAATGCGAATATTATAAATGAAAATAAATAACTTAATTATTATAAATCTATTTGTAAGAAGTACATATTTTTATAAATCTATTTGCAAACTAAACTGCTGGGTATGATCTTTTCCTCTAATTGTTACAAAATAAATAACTTCTCATTATTTTTTATATAAAAGCACAAAAATTTTTAAAAGTACTTACTATTTATAACTCCAAAAAATTAACTATTGAAATTATTAATTCAAAATATTTATATTTATTTTTATCAATTAATTAAATATTTATGGTCATTTTTATTTTTAAGTGAATCTTTATATTTATTTTTAAATTTTAATTAAATATTTATTTATTTTTTTTTAAATCAATTTTATAGTGTATGGAGTGATATAAATGAATGAAATGTATATGATGTAATTATTAAGGAAGAGAAATGGTAAAATTGGAATAAATTTAGGATAGATGAAACTTTAGATGCTCACTGCTGGAGATGCTTTAGCCAAAACTTTAACCAAATCTCAAAAAGTAACTTTTTGGAACCAAAAAAATGGCTTTGGATGCTTTTTTTTTGGCTCACTGCTGTGGATGCTCTAATGCTTAGATGTCCATGTGAAGTTTTATACACATGTGAATATATAAATTGATTGGGTGATTAGTGTCAAATTTCATTCAAGCTCCATAAAAAATACATCTATAAAATGCATGCTAACAAGTTTAAGTGGGCTTCTTTGATTTAGTGGGAAGAAATTATCACCCTAAAGAGGCTGAAACTATATATATTTTTTTTTATAAGGGAAAGGTTGAAACTACTTTGTGTAAGGGACAAAGTAGTAAAAAATGCACAACTAGAGACAAATTTATGTGTCATAAATTACATTTTTATTAGTAAAATTGCATTCTTCTATCAAGAAACTCATCAAAGTATCAGACTTCGCGAAGCCTAGTAAATTCAGACGAGATTTTTGTCATTTGCCTTTTGCTGGGGTCAAGCATGGCTGCATCTAAATGCAAAGACAAGATTAATTGCATTGCCATTTTTTCTTCCATTCATGGAAAATTTTGTCACCGTCATCTTATTACTTGAGGGTCAAGCACGGGACCAGAGTTGTGTCATCCTTCTAAGGACAATAATTCAATTTGGAAATATTTAAGCCTCAACTTCGACATCCTTCTAAGGACAATAATTCAATTTGGAAATATTTAAGCCTCAACTTCGATAAGATAGGGCCAATCTCATCTGAGATAGAGTTTTATCGTTTTTGTGATCCATTTCGACTTGTATGAGGATTACTTTGGATGTAATTTGATCGAAATATTCTGATATCTTTTTGTGGATCCCACTATAAAATGTGATAAGTCGATATGGGATGGTAAAAACTTTGAGCTATATTAGCCTTCAAGTTTCATCAGAACCTTCCCATTTTATTTTTGTCCATCTCTTATAGTTAATAAGCTGTTTTAGTAAATAAAGAAGTTCATATTAGCCATCAATTTATATGAATGGGGTTTTCTAAATTATCGATGCTATAAATTTCTAAAGTTCTAATAAAATATATGGCTTCTCAAAAAATACTAGTTATATAAAATAGAAAAAATGATTTTTATATTGATCATGGAAAATGATAAAAATGAAAATACAAATATATTGAGTCACTTCATGTATTTTCTTTAGTACGTTACTTGACCATACACACAGCTAGTCCACAACCACCTATTTTTAATACAATAACCGATCACCTATCAATATAGAAAATTTTAAAAAATAAAACAACGATATAATCTTGTGGATCATCTCGCTATCGACTATAAACATTAAATAATAGTTGAAATCTTTCACAATGTGTGCTTTGAAATCAACTAGCCTAATGGAGCTGTACTCGAGAGGTTTAGTAGTTTCCCTACTCTATTTTATTTTCATTATAGCTATGACATTCGATTGTTGTATTGGGCATAGTCCAAAGGCTCTATGCAGAGAAGAAGAAAGAGAAGCCCTTCTGAGCTTCAAAAAAGGCGTTCATGATCCTTCAAATAGACTCTCTTCTTGGGTGAGTGAAGAGTGTTGTAATTAGGAAGGAGTCCTTTGCCATAACACAACTGGATATGTTCTCAAGCTCAACCTTCGATCGGATTTTTATGATCCAACTGCATCATCTTTGGGTTGCAAGATAAGCAGTTCTTTATTGCACCTGAAGCACCTTCGTCAGTTGGACCTAAGCTGTAATGACTTTGGAAGCATTAACATTCCAAAATTCTTTGGTTCCCTCCCCAATTTAAGATATCTTAACCTCTCTCATGCAGGTTTTGGTGGTGTTATTCCTCATCAACTTGGAAATTTATCCAAGTTGCATTATCTTGACATTGGGAATTCTTATTGTTATGACCCAATATCTTTAAACGTTGAGGATCTTGAATGGATTTCAGGTTTTCCTTCTCTAGAGTACCTTGACATGACAAATGTGAACTTAAGAAAGGCATCAAATTGGCTACAGGTAATGAACAAGCTTCCTTCTTTATCTGTGCTCCTTTTGTCTTCTTGTGAGCTTTTTGCTATTGACCCTCTTCTGCATGTCAATTTCTCATCTCTACTTATTCTTGACCTTTCAGTCAATTCTTTTATTTCTTCATCATTTGATTTGTTTGCTGATCTTAGGTCTTTTAGTTACTCTTAATCTAAGATCTAGCAATATTCATGGTCAAATTCCGTCGGGTCTTCGTTACATGACTTCTCTTATATTTCTAGATCTTGCCATGAATAACTTTGCTTCTCCTGTTCCTGATTGGTTATTTCACATGACCACCCCTGAACACCTCGATCTCAGATCCCTCCACTTTCAAGGTAAGCTTCCGAATGATATTGGAAACCTTAGCTCTATCACATATCTTGACCTATCAGACAATGCTCTTGAAGGAGACATACTGAGATCTCTAGGAAATCTTTCTGTTTTCCAAATTTCAAAATTTTCATATCATAGGCATGGTAAAAGTCTAGAGTTTTAAATCTGAGAGGAAATAAACATTCTGGTTCTTTTCCAGATACTCTTGGAGAATGTAAATGTCTAAAAGATTTAGACTTGGGAGAGTATCGGCTTTCTGGTAATTTGCCCAATGAACTTGGCCCTCATTTTCTGGTCAGATTCTTATTTCATTAGGAGGAATTTCATCCTTGGGTTATCTAGACATTGGGCGTAACTTCTTCAAGGGTATCATGTCTGAAAAGCACCTTGGCAATCTAACAAATTTAGAATACTTGGGATGCATCTTCAACCTGTTAACTGTGCAAGTCAGCTCCAACTGGACTCCTCCTTTTCGACTCAGAAGATTAAACCTGGGGCATTGCTTTCTAGGGCCTCCATTTCCTGCATGGCTTCAAACACTGAAGTATGTGGAAGATCTAGACATGCCTTATGCAGGAATCTCCAGCGTCATCCCAGCTTGGTTTTGGACACGATCTTATGTTAATGTAGATCTATCTCACAACCAAATCATCAGTAGTCTTCCAAGTTTACACTTTTCATCTATCTATCTTCGCTCCAACAATTTCAGTGGTCCACTGCCTCAAATATCTTCTGATGTAGCAAAACTAGACCTCTCCAATAATTTATTCGGTGGATCTCTTTCACACATGTTGTGCCGAGGGAGAACTAAAAAAGAAAAAAATTTGGAGTCCCTAGACGTCTCAGGAAATCTTCTGTCAGGAGAGCTTCCCAATTGTTGGATGTATTGGAGAAAATTAACAGTGTTAAAGTTGGGAAATAATAATCTGAAAGGATATAATAATCTGAAAATGAACAGTGATGATATTTTAAGTGTAAAAAGAGTTATACTTTAAAATATATAATGTGTGAAAAGAGTTACACATTCAATGATGAATAAATTTGTTAACATACCTTGAGAATAAATCATGTTTAATGAGTAGATTAAACATATGAATAATGAGTTGAAATATTACAAAACTTATTAGGTTGAAGAAGATAATAAGTTTGTAATATTTTGAAGTAAACATGTTTAATGTATGCATTAAACATATGAATAAAAGTATTGAATTGTTACAAAACTTATGAGATTGAGGAAGATCATAAGTTTGTAACATTTGAGATTAAATATATGTTAAATGTGTGAATTAAACATATATTTATGTTATAAGATGTTACAATCTCAAGAGGGTAAAGAAAATAAAGAGTTTTCCAATCTTTGTAACCATTTTTTATTCAACCCTAAGAGTGTTCTATAAGAGTAACTTTTTTTCTTTTGAAATCTTATGCAGAAAAGTGAAAAGACTTTATCAATACCAAGACTATTTCCATCTTACTTCCCTGACAATTCTTGAGAGAGGGAGGATATAGAGTTTTTGAACAAAGTTCTAAGAACTTATTTGAGCCTTCTTCTTGTATTATTCTTCTTATTTCTTTTTTAAAGAGATTTTGAGTACTTTTGTAATTTCAAGAGTTTATTATATAAAGTGATAGGTAAGGTCTTGCCTATAAGCACTCATAGGTAAATAAGTTCAACCATTTAATTTTGTTGTCCAAGAATGAATTTAAAAAAAAAAAAACTAAAAGGACGTTTTTCTTATTTTAAGAGGAATATATGGTATTTTCAAGTCTTTTTCAAGAGGTAAAGAAAGATTCATCTTTTAATGTTGGTAAGCATAACAATGAACCATTATGTACACCAAAGTTGTACAATTGATAAAGGCTCATAAATTACAAAGATTGTTTGAAGGGTATAATTACGTGTATATAACAACGAAGATAATAATAATTATAGAAACAAAAATAAATAAATAATTTTTTTCAACTAGAAGGATCAGGCTGGCCAGAATGTGATTTATTCCTACTCGAAAGCCTTCCTCACTGCGATACAACATCGATTTGGTCCTTCCACTTATGAAGATTATGAAGGTTCTAGGTGGTGTGAAGGAAATTATGAGGCGGTCACTCATGTCCGCAATGCAGGGCTCTTCAATTGATTTGGCATAGTTTATAGCCCCGGGTTTGTGGCTCCCGCCATAGGATGGTTTATATCGCGGGTTTGTGGTTGACCCTACCATGCGGGATGTTTATAGCTGCAAGCCAGGTTGACCCTAGCCATAAGGATGGTTTATAGCCGCGGTTTGTTGTTGACCCCGGCCATAGGGATGTTTTTAGCCGCAGTTTGTGGTTGACCCTGGCCATAGGGATGGTTTATAGCCTCGGTTTGTGATTGACCCCGACCATAAGGATGGTTTATAGTCGCGGTTTGTGATTGACCCCGACCATAGGGATTGTTCATACCATTTATCTTGCAATGCTTATTTACATGAAAGTGCTTTGGCTTTGCAGGAATTCATAGCATAACATGCATTGAATGCTAGAATTATAGTGCGACCACTACCACTAAATCGAACGCAATTTGCAACTAAAGGTAGAGAGAGTCGTATACCCTCAAAAATTATTTATACATTGCTTCATGCAATAACACTGACATATAATAATTACTTTTACATTAAATTTAACACCTTTCCTATTGGCAAAAACCCAAAACATGCACATGTTAAAGCAAGGGGTGCTACAAGCAAGGATGTCACCTGATCACATAAGGTATCAACAGGAGAGGCATGGGAATGGTGATTATATGTTTGATTTAGATCAAGAGGATTTCTAGTAAATGTTGGAGTTTGGTCTCTATGGCTTTATCAAGGGACTCTCCTGTTGGATTTAAGGCCAACCGAGTCAAGAATTTAGGCGAGCTAGACGATATGACCTTGTTCAGTACCTTCTGCAGTTGATCTCTTGCTTCATCTCTTTCCTGGTAAGCCTTCAAGAGCTAAAGTAATTGCTTGAAACTTTTGTTGTTGTTCTTCATTTCCTACAAGTAGGTATTATTAAAACCATGGTCAAGAAAAATGTCATGATTTAGCCGCTTGTTCAAACATATTTGAATGGAAGCTATAGATGGATGTTATGCTAGGTCACTATAATATATAGAAATGCTAGAAAGCAAACCAACAACCAAAAACCATAAGCGACCAATGTAGGGTAAAATCTTGAACCTCCCGACATTGGGGCATTAGATGCTGAATTTCTTCATGGGTTGGTCAGATCATGTTGTTTATTATTACTATAAAGCTGCTTCTCACTTCTTTTTCCATCATCCTCATCAACAATGACCGATTTTGAGTCCCCTAGAGCTGCATTTTAGTTTTAGAAAGTGCTCAAAGCCATAATCTTATTTAAATGAAACCATTATGACTGTTGGATGATAATTCCATGACTAAAACATTGAGGGAAGAAAAACGGAAAGAAAGTTAGTACAAGAAGAAACAACTTACGGTCTAGATAAACCAGAGCCACAATGAAACAGATATTGAATAGTAGAGAAAACCCCATGAGTGCACCAACTCAAATCCAATACTAGTAGCCATCCACAAACATCCCTCGAATTTAGCAACAAAACTCTAATTGGGAACGCAGAGAAGGGTAAAGCCTCAACAGCTTAAACTATCAATAGAATGCAGCAAGAACATAAAAGTATAGCTATAAAGACTTTTGGGGCCAAAGATAAAGAGAAATGATGAAAGACTTGCTCGGTGATATATCTAGATGCTTTGACTCTTCGTATGTTTTAAATGTCAAATCCTAACAATATGGCAACATAAATTATAACAATAACAAAATAATACCTTAATCCAAGAATGTATGGTATATGGACAAGAAAGAAAATGAATAAAGAAAATCCATACCTTAAGATACCATCATGATGAGCCACATACACATGATCAAGAATTCTTTATCATTCAATTCCAAGAAGGCCTTTTAATTGAGAATCATTTTTCAAAAACAAATATATTGAGCTCCCTACAAGCTTAGCTAAATAGTAGACTGCAAATAAAGACATAAAATTAGAATTTCTACACAAAATCACTCCCTAATCGCAAGAAAATGTCTTAACTCGTATACACATAGCCTACATAGGCTGCCAATCTCCCTACAATCCTTCGAAGTTTTATTAAACTAAGTCAGAGTCGACTAACTTGAAGAGTAACTCTCATTATATTCAAACTTGTGACAATTTTTGTTGGTAGTCTTAAACCAGACATGCCTACAATATATTCAAAGAGAATGAAGATAATAATAAATATAAATCATAATGAATTTCACAACAATATGAAGAAATAATAGTTTAAAAATGCGAAAGACAAAGTTCTCTTCTAAACTATCATTCCTACTTTTAAATGATGATCCAGAGAAACCATGAATAATAAGTTTTAACACATTTAAGCACATGAAAACCAATAGCAAAGGATATAATCTGTTACCCGTGCTCACCTCAAGCCAAGGCACCATACTTTAGTTCAGAGAATCGTAGTCCCCAACCATGCAGTATAAAGTGACTCACCTGATTTTAATAGCTTCAACTCTACTATTAAATTGAGATAGTTGATATGAGCCAACTGCATCAATCCATGTCTTTTTCACTAAACAAACTATCCTAACTAAGAGATATTATCTTATTAGATTTTAGGTCATAGTTCACCTCATTCTTTTGATATAAGCAAGGCAAAAATGTCCTTAATATGCACCATTTAGTAATCATAGTTAGCTGCATGAATTTTAATCCATGCAAAGTCAACTAGAGTTAATTGTTGGGGTATTAGTGATGCTACATCTTTGTGGAAAGATCCGACCATTTTTTTCTCTCTCTACCACCTGCCTTCACTTCCTCTTCTTATCAATTTTCAAGCATAAAGGCGAAGAAGATCGATTATCATCTCTCCTTTCATGCCTAAGACCTCCTGGGCTCTCTTCAAGATGCCGGGCGATTGATGAAAAATACTTTTTATTGAAAAACAAAAGTGGTGAAAAGAAATTTGTTTTTGCGGTTATGTTTCAAATATACTTTTGCCACCACTCAAGAATTTTAAAATTTCACCTCTCAAATTATAATTAATCATAGAAAAATGATCACAAGGTGGATTTTTTTTCTTAAAATAAGAATTCTTACTTAAAGAAAAGGTGAGGTCCTAAACTAGAATTTAAATAATAAATATTTATAAAATCTATGAAATATTAATATTTGTCATTAATCAAAAAAGAATTTTACGTGTATTTAGAGTTTAGCTAGAGATAGGGAAATTGGAAGTGAATCCCCTTATTATTAGGTAACTAAAGATTCAAAATTATAAAGGTAACACACACACAATTCAATCAAACAGAAAATAACTGGATAGTGTGGATATAAATAATAAAAACAGTGGCACGGTAAGTACGTGACATACTGTCATATAAATACAAAGAGTCTCATTAATATTTGTATAACATGAACACAATAAAGAGATTCAAATACACCCCAAAGGGCTCCACAAAGTCCAAAGTCTACACAAGCTTTCAAGAGTTGAAAAACATGGTATTTCACAAGAAACAACTAATGAAATAAATTTTATTCGCACGTATTTAGAATATCCCACTTCTACCCTAATCAACCACAATTTAACATCAAAAAGTGTCTTAACAAAATATTGCTATAAATCAACATTAGTTTTAGCAATCAACACCATAAAGCCTAGAAAATTAACAAAATATGGCTACAATTGTACATGCTAGTCTCTTATAAACTAATCAACAAACACTTGGGCTGCATAAAGAAGATCACATTATCAAGCATCTTGCTAGCCAGCATCAGACGAGTAAAATAGAATCTATATGAAACTAAAATAGCAAAAATAGAGTAACACTATAATTCCAATTGTTGGAGAAAATTTAACCAAAGCAACGACATTAAGGATTTTATGGAGATTACAAAATCAAATTAAAGGAACTAAAAAGAAAAATTAACAATCATTGATAATGGATTGAATAGAAACAAATCATCTTATTTATGATTTCTATGTGTTGCTTAGAGATGAGATTAGAGATTTTAGAATTTAAGAATTTGGTTTTACCTGAACGTGTTGATTGTTGGAGTTAGGGCTACATGAGAAAATAGGTGTGCTTGGCAAAAATCGATCCTCAAGGGAGCTCGCACAAAGGCCTTTAACGCAAGCCACTCCATCCAATGTGTACAAAGCAATGTAGGAGGATAATCACATAGTGAGGAGGATAAGGGCGAGCTAAGTACAAAAGTTCAAAGAGATTTCGAAACCTAAGTGAGGGTCGTGATTGTCGAAGGAGAAGGGTTGTTAGAATGATAAAGAAATGCCTATTTCCACGGCTCCACTATACGCAGCCATCTAGCTGGGCTTATTTCAAATTACACCTTGTCCAAAGGTACCATGTGGTCGCGGGAATAATATTTCCCCGACGAAATATCCATATCCAAAAAAACATTCCGCTTTAGTTGGCGCCAATATGATTAGTAGACACGGTCCCTCAAGTGATGCAAATTTATACAAAGTTTTTGGTCACTTTTACCCTTAGTAAAGGCTTGCACTATTTTATTTATTTTCTTGTAGTGTGTTTCAGAAACTCATGTACCTCACTTCGAGAGTTCTCGTCAAGAAGAAAATCAAAAACTTGTTTGGGTGGAATGGGAATCCAGAAGGATATCCATTAAAAAGATAAAAAGCTACATGGGATGAATGATAGAGTAGAAGGATATTCCTCTCCACTTGAATGCACGACATGAAAATATACACCCCACTGCTTATTAAAATGATACAAATTTCACTTAAAATAGGGTGAGTGAAAAATATACCCAACCACTACCTCCATATAATTCTTACATGAAAGCAAAATCCATTTAGTTGCTTTAATCTCAATATAAAAGGTATGCCATTGAAAATTGAGTCATTGCTTTAATCCTAATATTGAAAAGTATGTCAAACAATTTCACTGAAGTTTTCTCGATTATACTAGATAGCCATGAAGTTAAGGTTAATGTGACAACCTTTCCTTGAGTCTGCTCCATCTTCATGTGTCTAGGATGATCTTTCACTTCCACCTAGATCTACAAAGTTCTACAGATTACTGAAATTGGACAAGCAATCTTACAAAAGCAATGATTATAGAAGTTATACTGACCAAATGAAAATTTTTAGTATAATAATCGGCTAACAACATCAAGTGCAGTTTTAACACATGACCTGATTTTATTTCTACCTCTCTAAGAGTTCAAAACAAAGGAAAATAATACGTACCAGGAGAACCAACAAGAGTGATTGAAACAACCAAAAGAATGCAAAAAGATCATTGTTAGGAAAACACAAAATAACCATCAATAACAACAAAAAAATTTTCTTGTTGAAATTCCAAAAGAACTAATTTTCCTACCAACCAAACCGGACAAAATTTTCCAAAAAGCAAAAAAAAAAAAAAAAAAAAGTGGCGAAAAAAGACAAAGAAGAGTGAGATGATTGACGTCTGTAGTTAGAAACGGAAGGAGAAGAGACACGGCAGGCAGTATGGAGAGTGACGACCTTAGTGAAGTTCCAAACCACCCAAAACTGTGCACTACTCTTGAAGGCCTCACACAGGCAGTCCACGTCAGCCTTCAACACCATCTTCAACCCTCATACAGATGGTGTTATCGGTCCTCATACGGATCCAATGAGGGATGGGACGATTCTGCCTCATACGAATCTCAAATTTACGGAATCAGAGGATAATCCATAGAGAGAAGTAGAATCACAGAGAGAGAGAGAGAGAGAGAGAGAGAGAGAGAAATAGGGGAAAGAGGTACCATTTGGTAATCGAGGCTTGAGAGATCGGCGATAGCTACTCTTTGATCGGTCCCTAGTAATGAAAACCCTAGAAATGAAAAAACCTTGAAAGATATTTGGAAAAAACATATGCCTTCGCAGATGAAAAAACATTATTAACACCTGGAAAATGGAGATGCTGAAACCAAAATGAGAGAATGGAAAGTGAATAACAAGAATCTGAGACTTGAACAAATGTTTAAATGTGAAGATCCACAAAGAATCAGAGGTCAGGCTGAATAAAGAAAACTAAAGAAGAGAGGGAGAAGGATTCAAACAGAAATAGAGTTGAGAAAACGACAAAGAGAAACGTCAAAGAATTTCAAAAACCAAATGAGAGAGTAAGGATTGCTTATGTGCAACCTCTCCAGCCACTGAATCTAAATGTAAGGAAAGACTGGGGTATTCATACTTATGATAGTGGAGCTATATAGTAGCGGCCAACTAGCTCAAGTGTCTATTGAGATATATAGTTGGGATCTTAAAAAAAACGTGTCTTTCATCCAATTGTAGGAAATCATATAGTTGCGGCTAATTGGTTCCCCTAGCTAAACGTGATTATATATGTACTTATAATAACGAATTTTATTGACCCCTACTAAAGTTATGCCACTATATCTTATATTTTTTGTAGTCGATGGAGGCTTTCTCCATGGCCCGGGGCTACGTCGATCGATTTGAGAACTCCTCTTTCCCACGACGAGGGCTTCCCCTACTTCTCGTCCTATGGTGGGCCCAAACTTGGCTCAAGCTCCTGCCCTCAAGACTCAAGCCCATCTCCACTCATACCTCCCTTGGCTAGAACCCTACCTTGAATCCTTCGTTGTCCCCGCTCAAGTCTCTACCATTGCTACCCACCCTAGCACTGCTAGTTCGTCACCTCACACCAGTTGAGCTTCACGATAAACGAGAGAGCAGTCTCTGCTATAACTATGATGAAAAGTTTGGGTCGCATTATCGTTGTTGAAGCAAATACCTACTGCTCATGGGATGTGATGATGAAGACACCAATGCCAAACACCCCCGAGGTCGACGATTCTACCGGGGCGAAATTTCCAGCACATTCCCACTTCAATGCCTTCATGTCAACCCTGGGTAGATCTCCGCGTGTCTTTGGTACCCTATGGGTCCTCATAGTGTTAATTGATAGTGGAGCACTTTATAACTTTGTCAACCCCGCATTGGTTGAACAGTCGGGTTTCAAAGGACTCCGATTCCGCGCTCCAGTTTCCAACGGGCGCGGGGCCTCATATGTCAATATAGCTGCCTCGCCTACTTCCCTTTGTAGATTTAGAGATTCCTTTTACTATGGATCCGTTTGATTTTAGCAATTGAAGGACCAAATGTTGTCTTGGGATTTCCTTGGCTCTAGTTGCTTAACTGAGCATCCCATGATTACTCAGCTTTCTTACGATGGAAATCTAGTGGCAAGGTCACAAGGTTACAATGATCAGGGAAACCACCAATTTGGCCACACCCATATCCCTACATCACTTGCAAGCTCTGGTGTCTAGTGGGGATTCACCTCAATTCTTTGAACTAACTAGTTCCCTTGTTGTTATGGAAGAGATCGACTCTGATGACTTGAACTCCAAATGACCCTTCCCACTCCTACGATCGACCTATCGTGTAACATCAAAGTTCTTCAGCCCTGAATCTTAGCCTTCCTTCTCCTATCGCAGTTGATCATCGAATCCATCTGGTTACGGGCACTAAGCCAATCAATGTGCGCCCATATCGGTATCCCTATTATCAAAAGACAAATGGAAAAGTTGATTCGTGATATGCTTGATCAAGGGATTATTAAGCCTAGCCAGAGTCCCTTCTTCTCCCCTGTTTTACTTGTCCTAAAGAAGGGTGGCACTTAGCGCTTCTGCATCGACTACAGGGCTCTCAACACCACCATCATGAAGGACAAATTTCCAATTCCCACTATTGACGAGCTCTTTGATGAATTAGGAGGCTCCACAATGTTAAGCAAATTAGACCTTCGTGCTGTTTACCACCAGATTCGCCTTCACTCGAAGGACACATACAAAACAACGTTTCAAACTCATGATGGACACTTTGGGTTTCTCGTTATGCCTTTCGACTTAACCAACACCCCTTCAACATTTCAAGCGACAATGAACCAACACTTCTCATATCTCCGCAGGTTCGTAATTGTCTTCTTTAATGATATTTTAATTTACAGCTCCTCCCTGACTACACATTAATTTGGAACATTTAGAGTTAGTGTTACACCGTTTGTATTCACATCAATTCTATGTTAAACTCTCAAAATGCCTTTTTTGCAAGGGATCCATTGAATACTTGGGCCACGTCGTCTCTTCAGCTAGAGTTCACATCAATCCCAAAAAGACTGAGGCTATGGTTCAATGGCATATACTAAAAATGGTTAAAACAGTTGAGAGGATTCCTCGGCCTAACAGGCTACTACCATTGATTTATTGCTGGTTATGCTACAATTGTTGTACCATTAACTGATCTCTTGCGAAAAGACTTTAGTAGCTAACTCAGCCTTTGAGGCATTGAAACAAGCCATAGTTGCGACTCTAGTTTTTCATATTCCGGATTTTACACAAAAGTTTGTGATTGAAACGGACGCTTCTAATGAGGGCATTGGCCCTATTTTAATTTAACATGGCCATGCGATAGCTTATTTCAGTCGAAAGTTAGGCCCTCAACTTTGGAATTCTTTGGCATACTTTAGAGAATTACACGCGCTTACTGAGGCAATGTTGAAATGGCACCAATACCTACTAGGCCAATCTTTTGTAATCCGCACTGACCATCGTAGCATTAAGGAGCTTCTTCAACAGGTTGTTCAGACCCCTGACCAACAAGCTTATGTTCGCAAATTGTTGGGCTACCAATTTCGCATTGAGTATAAGTCGGGGAAGTCCAATTGTGCTGCTGATGCTCTTTCTCGTGTGCCGGCCAAATGGGAGGATACATATGATGCTACATCCACCACTTTCCTTGTTATGGTTTCTGGCCCTTATTTCACCTGGACTAACTCCCTAAACAAGAAAACACTTCCAACCCCATTCTTACAGGGTCTTTCTGGGTTTAATTTCCTGAAGCCCAATAGGGTACTCTCACTCCACCGTACTCAGTTGAGCATGGCTTACTGATGTTTCGAGGCCGTTATGTCATCAGCCCATGCTCTCATTTATGTGAGTTGTAACGCAAGGAATTTCATGTCACCCCATGTGGTGGGCATGCTGGGGTTAAACGTACACTCGTTCGACTTTCAGCAAATTTTTACTGGCCAAACATATGACAATCTATTATGGACCACATCTAAAGTTGCCTCTTATGCCAGCAAGTGAAGTATTATACTCAGGTGCCGGCTGGTCTTCTACAGCCTTTACCAATTCCTGAGGCCGTTTGGGAAGATATCACAATGGATTTCGTCATCGACCTTACTCCATCAAAGGGACTTTCAGTTATTTTGCTGATTGTAGACCATCTAACCAAATCTACTCATTTTGGGGCTTTGCCAATAGAGTATACAACCAGTAAAGTTGCTGAATTATTTGTTGATATTGTGGTCCGTCACCATGGATTTCTGTGCTCCATCGTGTCCGATCGAGACCCAGTTTTTCTAAGCAAGTTTTGGCAGAAATTCTTTGAGCTGAGTGAAACTCGGTTATCACTGAGCAGTGCATATCATCCATAGACGAATGGCCAAACTGAGGTCGTCAACCACAACCTTGAACAGTACCTACATGCATTTACACAAGACAAACCATGTACTTGGGTATCTCTATTGAGCTGGGCTAAATTCAATTATAATACTAGCAATCATAGTGGACTTAAGATTTCTATTTTTCAAGCCCTTTATGGACGTGAGTCGTCGATGATTCCCCAATATACTAGGGGTTCTACATCAATCCAAGCGCTTGATGAGGCTCTCACCACTCGGGAGGAACTTCTTCACACTCTTAAGTCTAACTTATTTTCTGCCCAAAATCGCATGGCTAACAAATTAATCTAACATGCATCGTCAAGAACTATTCTTTAATGTGGGAGATATGGTACTGGTGCGCCTCCAACCTTACCACCAACTTTCTATAGCCCAAGGCCGCCCCCATAAGCTACGCAAACGTTATTATGGCCCCTATCTAGTTCTAGAGCCCATAGGCCAGGTTACTTATCGCGTGGAGCTACCTGCCAATAGTCGTATCCATCCGGTGTTTCACATCTCTGCACTCAAATTGTTCCATGGGACGGTTGTTTGTCAAGCCCGTGATCTACCAATAGAAACCTGGGACAACAAACCAGTTGAGTCACTATTGGCCTTGTGTGCCACCCTAACAATGTTCATTCATGGGGTTCCTTAGCGACAAGTGCTAGTGCAATGACAGAGATGCACCTCGGAGGAAGCTAGTTGGGAACTCTTTGATGAATTCTGTAGTACCTATTCGACCTTCCACCTTGAGGACAAGGTGATTTTTGAAGGAGGGGAAACTGATACAACCATCACCCTTCCAAGGGATCATCTGCATAACCCATCGACTACCATTACGGTGGAGGCTCATGAAGATGATGCTGAGGAAGCAAGGAAGGGACCCAAAGGAGCATAACCACTGGAAAGGTCCAAACGAACCATCAAAGGGCCTGAGAAGCCAAAGGATTATGTGTGTGGGTAGGATATTGGTTAAGGGTTTTTTTTGTCTTTTTCCCATGGGTTGTTAGTTGGTTTGTGGAAGTGTCGTGTGGCTCTTGCCCTTTTAAATATCTAATTGTTTTTTGTAGTGGATATAGAATGAAATAACATAATTCTCTTCCTCATTCGTCTCCTCTAGAATTTCTCTTATCTGCTTCTTAAGGAGCTCACACCTGCTCCAAAGGTGAATATTCAGTCTCCTATTAGAAACTCTATGAAATTACTTATAATAAATGTTGTAATTTACACTATATACGGATCCTTGAAAGGCAATATTACAACTCATGATACTTCTGCAATAGAAACTCTATGAAATACTTACAAAAGAAACTATTGTTGTAATTGACACTACTAATTCTTGAAAGTCTAGATTATATTGGCAACAAATTCCTAACAAATTAAATAGATTAGCTAATCCTCTACAACCTCAATAATTATTTTTGTTGAACATTTGGTAACAATAGAACTTCAAATAAATGAGGATTTTCTTTGATAATTTTAAGGGCAAACAAGAAAACGAGTATCCAAACATCTAAAATGATATTTAATTACTTGTAAATAGCTTCAATTACAAGAAACCAAACTAATGTCTAAAGAAGAAACTTTATCTTATTACATATAGTCATCTTATAGAAACCTTACACATAAGATACAATCACATATATTATTGGATCATCACAAAATAGGTAACTAACTGATGTAACCTTCCTACCATGCAGGATCGTATCGATGAAATTGGATGAAGAGGGATTTGCCGCACCTCAATAGACCATAAAAGTAGGAGGCATTTTCAAGAGTTCAACCTCTCCTTCAAGCATCTCCAATACTTTGGTCATTGAAGGACGATCCAAAGGCTTCATTTGTACACACCATAGGGCAACTATCACCATTTTCCTCACATAAATTTTTTCAACCTCGCACTTATCGCTCCTCTCCTAATATACATTGTATTATAAATCCATGATAGGAAATATATTTGACTTGAATGCTCTGCAAATGCATTGACATTCTTCCTTTTCCCCACCATTTCCAATAACAACATTCCAATCAGCCTTAAATCATACACCTCCAATGTTTTTGTACAATAATTCAAGAGCAATGTAGCCTAAGGTTCCTCCTGTAGCAGTGATGGATACGATACTATCATCTGTTGAATTTAATTTTGCAAAACCAAAATCTGAAACTTTTGGTGTGAACTCTTCATCAAGAAGAATGTTGTGTGGCTTGATATCAAAATGTAGAATTTGCATGTCACACCCTTGATGTAAGTACTCGATCCCATGTCCCACTCCAAGTGCAATCTTGTATAATTTTTCCCAATCTAAATGAATATTGTTTCCTTGATCAAGAAAAACAAACTTATCAAGAGACCCATTTGGCATGAAGTCATCTATAAGAGCTCATTTTGATCTCTCTATGCAAAATCCAACAAGTCTCACTACATTAATATGATGAATTCTTCCAACTGTAGCAACTTCGTTGATGAAATCTTGTCCATTAGATTTTGACATAACAACTGATCATATGTGCAATCAATTGGTATATTTTTCAATGTATAGTACATTAGAAATAAATATAAATCTAAAAAAATATGTTTCATTGAATATTTTTATTGGTTTATATATAAGTGCAAAGTTAGGCCTTGAAACTCAAGGGAAATTGTTGCATATGAAATTGATTACGAGATTCAATAATTTCAATGGATTGTTCTAATATTTGTGGTCATCCTTTTACCCTTTTCAGCCTAATGCATTTCTTCCTTTCCCACTTACCAAACCTCAGTCAAATAAGGGATGGTGGTTGATATGAGTTTTTTTTTTTTTGAAGATACTCTATTTCAAGGTAATAAACCGTCCCTACTGAAACTCGAACTTGGACCCCTTCTTATACCCTTATGCCAATTTTAATGATGAATTACCACTTGTATGGACAGATATGAGTTTTATAACTTGTTACATTTGTAATGATGAAAATGATAATTAAGTAGAATGTTAATTTATGTTCAAACTTAAAGATAAAAAATTGATCTAAAAAAACTTTATCATTCTTCTTCTACACAAAATTATTATTTTTTAATATTTTTTAATTAGGAAAATAAGCTTCAAACTAAACAAGATTTAATAGTTTAGATTCATTAATAAGTTTAATATTTTTTTAAAAAATAAATCAAAGATAAAATAATAAAGTAGTAAATTTATGAATAAAATTGACGATAATGACTATTATTATTTTACCATAATTATAGTTTATCAATTTTCACTTTTCGAATCAACTTCAGATAAAACGATACTTTATATTAAATTCATTAATGTTGTTAATAATTATTTAAAATAATTTGAAAATTTTTTAGATAAAGTAAACTTTGTTGATTATGTGCCTGCTCATATCCCTTCCTTTGAGCAAGAACAACCGAAGTAAAGTTTAATCGTATAAGTTCCTAAATTCTATGCCTATAGACATTACAATTTTTATTTCCTTTTGTAGTGAAACCACTTAAATGCAAAGTCTTTATATGCAAGTCTAAGGGCATCTTTGCAATTTCTTCCAATTTTTTTTTTAATATATTTTAGTTTCAAAGTAGTAAACTGTCCCTACTAGAACATGAAACTAGGACCTCCTTATGCCATGTTGATGAGTATCTTAAATACTCATTTTATCTCCATGTTTTGCTTAGTTTTTAGTAGTTTTACGATATAAATAAGTGCTCTAATGCTCTAAATGTTCATTTCTATGATTAGGTCAACCATTTGGTGGAGCGGAGCGAAAATGAAGCTAAAAAGTCTAAAAATCAGCAAATTCAACATTCAGCAATAGCTACTGTATTTCGATCTTGTCAGCTGTAGAATGACCTCACATAGCTCCAACCTTTATATGTATGGATAGTAGACTTTTCAAGATTTCCGAAAAGGCCTTATTCACTTAATTTGGACTTCAAATGATCAAATTATGGCTTTTAGAACTTGAAAAAAGAAGAGAATAGCTGACCAGTTCGCACACATTGTGGATTCATTCTTTACCATCAAATTTAAAGTATTATTTCTGGCCATATCCATATTTTACACTCTCTAATATTTCCAACGAGATCAAGATTGCTCAATTTAGAGTTCGGACGAAAAAGTTATGACAGCCAAATGAGGAAAAGGCATGTTGTGAATGAAGGTCCATGCCGAGGTCAGAGATTTACCACGCAGCAGCTGGATCGGGCCCAACACCCGTGGCTGACCGGGGTCAAGACATTGTGGATTTATTCTTTACCATCAAATCTAAAGTATTATTTCTGGCCATATCCATATTTTACACTCCCTAATATTTCCAACGAGATCAAGAGATTGGGCCTAGGAGTTCTGACGAAAGCAAGTGACATTTGGAAGCAAATGAGGAAAAATAAGGCATGCTGTGAATAGTGTCCATGCTGTAATGTGAGATTTACCACGCTACAGCGTGGATTGGGCCCAACACCCAGATTTGCTAGTTTTTTTGCCCATTTTGAGACCAAACTTGAGAAAGACCATAAAAGAATCATTATAGGGCATTAGAAAAGAGATTTTAGGGTAGGGAGAAGCCTTTTTTGGGTGGAAACACCCTAGGGCACAAATCTTTGAAGGAAAAAAGCTTAAAGAATGAGGAAATGAAGGAAGAAGAGATTGTACTCTGGCTAAGATTTGTTCATTCTCTTCCCCTTTGTTTTCCTCTTTCTTTTACTCGTCGATTTTCTTTTAAAGATGTTTTAGTTTGTTTCTGTGTGGTTTAGCCAAAGACATGAATGTATGGATTTTTCCTAATTTCTATTGATTGATGTATTATTTTCACATATATGTGGAGTATTCCATTTAGTCTTAATGCTTATGGGTATTTGACCAATATTTGCATGTTTTTCGCTTGACGGAGACTGGAGAAGATATTCAAGCAGATCATAAATGGTTTACCATCTAATTTTCTTACGAGATAGAGATATAAATGAGATTAGTGCATTTAAATTTCTGTTTGTGCACTTTTAGAAATTTGGGGAGCATAGATGAAAATACTTGATCTGAGGGTAAAAGGATGCAAGAGGAGATTTGCATATACATTAGAGAAATTGTCATCTTCATATGAAAATTACTATTGATTGATTGGAATAGGAGGTTCATACAAGATTGTTTATGTGAAATCTATGCCCTAAGGCTTTTTAGTCTTTATTGAGTCATTGTAGCTAGGTATTTGCATGCTTAGTTAGTGTAATTTGGAGCTTTGCTGCATTTTCCATCATCCAAATAGAGTATAAGCTGTGACTACGCCCGTAATTAGTAACACACTGCTGACTGACGATACTCTTACTTTTCACACTATATTACTTGAGGTGACACGTGCACTTACGCACTTAGGCATACTATTTTATATACATGCTCGCACCTATCACATGTGCCTATTTCAACCATTGACGTTTTACCACTTGAATTAGGCATAATGAACCAACTGCTTCCACTTTAGGTATCTCTTCTTGATCTTCATTTTGCTTATACATGGTAGTAATTTAGTCCGAGGGCATTCCGCCAGTTTACTAAAATCATTTCTCATTCCCGCTTGGTTTAAAAAAATAAGGGGACGGGTTTGACAAGATTGGGAAATGCCCATATTTTATGGCTCTAATCTCATAAAGGGTAAACAGCGGATTAAAGTAAAGAGATGAACTTTATCAGACAAGAGAAAACTTATATGCAGATAAGAGATAAACAAGAAAGCTAGGTGTCTCTCGCCTTCCTCGCTTTATGCGTAGCAATCCAGCTGGCTTCACACCTCATTGGATCAGAGATCCCTTTCTTCCCTAAAGCAAGCCCTCCCGGCTTGACTGTAATGGATAAGTCGCACGTGAGACACACCATATAGACGAGACAAAAAGGTATTGAAGAAACTTCGAACTTTTATTTCATGAAAAACTCTCTCTTATCATACATACAAGCTTCTCTAAGGAAATCTTAGAACATCATTACAAAGAATTAGATACAAAGAGGGGATGGGATTTTTCGATGATCCCCCAAATGAGAAATCCTCATTTTTTTTTATAGAGTTTTTCTTCCAGAGATGTGGCATCCTCATCTCTTTGGAATATTTGTCATTCTTATCTTCAAGAAAAGTTCTCATGTCTTCATACGCTTGTCTTCAAAAGTTTTATTCCGATGTTAATCTTCTCCTCGAGAGATGATGTCTTTCTTTCTATGATCTTAAATAATAATAACGGTTATTAAGATTTATAGTGGTAGGCATGTATTTTTAGACTACTAAATAATCCCTCCCACTTGAAGAATCTCAGCCAGCTCCTTTTCTCAAGTACATCATTTTATGACATTTTGTCATATCACTTTAAAATAGATTTCCACTATGAACAAGTGGATTTCCAATATTTATACATTTATAGCAAGGTATATGTTTTGTCAAGCTACTTTTGAAAGTTGACTTTTACATTTTATTTCCTATAGTTATCCACCCTTCATTGTCATTCTTTGTTAAATTTTGCAGCTTCATTCTTTGTCATCTGACTGGATGGCAATAGCAGTTGATCTAGCTCAATTATTTTGTCACATCATTTTATGTCCTCTGGCTTTTCCATCACCAATGACTATCATCCAGTTGCTGGTTGCACAATGTACCGAGCGATTTTTCTTTCTCAAATATGTCATTCTTCCTAGCACTGCTTTTATGCCCAATGCTCTTCTAGTTTTTGTCCATTATCGATTATAATACACAGTTTCCTTTGGCTTGTTAGCATTTATTTGTATTCTTGTTTCTTTGCTATTATTCATTGTGATGAGGTGGATGCCTTTATGTAGTCCCCATTATCTTCATTATATTTTGGACTAATGCTAAAGAACCTAGCATAATAATTTTGTGTACTTGTCAGTTTGTATAATTGTGTTATGAGAGTATCATTGAGGATTTCCATACAATCAAAACTCATGAAAATTCTGTCTACAAAACCAAAATCCACGGCATTTTGAACAAATATGATCAATTTTTTCTATTATTATAATACTGGGATAGATGGACTCAGTAGAAGTTTGGCAATAACTAGGTCCATTCGGGTTGTTATAAATGAATTAAAAGAAAGTCAAATACTTTCTTTCAATATCAGATAGAATATGTGATGAAGGATTTAGGACTATATTTTATGTTTTTTCCTCTGGAAAAAAAAAAGGATTTCATAAGTATTTTCTCCTTTTGAGAGAGTTTATCCTTCGGGGACTTACCCCCACTCAGGTTGTCATTCTTCATGATCAAGTATTTTTCGTGTCATCATTTTGTGCGAGCCGATGTGATTTCTAGATACCTTTTGAGATATTTTTGTCTTTAGACAAGGATATATCTCATGTCCTAATGTTATCAGCAATTGTTGTTGCCTGGCATTTTCCCGGATGGGACGGCATATCCAAGCTAACCTTCTTGATGTTTTTAGTCTCTGAGGAGACTGAGGAAACATCTTCTATCCTCATAATTAAAAATTTAGGTTCTTCAAAACTTTTTTCAAAATGATTTTGGGCTAGATAAGATATAGTCCTTATGTCATTTATGTCTTTTTGAATGTTTATCATCCTTTCTTCAATTGAAAGAAGAGAATTATAATTTTCAGCAAGACTATTTATACCTTATGCTAGATTACTAGCAATTCTCCTCATTTCCTGGATGTTATTGAGTGTATTTGACATTTCTACTAAGAAAATTTACAAGATAATTGTCAGTTCCTTTTATATGAACAATTTTAAAATTATAATAACTTACAAGAGTTTGTCATTTGGATAACCTTCTCGCTTGTCCCTTTACCTATGTTATTCCTTATGAATCCTGCAACTTGAGTATAATCAGTTTCTATAATAAAGGGTTGAGTAACAAAAATATCTCAAATTTATTGATTCCTTTAATAATTGCAAGTAACTCTTTTTCATTTATGTCATAATTGATTTGGTTATTATTAAAAGTCCCACTTGTATATCGGCATATTTCTCCTAAAGCTGTTTTTAAAATAGCTACCAAATGTCTATCTGAAGCATCTGTCTGTAATATTAGATTATCGTTTTCATTAGGTAATCTTAGTTGTGGTAGATTAGAACATGTCTTTTTAATCTTTAACCATTTTAGTATGTTTTATTCCATCATGTTTGATTTTCGTTAAATTTCTTTTGTAATTCCCGCTCTTTCTTTAGCTAAAGCCTTTGATAAATTTAGAGAGTACTTTCAAACATTCCAAAATTTTTGTATCATTTCTTTTTGAAGTTCTTAATTCATCAGGAAAGTTATTTATTTTTCGATACATATCTGGTTGTAATTCTATCCCTCATATTCATAATCATTCCTAAAAATCGATTCCTTTCGATATCAACCTTCTTATATGATAATACAATACCATGGGTTTTACAAAGTGTTATAAAGATGTCTAAATGCTTTTCATAGTCATCTTCATTTTTAGAACATGTTAAGATATCATCAATATATACTATTATAAAATTTGAATATTCAGAGAATATTTTATCCAATTTTTTTGAAACTTTGAGGAGTTTTTTAATCCAAAAGGCATTACATCCATTCATAATGACCTCTATGTGTACTAAAAGTTGTTATAGGAATACTATCATTATCTATTTTTATTTGTCAGAATCATGATTTACAGTCAAATTTACTGTAATAGTTTTTTCCTTTTGCTAAATTTATTAGGATTTCTTTATTTGGGATATAATATCCATCAAACTTAGTATTTTTATTGACTTCTTTAAAATTTATCACCATTCTTGCTTTTCCTCTTTTTATTTCATTATATTTTCTAACCGTAAAAGCAAGGCTTTTATGAGGGCTTTTACTTTCTCTTATTAGATTCATATGTATTAGTTCATTTATTTGAACTTTAAAATCTTCTATATCTTCTTGAGAATATATCATTGGCCTTAACCTAATAATTTTGTTAGGATCTATCATTTCTAATTTACAATAGATTTTTGTCTTTTTCCTAGTATTTTAATGTGATTATTACTTAAAATTTTCTCTCACCTTTTCTGTTTATCATTTATGGATTGTTATCCTATAAGTAATAGATGTATATTTATTTTTTTGTTCCTCTATATTTTTTAGCATTTTGCTATAGTTTATTTTAAAGTGGCTTAAAACAATCTAGGTATTCTTTTTTATCCAAAGAATTTCAGTAGTGTCTAAACATGATAGTATATACTAGTTTGTTGGTATATTGGAGCATTGTTTTAAAAGTCATTTTTAATTTATATAATATCACATTATATTTTGTCATATTACAAAATTTGCCTATTTTTATGTTCTTTATGTTTTGTAATTCTTTCTTTATTTCGGTTACTCCTTTTATAGAGATTTTAGTCTTTTCCCATTTTTTTAATAGAAAGGTTTTAAATATTTTTATTTCTGATCCTGTACCTATTAATCCACATGTATATAACTTGGTTTCTGGGATATTTACTATCATAAATACCATAGTGGGAAATGTAATTTCTTTCATTTTTGTCTTTCTAAGAAAATACATATATTTTCATTGTTATAATTATTCTTCTTAGTAATCTTATTTTATTCAGACTTATCTAGGAAGCTATTTCCTAAGAGAATAATATAAACCCATCGCATCCTATCATCTTTGTAGCAATCTAGCAAAAAGATCATTCCTTGTAATCTTATGGGTATTTCTACCTTTAAATTACATTATAATGTTTGGCCATCATAATTCTTAAAAATATATGGGCATGTTATACTTCCTATCATTTCACATTTATCAACTTGGATATGGTTGCAACTAGCACCTGTATTTATCAAAACTTTTGTTTCTTCAACTTCTCTCTCCATTATAGTAATTTCCTAATATTAGGAAAGATGAATGTACTTCTTCTCTTATTATTTTATGAAAACTTCTCTTTCTTATATCATTTTGGCTACTGCTACCTATTAAGGATTTTCCCCTATATGTGGGTAGATCAATCATTTGTATATGATTTTCTTCAGGAATATTATCTTCAAGACTTAAAATGTAATTTGTTGGTATATCTATCCTATCTAACTTTTGAGGTTATATTATTTCAGCAATTTATCTACATTCATCACTAATTTCAATAAATGGTTTATCATGGTAAATTCTTCCATAGTTTGAATTTGATAGTGTGCACAAAGCCCTGTAATACATTGTCATTACATTATTGCCTTTTTTCATAAAATCATTTCTTAAGAATTTGAAATATAAGCTTAAACTATTATCAAAATCTTTATCTCCTAAATTAATATATTTTAAAGTAACATAAACATCAATTTTGTATATGCTAAATTTCCTTGGATGCTTCATAGGTGACTTTAATGTGTTTGTATTAGTCTCTTATCATGTAGACTTAGAATTATTGGTGTATTTAGATTTTCCAAGAATAATGCTTTTATTATAATTTGTACTCCTGCTAAATATACATATTTTATTTTTGCCCTTACCTTCTCATTTTTTTATCTTACTCAATGTTTCATTTATAGTTTCTTTTTTTTGTGAATTGAGTTTTACATTTCCTTGAGCTTCGTTAATTGTTATACTTTTTTCTATCTTTTGGTATTCATGAATTGCATATTTCTTATGCATATATTTTTTATTTAGATATCTTAGTAATCATTCTCTTAGAGCTTTTAAATCAAAGTTTAGATTTTGGATCTTCTGTAATTTCTTATTATCAAAGGTATTCTTTAGTCTATATCCTTCCTGGACTTCCTTTGTACTAATAACTTCAAATTAAAAAATATCATCATCTTCAACTTCAACTATTTCTTTACTCATTTTGTATTACTATATGAGGAACCAATATCATAGACATTACTCATTTCACTATCAAAACTAATTATACTTTCTAAACCATCTTCCTTATTTTCTCCCCATGTAATAAATGTCTTTTTTTCCTTTTGACATTCATTACTATAATGTCCTAACTCTCCACATTTCCAACATTTGCATTTATTTTTGTCTCTAGTTATATTTTGTGTAACCTTTTTTTTTTGTACTAAATCTTTCTTGTAATATTTTTTAAATGGTTTCCATTATTTTCTAAATCTTTTATATTTTATAAATCTGTTTCGTGGTTTTCCTTTTTTTTTTTTTTCCAAATTTTTTTTTCTTATACTCCTTACATCCCCATTTTCCTGGGACGTTATCAATCTTATCACAAAATATCTTTTCTCCATTTCTTGCACCTTTTATGATATATCTCTGGGTGCATAATTCTTCTAGTCTTTTCTTTAAAAATTCTATCCCTGCACCTAAACTATCTGCATCTTCTCTTTTAAATTTCTCAAATTCTTCTATGAAGTAATTACTCCATTTTCCTGGTAATTTTTCATAATATGTATTTGCTAGGATTGTCACATTAATATCACAATGCATCGTGACAACATTTAATAAATTCACATGGGAGACCATATATATCTCTTTCATTCTACGTATATGTATCAGCAAATTTTATTCATAGCTTCTATTTTTTTACTTCATACTATTTGTCATCTATTCTTCTCCAAAGAATTCATTTGCTATATATCTAATAAAAGTATCTACTCCTTTGAATAGACTACTCTCAAATGCTATAGTAGTGTTATTTGTAATCATATTAAAACTTGGGGCTAATAATCCTTCCCACCATTTTCTAACACATCCCGTTAGAATAAGGGGTGTGTAATAATTCTATCATTATTTGGGTCTTAGTATTTGTGGCAAGACCCCGGTACCCAATTTCTGTGAAAAATTATAAAATCATACTGGACATGTACCAGAATGCTAAAATCTGAATTGTTCTCTTAGATCTCATGATAAAACGATTGCACCGCTGGGAATCATCTCGAAATCTAGCCAGCACGAAAAATTTCGGCCGACTCGAGACGCTGAGTCAACACGCTTTTCGAGGCACGCGCTTCTCAAATGTAAAATCCATTTTCAATGTGACGAAGTCACATAATATAAAACAAGTGTGCTATGAGTGGTAAGGCGAATAGAGAAATAATGAAAAATGGACGGCCGAGGTAATGCCGCACATCAACTGAGAAAGAGGTGGACATAACGTCATTATGGATTTGACGGTTAGAAAAGACAAGATAGGAATAGTATGCTTCTTCTCAAATTAAAAAGGTGAGAAAACGTGGGATGAAGGGGGAAGGATGCAGTAGCTGGAGAAGAGAGAAAATGGAGTTCTTTTAGAGTGAGAAGGTCTGGCTTCTCTCTAGATTTACAACAAATCCGAACACCGTCTACAAATGACAAGAAGGAGAATCGCTTCACGCAGAGAGGGCTTCGTGGGTACCAGATGAGTTTCCTCAAACTCCGAGAGAGGCAGGGCTTCTCCTCACTTGAGTTCATTCCACTCTTAAGTGTTTTACTAATGTTTGTTGAATGAGGCAGAGGGGTTATCATCCCAAACCTGTAATCAAATTGATACAAATTTTTGAAAGAAAATGAGCAGCCATGCTCATACGATTTGGGCATAATTGATGCATTTTGTGATAAATTATGTTGGCTGGATTGAGGCCTAAATGGTCGTGGAAAGCCGGGTTCACAAAGTGAACCAATGAATGTGATGTGTGTTTAAACCTTAAAACCCAGGTTTTAACGCTCTGAATAGAAGTACACAAAATGAGGTTTTATAATATATGCTCGGCCAAGCGATTTAAATTAAATTGCTGTGTTTCATTATTAGCCCAAGGCTAATTTGATATGATTTGTAAAATTACATAACATGATTGTGTGATTTGAATTATGCGAGTATATTCATGTTTATATATTTGTATGATTAGATCAGATGAAATGGCATACATGCATTCCATATAATCGAACACCCTAGGATTGCAGGGAGGAGGGATGAGATGAGTCTAGAGAAAAAGGTTCGGAGGGTTGTCTAAAAACATTAATTATCGGAGGGTAGTCCAAATTTAAAATATCAATCGTCGGAGCTGCCCAATTGATATTCATCGGAGGGTAGTCCACAAACAAATAATATATCAATCGTCGAAGAGGCCCAATTGATATATATATATACACATCGGAGGGTTGTCCACTAATAAAACAATAATCCTCATACAAGGCTTAGGCGAGTGTGAGAGAGTTTCCGGAGGACTCCTGATCCGAGTCATCAGTGCAGACATTCAAGCAGATCACGTACTGGCCAATGTGTGTTTACTTTGGAACATTGCACGCACTTAGGTGGTGAGTAGCCCACTTGTGGCGATTCTCCTAATGAGCTTTAGGCTCACTCCCGCCGTGGGCTTTTTACAGTAGCTGTGGAGCGTGGGCGAGGAGACGGTCACCCTGAGGTCATTTAGAAGAAAGCGGATGCCAAGCCAGGTCAAGCATCAGATATACATGTATTAGAATGCTTTTCATTTTAATATATGTTGTATAAGAGTAGTTTATTAACTCTTGAAACTATTGGGTATATAGTTGGATTCATAGTTGGTATGTATATTGAGTATTGTTTATGCCTATGGTTTATTATCATGTGATCGGGATATATCAGACTGTCGGACAGATATGTGTGTATTGTATTTAGTAGAGCCCCCGCACAAAGGAGACTCCGCCCGATTCCTTCAAGTGGTGGCTCTGCAACCCGACATCCACTTGTATTCCGCTGGCTGATTCGGTAGTCAACCACCCCTGCCTCGGGGAAGGCCATACCAGATCGTGAAATTAAGCATACGAATACCTAGTGGAGCCCTGCTCATCCATCACCACTAGTGGTCTACGTGGAGCATAGGCATATGAAAACCTAGAGAATGAGGGCTCTGGGTTTAGCCATAGTCGAGTAAGAACATCACCACTAGGTGTGGTCTGATGTTGAGTTTAGGCATGAGATTACCTAGGAAATCCGTGACAAAACTGAGACACTACATGCACTGTGTCGATGTTTTGCAGGATTTGATAATTGATGTGTGAACATGTGAATGTTGACGAATGGTGTGTATGTCATGTTGTATGTGTTGTGAAATGTTTGTGTGCTTAAGTGATTAGCACATAGGTGTATTGGAATTTTTGTTAGGAGTTTTACAGTGTGTAAAACTGGAAAACGAAAAAAAATAAATAAAATAAATTTAACTAAATTTATTTGGGTTGTTGGATAGTGAGAAGAAAATTTTTGTTTTATGCTGGTTAAAACTAAAGAAAATAGGAAAAAAATTTTATGAATTTATTTGACGTATCAAGGAAATGAAAGGTATATATATATATATATAAGGTCGAGAAAAAATTTTTTTAGTGTAAAACTGGAAAAGAAAATAAATTTTTTAAATTTATTTGGCTATGAGGTGAAGAAAATAAATTTTTAAGGTTTTACAAGTTGTAAAATTGAAGAAAATTGAGTAAAAATAAATTTTTATAAATTTATTTGAGTATTATGGAAAATGAAAAAAAAATAAAATAGGTGTATTTTTTTTTACGATTTTTCAAATTACTAAAACAATTGAAAAAAAAAAATTTAGTAAAATCAAGCAAATACGCCAATTGTATTGTGAATTTGCATGGTAAGCCTTGCAATTGTATTGCAAAGAGAGAGTACGGGAAAAAAAAAATTTGTAGTAAAAATTGTATTCTGTCCTGATTTTGTATTGCGAAGAAAGGGCTCGGTGTATTGCGGGAATAAGGCTTGGTTGAGTTGTAATACAAAGATTGTATTTATATAGTATTGTATTACGGTACATTGGAGGTATGTTCTGATACAAATATTGTATTGCGACGGTTAAATTTGGGAAGAGCGGTCCGCGTCTGAAATTTAATATCGTGAAGCGAGGTGTTGGAGATGAAGTTTTCAATACAAAATATTGTTGTGGCTAAGTGAGAAGCTTGAGAGCGAAATTTGTATCGCGAGACGGCCCCAGGGCAAGCGACGTCTTGTTGCGATCTGACCATGGAGGCTGCGACACGCACGGCATGCGCAGCGAGGCGTGAGACGAGGAAGCGCGAGGGCGCGGGGCGGCAGGCGCGTGAGGCGCGTGGCACGGTGCCGCCTTGGCCGCGACTTCCTTCGGGCGCGCGGGTGAGCTGTTCACGGCGGCGGGGCGCGATCTGGCGGGGGCCTCGGCCGCGATGCGGCGGGCGCCGCGATCTGTTTGTGCGGGTCCTGAACGCGACGAGTACGGCAGGTGCGCTGGGGTGCCCAGTGGGCGGTTTGGTGCTCTTGCACCCCGGCGGTTTGACTTTGGTTTTTCTGCTGGTATTTTCTGAGTCACGAATGAACATTGTTCATTGTAAAATAAATTTTGAAATTTTTTTTTAATTTAATTAAAATAAAATAAAATAAAATAAATTTTGATAAAATTTTAGAAAATAAAATTTTTCAAAAATAAAATTTTCAAAAATAAAAATTTTCAAAGAAGCCAAAATTTTTTGAAAATAAATTTTTGTCGAAAACGATATTTTAATCACGAAATTGATTGCGTATCTGCTTGTAGGTTAAGTGTATGGATAGTGTCTCGGGGCTGTGTTTATGCCTTAGAGATACTATATTATATTTAACTACCATTTGAAATTGTGATTACGCGGTTGTTGCGTAAGAAACTATATGCATGGTGTAATGTGTATAGGAAACAGGGTGAATGCTAAGGTTAAGAACTATAACCTTAGGGATATGGATAATGAAATGAACATGAAAGCTTAGAATTTTATCGGAATAAATGAATTGAGTGGTTGGAAGTTAGCGCCACTTAGGAAATGAACGAGTCAGTTCATGGTTGTCAAGTCTACTAGTAATTGGCATGTGCATTGCTAGTTAGACTGAAATGAAAATTACATGAATCTTGTTGCCATTTGACATATGTAGATGGCTAATAGAGGGCGAGGGCCGTAGAGGGGCGTCCACGAGTGCGGTCGAGCACCACCGGTGTTTGATTAACCGGACTTTCTGCAGGGCATGTGGGTATTACGGTAGTCTTCATAACATGGTACGGTATAAACGGGTAGGCAGGAGATCCTAGTAACCTTCGAGGGTTTAGGGCGCATCATCCTCGACGTTCACGGAGGGAGGGGGCTCGATGGTGATAAACCATTGGTTCTATCTGAATCGAGAAGGTCTTGAGGCCATGGAATTACCTCGACACGACCGGGATTAGACTAGTTTGCTTTCTGGCAGAAAGATGAGGCTAAATGGTGGAAATGGGCAAGGACCTCTTGGGGACCTTAGGGCAGCATATGTGAGTTCTCCCTAGGGATTAGGGCGAGAGTGGGATGATATGTCGGGTTGCGGAGATCTCGGGGACTACTTACAGTAGACTGGATCATGGACATGTCGAGTTCGATGTCATCACGGGGGATGGATTGGGTGACGACTTACGGGGTTGTTATCGATTATGAGCGGGGAGGATTCTGGCTACACACGGGACGGTGCTCGTGTGGTGTTGGGGGACGAAACATGATGATTTTGCCCCCCCAGACGATTAATGCGGTGCGGGTGTCGGGGACGGACGCCGAGGTTAGCTCGCGAGCCTTACCACTGGGGACGAGGAGAGACCCCGGACTTAGATCTACCTCAGTGGTGTGTGCAGTATGTGGATGTTTTCCGGATGTTTGGACTACCTCCACGGAGGGTAGTAGACTTAGTGTCGAGTTGCACCACAGTTACGCCGCCATCTATGACTCCTCGTAGGATGGCACGATTGAGTTACGGAACTTCCCGAGTCAGTCTGAGATTTATTGAATGAGGGTTCATTAGATCGAGCGCCGCCCATGGGGGCGCTCAGTTACATTCTTGAAGAAAAAGGACAAGACCCTTGATGTGCATTGATTATCGACGGTTGAGCGAGGGGTTACGATCGAGTCGGTACCCATTGCAGAAGTTGATGATTTATTTGACCCGGTCGAGAGGAGCGTGAGAGTCTAACTTTGAAGATAGACCTTCGCCTTTGGTTACCATCGTGAGTTGGAGGCGGGGATATCCACAGAACCTTATGACGTTTGGGAGCGCGTTATGGGCACTTTGGTTCACGGTGATGCCCTTTGGATAACGAATCACTTTAGCGACATTCATGGATCTCATCACATAGGATGTTCGACCACTATCCCCGATCGGTTTGTCGTAGTCTTCGTGGATGACATTTGATACACTCCCGGTCGAGTGGGAGCATGGTATCATTTGAGGTTGTGTTGCGAGTTGTTGAAGACCATCGGTTTAATACGCAAAGTTCGATGGTGAGTTTTAACTGCGAGGGAGATTTTGGGACACGTGGTGTCGAGCACTGGTGTCGATCCCGACACAGAAGGTTGAGCGGTGATGAGTTGGGAGAGGCAGAGATGTCGATCTTCGAGATACATAGTTTCTTGGGATTGGGCGGTGTCTGAGGAGATTTGAGAATGGGTGCGAGTTGTCCGTTCGGGCGGGGATTGTAGGATTTCGCCTACGGGACATGGACTCCATGGTTGGGACGGCCCTGACCATAGAGGGAGATTGAGGATACTTGGAACACTCGGGATACGGGTGTTGGTACTTGAGAAAGGAGAGATCGGCTTCTTAGTTCGGGGAAGAGCGAGAAGACCTGCTTCCTGGATTTTGAGGACTAGGGCCGAGTTGAGCATGAGTGACGGGTTGTCCAGAGGCGGGGATCCCGAGACTTTGGGACAATGCGGGTCCCGAGTTAGCGAGTAGGGCGGGAGAGTATCTGATTCATTCCTCCGCACCACAGTGCGGATTCGAGAGGAGCCGGTTTCGGTTTTGAGGTCTTATCTGGCTTACTCCCGTCATCACGAGATAGGCAGGAGGCAGGTGTGGGTCGAGTGGGACGAGATCGAGTTGCACGGTGAGCGTGGTGGACCTTAGGGTGGTAGACATTGGTTGTTGATGTCGGGTTTGACATGGATGAGTCGGCGACCATCGGGTTGTCCGATGAGTGAGACAACAGCGAGTTTGTCATACTTTCACGACACGACATTGGATTTGGGCTTAGAGGTTAAGGCCTTTAGAGAAACGAGGGTATAGATGTTTCTTCCTAAGGATGTAGGGTGAGGATTGACTGATGGAGGTCGAGATTATGAGTGAGAGATCTCAGGATTCTACTCATGGTAGGTGGGGATTGGTTGTCCTGTTATAGCGTCAGTTTAGTTCATGTGCCTGACCAACATCGTGTCGAGTGGTGTGGGTGCATGATGGTCATTCCATATTCTTGGTGAGTGTGGGTTGAGTTGTCTTTGGAACTAAATCGATGTAGACTCTTAGTTCGAATCGGGGAAGTGAAGAGTAATTAAAGGCGTGTTAGGCGAAAGCCGGGGGCGTAAATCCCCTAAGGTGAGAAGCCTAAAGTTAGGGTGTAAGGGCAGGTGAAATACCCAGAATTTACGTATTGGGTGTAAGAGACTGGGGAGACATCCCGAAATTTACTGTGTGTGAATGAGAGGAATTTCGAGAAGTGTAAGCCCAGAAGAGGTTATGTTGCCGAGATGGCTCACCGCGGACATGGTTATCACGCAGACTTAGAGTTGAGTGATAGAGTCGGGGGTGACTCGAGATTTGGATACCCCTTTGGTGATTACATTGGGTGTTGTTAAGCGAAACAGGAGCTCGGCCTTAGAGATGTCATTCATGACATGGACTAAATTGACGGAGTCCATTGGATTGTCGGCGATAGTGACCTTGGGAAGGTCGGCGTTTACCTGAAATAAGGGTTGTGTAGGGTTACCGCGTTGTGTGGATTATATACCGGTGTTAGAGGAACCTGGCTATGAACATCGTCTTGGATCATAAGGGTAGAGGCGCTTGCCCAGCAGTGGGGTCGCCTCTGACAACGATTATCGAGCGAGTATACGAGATGGCACCATATGAGGCATTGTATGGAAGGCCATGTAGATTCTGGAATTATGTTGGGCTAGGAGTGGAAGAAGAGCTGTCCGGATCACGATGGTTAGAGTCTCAGAAGGTGAGCTTGTCTGACAATGTCTTCTCGCGGCGCCAGTCGTGAGAAGAGCTCTGATGCGGCGTCGACCCTTAGAGTTGAGGTTGGGGATCGCGTCTTCTTGAAGGTGATGCCCCAGAGAGGAGTGGTTGGACCGGTAAGCGAGGAAGCTATTGCGGGTGGTTGTGGACCGAATGCTCGAGAGGATGAGCCATGCATCACCGTTAGCGCGTTCTGCCACGACATGTTAGAGTGTCGCGGTGTTCAGCGTCTCCCGTACTCTGAAGTATACTCGGATCCAGCTAAATGTGGTGGATTGAGGGACAGTTGAGTTGACACGTGGGACCGCCGAGAGGGGCCAGAGTGTGCGTTTTGGTATTGGCCGTGATCGGGTTTTCGCGGCCCAGGCCCGGGTGAGGCTAGTGAGTGCTATGGCGACCTTTATGGGTGGAGGAGTCAACGTGGGAGCGAGGACACAATGCGGGCCACCAATCCCTTCTTGTTTAGGGATGAAGGTACGTAGATAGTCGTTTAATATTTAAATGACTAGTTTACATGCATGGTAGAGTGCACGTTGCATATGCATGTGTTGTATTGTAATTGTCCTGAATTTCGGGACGAAATTCCTTTTAAGGAGGGGAGAATGTAAGACCCGAGAAATTCAATTTACGGAAAAGAACCAAAATAATTCGATTACAAAATTGTAATTTCGGTTAAAAATCTGGAATTTATTCTCTAGATCTCGGATGACGAAACGGATTACCTTGGATTGAATCGTCTCGTGAAATCTAGCTAGCACGTAAAATTCGTCGAATGCGAGGCAGTCGGGTCGACATGTTTTTTTCGAGAACATCGCGTTTTAGTCTTAGTAAAACTATTTTGATGTGACCCAGTCACATATAATACATACTCATGTGCCATGAGTGGTATGAGTAGAGAAATAATGAAAATGAATGTAGAGGTAGTCTTAGGAGTATCAAATATATGAAAGAGGACATACTTGGTCATTATGGGATTTGATTTAAGTTAGAAAAGGACAAGATAAGGAATAGTATGCTTCTTCTCAAATTAAAAAGGTGAGAAAACGTGGGATGAAGGGGGAAGGATGCAGTAGCTGGAGAAGAAAGAAAATGGAGTTCTTTTAGAGTGAGAAGGTTTGGCTTCTACTCTCTGGGTTCCTGACAAATCCGACCGGCGGTCTTCGGAGACGAAGGAGAGCTGCTACGCGGAGGGCCGGCTTAGATGCTTAGATTTAGGGGTTTCCTCAAACTCAGAAGGTGGGAGTTTCTCTCTACTTGAGTTTTATTCCCCATTTTAAGTGTTTACTAATGTTTTGAGTTGAATAAAGGCGAAGTGAGGGCCGTTTGATCGATCCCAATCTTGGGGCCAGGAATTGATACAAATTTTGAAGAAAAATGGGCAGTAGTGGCCGTTCCATGGGTGATTTGGAGTTATTAATTGATGCATTTTGTGATAAATTATGTGTTGGTTGGATTGAGTAGAAAATGGTAGTGAAACCCAGTTCACAAAGTGAACGATGAATGGATGTGTGTTTGAGCGAAGTAAAACCTAGGTTTCTACTGTTCATAGGAATAGTGACACAAAAATATATTTTTGCGTGAATATGTGTTTGGCCAAGCGATTTAAATTAAATTGCTCGTGTTTGATTATTAGCCCAAGTGAGTTAATTCTGATGTATGATTTGTAAAATTACATAACATGATTGTGTGATTTGAATTATGCGAGTATGTCGTGTTTATATGTATTTGCGTGTGATTAGAGCATGTTATTGGAAGTAGCGTAAATGCATTCCATTATACTAGCTGGAACACTTTGGGATTATGGGAGTAAGTGCGTGAGATGAGTGCAGAAAAGGTTCGGAGGGTTAATGCAAGCATTAATTATCGGAGGTAGTCCAAAATTCCCAAAATGTCAATCGTCGGAAGAGCCCGATTGATATTCATCGGAGGGTAGTCCGCAAATGGAAATAATATATCAATCGTCGGGCGGCCCGATTGATATATATATACATCGGAAGGGTTGTCAGCTAATAAAAGCCAATCCTCATACAAGGATTGGCGAGTGTGAGAGAGTCGGTGAGGACTCGGGATGCGAGTTGGTCATGTAGACATTGTTAGGATCGTACATTTGCTTGAATGTGTGTTTACTTTGGAACATTGCCTTGCACTTGGGTGGTGAGTAGCCCACTTAGGCGGAGATTCTCCCTCTTGAGGCACTTTAGCTCACCCTGTCAAGTGGGACCCCACTTTTTCTGAGTCAGGGAGCGTGCGCGAGGAGACGGTTAGATCACTTGAGGCGTTTAGAAGAAAGTCGGAGGGATGTGGCTTTTTGTGTCACATTATACATGTGTATTAGAATGCTTTCATTTTAATATATGTTGTATAAAATGGTTATTAACTCTTGAAACTATTGGATATAGTTTGGGTATATAGTTAGTTCATAGTTGGTATGTATATTGAGTATTGTTTATGGAGCCCCGAGAGTAGGCGTATTACTCGTGTGATTGGATATGTGCAGCATTTGGGACGGCATATGCGGTGTATTTGGGTAGAGCTCCACACGTACAAAGGGACTCTGCACAGATTTTCTAGTGGTGTCGGGTAACGGAACATCACTATGTGCCCGAGGGTGGCGGTAGTCAACGGACCCCCGGGTTTGGGGCGTCACAGTATTTTTATCTCAATTTGTTCCTTGTGTCATAAAGTATAATGTCACTGCATGTGACCATTTGTTTGACACTGTTCTAATATCCTTTTGACAATCTATGTCTAGGTATACTCTTGTATTTCCTAATTGCTCTATCTTTGTTTCTTTTGGTTCGTATTTGGGTATTTTGTATTGTTTTCCAAATGTTTCAGGATATTCTTCTTTTATTCTGCTAGGTCCTCTTATATGTCCTATAGGATTCAAATTCTTTATTTCATTTATATTCATTCTCTGTATTTCTATCATTATGTCTTCTATTTCACTTTCATTGATTTGGCTCATTTATTTTTATTCCTTAGATTCATTTTCTATTACCTGTTTTCCTTCTTTTATTTTCTTCTTTCTTTCCAGCTCTAGATATTGTTATAACAATTTTTCATCTAAACTTCCTTTTTCTATATCTTCATTTTTTATTGTTCTTTCCGGATATTTTCTAAATATTATTCGTTCTACTATTTTTCATGTAGTTCCTTTAATGTATTTCTGGTCTTTTCCTATACTTATAAGAGTATTTTGTTGTATTTCTATATTTACCATCCTATGGTCTAATTTATTTAACTTGTCTTCAATTTTTCTAATTTATTATCCGTTCTTTTTGCTGCCTTTAATATTTCTTCCAATAATGTTTCTATTTTTCTATATTCCAATATATGATTTGTTTATTTGTTTGATTCTTTCAATTGTAAATTTTGACCATAGTTTATTATATCCATAATTTTTTAATTGCATTTTTTCTTTTGGATTTGAACTTTTTATTAGAGTTTCAATGATTTTTTTATAGTTCTCCATTTCTACTAAGCTTTATTTTTTCTATTATTTTTCGTATTTTACTTGGATCTATATGTATTTTTATTGGTAAGTATTCATTATAATTTTCTATTATCTTGGAAATTATTGGAAATTATTCATTATATTTATATTACATTAGAATAACCATAGAGCTTATTACTAAGGCTCTATTTTCCCTTACAGCATGCCTCTTTATGCCCAATAATAAATCTATTTATTTTTTACATTTTGCCTATAGTTTTCTTAATTCATTATAATCATATTTGATTCTCAAAAACATAAAAAAATAAAAATAAAGTAAAAGAAAAAATAGACTTAAATGGATAACTTATTTTTATTTGTGTTGAACTTGAAAACTCAACTCAATTCTTCTAGAACAAATATATACAGAGATAGAATTCCAGAAGCATCTAAAACAGTTATAGGAGCTTCTGAGTTAGTTACAGGAGCCAAAGCATCCAAAACAGAAAACTAAAGTCACGCAGCCTATATGGCTTCTAGAACCTTCAGTGATGCAGCTGTTGTATATTCAATACCTTCAACAATTTGTTACTACGTACAAACTCTTGTTATTTATTTTACCTGATAAATATAAAGATTAAATAATTAAAAACAATATAAAATTTTAACTATTTTTGGTTGATGTTGAAAAACAAAATAACGAGAAGAGGAACAAAGTGTTGCTATAAAAACTTAGCATTAGTAGATTCAAAAAGGGAAGAAAGAAGCAAAACCATAGAAAATTCTGGAACCAACACGAAACTGAGAGATTTTATTGATAAAAATATTTGAATTCATGTTTACAAGAGTCCTTATTTGCCCTTAAAGTCTGGTTTAAGCGGGAAAAGGGAATCGATGTATGAAAAGTCCCAACTCAAATGTTAATAAGAATATAATGCTAATGATGTAGTTCAAAATGAATAAATAACAAAACTTATCATGTTTTGTTTTTCTAAATTGATCAACCGAAAAGACTGAAATGACTATAAGAAACTTAAACCGAATATATATTGTTTATAGTTTCTAATTTTTTTATTTTTTTTATTTTGTTTTGAAAAACACATAGAACATTATAAAAATATTAAATTCATAGATTAAGAATAGTTTTAACCAAAATGGTGTTATTGGTGTTTTTAAAAACTGTTGCCAAAAACAGTTTCAATAAACAAGAAGCAAACATACTCTCTTAGCAGCCTAACAATTTTAATTATATTTGACCCTTGACATTTTTTCCACCTAATGAAATGAAAGCTCAAAGATCGAAGCAAAATACTTGGAATGAGAAGACAGTTTGAACAAGTAAAAAAAAAAAGATAATCAATCTTATAAAGTTGGGTGCGGGCCCTGGCCTTAGTCTATAAAGGAGAGATTCACATATGCACATTAAATTTGTTATGTTTGACAACTAAAAGAGATCTGGACATATCTTTCACACCAAAGAAAAAAGGGAGTTCATTTTTCAGGCAATATGAAGACCCTTTTTGTGTTCAAATGATGAATCTTTAGGGTATGTTTGGTTATCGAGAAATGCTAGGAAAAGAAACATAGAAAGAAAGAAAAAGGTTTAAAATTTCTCTTATTTGACTATTCATGAAAAATTTAAAGGAAAAAAAAAGAACATCACTCAATTTTAATTTGTTCTTAATACTAGTCAGCTTCCTCAGAAGTGTATGAAACAATTAATTTCCAGTTGAGGCATGCAGAGCTGGTACAATTTGAAAATTTTAAAGGAAAAAAAAAATTAGGAACATCACTCAATTTTCATTTGTTCCTAATACTAGTCAGCTTCCTCAGAAGTGTATGAAACAATTGGTACCAGTTGAGGCATACGAACAAAATTTTAATTTGTTGAAAAATTTAAAGGAAAAAAAAAAAAAAAGGAACATCACTCAATTTTAATTTGTTCCTAATACTAGTCAGCTTCTTCAGAAGTGTATGAAATAATTGGTACCAGTTGAGGCATACAAACTTAATTTTAATTTGTTTGGATGAGATGGGAAGATTTAGTAATCTTTTTGTTAAGGACTGAAAATTGGCGTAAATAAGAAAAAATGAGATTAAATTTGGGATAATTGACAAGAATAATCATTATTTTGGTTGGTCTTCTTTAATTAGACCTGTCAATGATTTAACTATGAATAATCTCACGTTATGAGGGTCCCATATCTGAATGGTCCGTGACCGGCTTAATCAGTTTTGGATATCCTATGTGGCATAATCATATTAATGAGCCCTAATTTCTTCCATTTCTTCTTCGTCCATTTTATTCTTTCTTCATCACGTCTTCTTCTTTGTGTGATGATGGAATGAATTAGTATTGATATGAACATTTGTAACCCTACAAATCTGAAATCAAACAGGAAATTTTTTAATTACCACGAAGAAAGACAAAAGAGGGACTGTTTGCCATGGATAACTGGATGATTTTGTTTTTTCTTGGTTTTCGTAGCAACCAAACAGAGGTTTTCCAAACAAAGGAATTATTCAAAATATTAAAAAAAAGTTCCTTCAAATCGGTAAATGAACAAGCAAGTCGTAGTAGCCGTGTAATTAGGCTAATACAGGTGAAACAACAATAGGAAAAAGAATCATTTTTTTCAATGCATTACAATTTATGTTTGTTTCATAGTAAAAAATTATTGTCCAAGAAAAATTAAGTTTATCATTTGTAAAGAAAAAATTGTGGTCACAGTCCATTTTGTACTTTGGAAAGGAAAATTTGGGAAAAATTACTCAAGTCAAAATCCGAGAAAACTCAATGAAGCAAGCTTCAAACTCCCCCCTCGTTTATTATATTTTCTCATAATTTCCCAACAACCAAACAAACATTTCTTTACCCTAAAAAAAAAAAAGAGAAAACCTAAAAATTTTCTAGAGAAAAAAAATGAAACCATAATTCTCCCAAAAACAAACAAACTCACTTTCAAATCGAGTCACTTCTCCCATCCATCAGACACCTTCATATCAAGGTCTAGCTCTTGAGAATCAAGCTTTGACCACAAACCACCCGAGATAAGTCCTTGCTTGAGAATCCCAAACCTTCGAGGAGGGGTGGCGTCGACCACCATGGGTATACGACAGAATCAAGAACAGAGGATTTTCAAAATCAAATTTTTATATCTTGTTCGAATTCAAAAAATTCAAATCCAATAAACAAATAAAAAAAATTGAGGGAGGAGAATGGAACTAGTTCGAAGAGAGAAGAATGGATTGAATCAATTTTTGAGAGAAGATGTGACAGGTAAGATTTTTTTTAAATTTTTTAACTCATTCATTTGGTCTGATGACTAGGGAGGACACAATGAGCCCTTCCTTATATAAGTGAGATTATTCATAGTTAAATCATAAGTGAGTCTAATCAAAGAAGGCCGACTAAACTATGAATTATTTAATGAAATACACATTAGTATATTTTTCAGAAAAGTACAAGGGAATTAGCCCAAAAAAAAACAAGGAAAAGTGGCTTTTCAACAATAAGTAGTGTGAATCCTCCTCGTTTTGTTCCCATTTTTTCTAGGTAGTAAAATTTAACTTAATTAACTAGTTTGAGGTGCTTGAGTGTTGAAATTGTACTCTGGCTCAAAGTTAAATTAAAAATTATATTAAGTAGAATTTTTTAGATTGATAGAAACTAGATTCCTAAATAGTAGAACTGTAATTAGTTTATTATAAAAATAAGGTCACTATAACGAGGGATAGTAAGTAGTTGATGGAATATAATTTATATTAATGTATTAATAATAGTAAAAATATTTTTTGTAAAAAACCTCAAAAATCAAAATTTATAAGTTTTTCCTTTTGAAAAATAACTCCTTTTAGACAAAAATCTAATTTGTAATTTTATTTTATGTAATCACATATATTTATTAAAAAAGAATGTTATTTTACAAAGAAATTAAAAGAACATACTCTTATTCAAAATATGGTGAAAATTTGATAGAGGTTAGGCACGTTTTAGTAGGTAGAAAATTTTATATTTTCTCTATTCAAACTTTTCGAAAACAAGGAAAACGCGTTTAGTTAAGAATAAGGCAAAACAAATTTTTGGCAAAGAAAATTAATTATTTGTCCTGACATTTTATATGAATCGAGAAAACGGTGAAGTTGTTTTCCTTGTTTTTAAATTAAATTCAGCAAATTCAACCAAATGGGGTTGAAAAGTAAACGTGTTTTAAAATGGCCAAGAAGTGAATACGTTGAAAATTTCGTATTGAATTTTGGTTGGAAGTTGAAATTTTAGTGGTAAACGAGGGCGCTTAGATTTTCTAAATCATTTGTGAAAGGTTCTTTTAATCAAACCATCGGAAATATCTTTAGGATATTATGAGTATCCAATCGATTGTGAATTTGTGATAGAATGCAACTGTGACATATTTCTGGGTCATCCCAGGACTTCAAAATTTCTGGGTCCTTGGTCATTTCTTGGTCAGTTGATCAGTCGATCACTATCTTAAAGCTATCTAATACTTGATTCGCATTGGAGCTGGCAGCTGCCTCCGGTGAATCTGAAACCCACGGGGAGGGAATATTGGGACTTGCAGGCCTAGAGCCGACCCCATCTGGATGATCCACCAGAACCATAGCCTGCACCTCCTCGAGTCAATTGTCGACAGTGAAAATCTTCTTCTTCAGATGGGTATTCCACAAATTCTTGATCACAGCTTCACTTCTCCCTTGCATGATACTTGCTATAGAAGCCCACCTTAACAAAAATACCAACACAAATCTCAACAAACAAGCTCCTCAAACTAAGTAATTAATTTAACCTAATTTCTATAAATAGCTAGATAGAAAAAAAAAAGATGTAGAAAATGAGGATGATTAATTCACATTACTTACTTATTCCCAAGTTTCTTTTGTAGTTGGATAATCTACGCCTCTTCAACTGGAGTGAAGGGCACTCTCTTGAGATCAGGATTGGGATAGTTGTTCCATCTGAGTCTGCAACTCTTCCCATTCCTCCTGTTCATCCCTGCATCCCTTGCCACACTTGTCCATGGAATATTTTTCCCACGTGTGCATCTTATAGTCTCACCATGTCTCCCCATATATTCCTTCAGTGCCTCGTCTTCTTCCTTTGTCCATGGAACTCTCTTCTGTGCTCTTGCCTCCATTGTCTTCCCTATAAAATAAGATGGAAATTAGAAGATAGAAGACAGCAAAGAAGAATAATACTACTGAAACTCTCATACCTTGTGAGATAGAAGATAGAGGATAGAAGATAGAAGATAGAAGACAGAAGACAGAGTGCGTGATCTTGTTGTCACCCAAGTTAGGGTTTTATAGGGGGTGAGCGTTGAGAGACACATGAAGCATCCACAAATAATTCAAAAGTAGCAAATGACGACCAATCCCTTCTTTGACTTGTGGAATTTCAAAGCTATGTAATTATTTTTTGGCTTTTCTGAAATAGATTGATATTCTGGAATCTATTCAACTTACTAATTTTTTTACTCATGCATTTTTCTTGCAAGCTCATCGGTTGGGTTGGGAGAAAAAAAAGCTGTACCACGCAACTCCCCGGACTGAGCATGGGGGGAGATATATGGATGTAGACATGCAAACAATAAATAATGCAGTATACACGTGGAGTGAACTTTGGGTGGTATACAAAATGCTAAAAGACACACATTATCAATATTTGCTAAAATCCAACTCTCTCTCCTCTCTTTTCTATTAGTCTCTGAAAAGTATCTCCTCCACCCTAAATGCTAAAGCTCTCTATGGCCTTAATCAGGCATCCCGAGCTTGGTATGATAAGTTGAAGACTTCCATACTTCGGTGGGGCTTCCAATCTTCAAGGTCGGATACCTCTTTGTTCTTCCAACTCGCAGCCTCTGATACTCTCATCCTTTGGTCTACGTGGATGACATTATAGTCACTGCAGCTCCTCTCCACAAGTGCAAGGCTTCATTGATCGTCTTCACTCTGCTTTTTCTCTTTGAATAATGTTTTAAAAGTCTATGTGAAAGATCGGGTGTTCTAATGACTTAGGAGTTCAAGGATCGGGTTTTTAAAACCAAGTAAGATCAAAATATTTAGGTTTTAAATTTTTTGATCTATTAAATGAACCTAAATAGTTTAGAATTTATTTTTTGTCAATTAATTTCTAAGTTTCAAAAAAAAATGAAAGAAATTTGGGTTTGTTTATTCCGATCTTAAAATAAAAGATTTAATATTTTTAGACTATAAGTTTGTTCGAAAAAAAAGGTAAATAAAATAAATTGTTTTTGAATTGTTATATGACTGTTTGAAAAAAATAAAAGAAAAAAAAGAAGAGAAAAGAAAAGAGTATAAGACACCCGAACAAATATTGCCTTTTGAGATGCATGTTAGTCTTCTTTATATGGTATTTACCATGTGCAGTTGAAAAGTAAAAAATGTGGGTATTTGGGTAAAATAAAAAATAAAAAAATGAAGAATTGTAAAGATGGTGGCCGTAGGGTGGGTGTATAGGTTATGTGAGATGGAAAAGATAAAAAAAAAAAGTGTCCTTATCGATATTATAAATATACTTTGAAAAGTGAAAAAAGACTTGTGCTATGATTAATATTATATATATATATATATATATATATATATATATATATATATATATATATATATAAAAGCTAGAGAAAATAAGTCTTAAAAACTTAGTTATAACATGCCTAGAAAATCTAGGTATTGATAGATATTAGAATATTAGAAATTAATAAATTCAAAGGGAATAGATATAAAAAAAACTTATTTTATTTTTATATTTTAAAAATAATGTTATTAATAATACTTTATTCTTAAATCATTTTTATATTTATATTATTGTTTTCCTAAATAAAGATAAAAAATAAGTGAAAATAATATTTTATTTTTAATCATTTTAATATTTATATTATGTTAGTTTTCCTTTATGTGGGGCTTTATTAATTAAAGCATTTGGATTAAGTTTGGTCTAATTAAGTAGAGATTATTAGGCTTCTTAATAAAAACATAGTATGGGTGACTAGTGTGTAGAATTTGAGTACGGCCCGGCCCGTGGTAAGGAGGGCACATCTAGAAATTCGGAGCTTCAGTATATACAGAAGGCTAAGTCCCTCCCAAACCCTAAGGATCGATACAATTCCTACATTAGTTTTAAAAATATTTTAAATCGGTGAGAGAAAGGCGTGCGTTCGCGATTCATCGAAATTCGATTAAGGAGAAGATCTTGAGTCGTTTTGTTGCGAGATCTTCATCAATTCCGCATCGAAGACATTCCAACCATGGTTCCAAATCGGTACATGAATTTTGAGTTTTCTCCATTAATGTTATGCTTTGTGTGTTCTAACATATGGTAATCTAGGTTGATTGAATCGTATCCCTCACGGTTGGTATCAAAACTGACCATGGATTAAATTCAAAACATAAGGAGTGGAGAAAAATTTTTTGGGTTTTATGAAAATCGTGGCGCGTGCATCGATTTAGTTTTTACAATCGTCAAATTAAATATTTTCATATTTGGAATCTACCGGCGAAGAACGATCACATCGGTGGGTAGCCCGTGCCGATCAGTGGGCGCGCCCTCAGCGCCGCCACGCGCTAGCGAGACGGCGGCGCGTGAAGGACAGCGCGGTCGCTGACGGCTTCGCGGCGTCATGCTTGGCGTCGACGCGCAATCGACAACCGACGCTGGTAAGCCGGATCTGCCGTCGTTTGTTGGCCGGTTCGATTAGTGGGCGTTGGCGTGTACCAGCGTGTCTGTTGGCGTGGCACGGTAGTGGCGCTGCGCGTGGAGTGATGGCGTAGGTCGTAGCGTCGCCGATGGCGTCATCGACCCGTCTTGACCCGACCCTTGACCGAACGCCCAGGCGGATATTGGCGACGGTCAGCGGTCAGCGACGACGGACCAGTCATGGCCGGCGCCAGTCCAACGCCGATGGAGGGGAGACGTACACGCGCCACAGTACCACACGCGTAGGGCCTTAGTGGCGAGTGAGGCGCGATGTGAGGTATTTACAGGCAGTGCGATATCTACATATTAAATGTCGAAATTCTCTGATATGGTATATAGACTTTACGCATGTTTGGAAGCTTTTACAGATATGAAAATGCGTATAGAACCCTATGCGCTGAAATTAGAGATTATTTTATACCTATTTTTGTAATTTCTCTATGGTTTCGAATACATATGGTGGTAACATGTATATCAACATAGAGTATGTAGAGTCTAAATTCATTGTCTGAATGAAATGAAACAGTATAATTGGCATTACATATATATATAATGTGATACATAAAGTTTATATCAAATTATGAGTGATTTTCGAAGTTCGATTGGGTTGTGGCCATGAGTGGCACACTTCATTGGGTTGAGAAATATCGGAGTCTCATATTGTAATTGGGATGTCTCTGTTTATTACGTGATCAGCACTCCGAGGAGGTGATCTGTGTTAGTTCATGGAGGGAGGATCATTATATGGCGTATAGCCGAGAAATGGCGATCTTAGTGGTTCCTTACACCCAAAGGTGGTGATTTCCACGAAGGATTAGAATATGTTCTCATGGCGTCGTAATGGAGAATGTACAGCTGCATGTCATATTTTACGCCCAAAGGTGATTATGTGATGATGTATGTAATTCTCTATGAGTATTCACATGTGATCTTGATTGTATTGTTTTGTTTTATTTTCGAGTCAATTTTTAATGAGCGGTAAATTCCATTTCAATTGAGATCCTTACTTGGATTGAATTTCCAAGAAATGGAAGAGGATTCAATTTACAGGAATGGGCGGCGGATGTTCACATGGCGCTCCTGATGGATAAGCGTGAGATATCCTGACCGCTGAGTATTGATGAGAAAGAATGACTTTGCTACCTGGGAGAGGAGCAATAGGATTTGCTCATTGACAATGAAGAAATCCATACAAGAACATTTGAAAAGTGGTTTACCAGTAGACTGTACTGCTAAGGAAATGATGGTAGCCATAGAGGCTAGAAATCGAGTTTCATCCAATGCTGAGGTTGGAACACTTCTTCAAAGCTCTTGACATGAAGTATGATGAATGCAATTTGGGGTTAGAGATTATGTCCACGAGGATGGTGGACCTAAAGGCGGAAACTCCAAGCTCTTAATGTTACCATTCCCGATGCTTGCATTGTGTGACCACTGAAGACACCCCTTCCACGATTTGGGATTATAAAAGGCAAGGCTACAATTCCTAAGATGGGGACCTTGGGGTGGGTCTGGCAGCCACCAGATCAGCAGGGTGGTGGCGGAGAGAAGCTTAAAGGAGAAAGAGCATATGGCCTTGTATCTTGCAAGTCTATAAGAGGAAGAATAAGAAGTTCAAAGTCAGACTCATAAAGGTGCTTTCGTGAAACTCAGATCAATCGACAATATAGGTCCAAAGAAGACATTCTTGAAAAGGATGGTGATGTTGCTTCTTTGCAAGAAGAAAGGTCACATGAAGAAGGAGCGTGTAAAATTTAAAGCGGATGTCAAGCGTGGGCTTCACAATTAATGATTCTTTAATACTTGTTTATGAATCCAGCCTATACGAAGCACCATCCAGGTTCTTGGTGGTTTGATAGTGGAGCAACTAATCATGTTGCATTTACCATCACAGGGGATTCATAAACGGAGGAAACCAAACAAGGATGAATCCATCCTTTGGCTGGGAAATACTTGAGAAGGCTGAAGTCATGTTAGGTAGGAGATGTAATCATAGTTTTAGATTACGGTTTTAAATTGATGTTGAAAGACACATTTTATGCCTTTCTTTGAAGGAATTTAGTTTCGATGTCATGTTTGGATTCATATGATTATTCTTTTTTGAAATTAAAGCAATATTATTTCAATATTTCTTAATTCAAAATAAGGTTAGATAGCATCATATGTCCGACGGATTATACGATTAAGTTTTATCTCGATGACATATCGTAGCTTATACGGTGAAAAGAAACATTTCTAAGAGACCGCTACCTAAGGAAGGAGTCTTATGCATTATGGCATAAGCAGAGAAGCAGCCATATCTCTAAGGATGAAGTAGAAAGGGTGATAAAGACTAATATTCTGCTGCTCACCAAAAATGACTTAGAGATATCGTGAAGCTATTTGTAGGAATTAAAATGGCCCAGAGATAAGAAGAAAGCTGCGGTCAGTAGTTAGAGCTTGTTGGAAGTCATTCACAGATATAAGTGGACCTTATGTAGCGACCTTATTGTAGAAATTTTTATTTCATCACATTTATTGATGACTATTCGATATGGTTATTTGTACTTGATTAAAGAAAGTCACGAGTCTCTTGACAAGTTCAAGATTTTTCGATTTGAAGTCGAAACAGTGGGAAGAGTCATAAAGGTTATTAGATCCTGACCGAGGTGAAGTATTATATCGAGCATGGCGATCTTTGGGACGAAGCAAGGAGCCGTCGCCAAATGCAGGGACTGCGGGATGGTGGCCGGTTACTATGCACAGGAGTCTGAGCAAAATGGTATAGCCGAAGGGCGCAATGTACTCTTATGGAAATGGTAAGAATTATGATAAGTAGGACAAATTTACCGGTTTTTATGGGGTGAAGCTTTAGCTTGACTTTGTACATTTTGGTCGTGTACCTACGAAATTTGTTCCATTGACTCCTTGCAGATTATGGGTAGGCGAGCCTGGCAAACCATCTTAGGTTTGGGGATGTATCCTGCGGAAGTAAAGTTATATAATCCAACATTAGTAAGTTGGACTCGGAACCAGGTGTTATTTTGTATCTTACAAGGAACATTCGAAGGATGTCGGTTCTATAATCCCGATGGAGCGCAAGAATTGTGGAATCGCGACCAGTAAGTTTTTGGGTTTTGATGTAAGCCGAAGGAAGTAGGCGCTCACGGAGACTATTGAGAGGATGATAGTACGATGGTAATGTGGTATACGTATCTCCTCCCATACAGAGATAATTGTGGAAACTCCACACACCCAGTATTGAACACAGTGAGACTAGGGATCTGTTGTTGAGACGGCTCTGTGGGTTCATCAAGGCTCTCGGGTGCGGAATGTGGCTACTACTCAGTAAGGAGATCCTTAGGGAGAAGATCGGCAATACCACTTGGGACTATTTAGTCTATATGGGAGAGCAAGACTACGATATTGGTTACCTTGGCCCGGCCCGATAACTTATGAGAAGTTGTTTCTTGTCTCGATCGAAGCTGCTGTGTGGTTGGATGCAATGAGAGATGAAATTCAATCTATGAGGCATAACGGAGTTTAGGAACTTATTGAATTACGATGGTCATAGACCCATTAGTACGCAAATAGGTGTATAAGACTAAAAGGGACTCTAAGGAAAGGTTGAAAAGTTCAAAACCCGGGCCCGGTAGCGAAAGGTTTCACTCGAGGAGAAGGAGTAGACTATGAAGCAACTTTTCTCAGTCTCTTCTAAAGATTCTTCGGAGTGATCATGGCATTAGTTTGCCATTTGATATGGAGTTACACAGGTGGATGTTAAAAGTTGCCTTTCTCGATAAGGACCTTAATGAAGAGTCTATATGATGCAACCTGAAGGTTTGTGGCAAATAATTCGGGTAAGCTTGTATGAAGTTTGAAAAAGTCTATTTATGGTCTCAAGCAAAAACTTCTAGACAATGGTACTTAAAGTTTCATAGTGTTGTTGCTTCATATGGTGTTGTTGAGAACAAAGTAGATCAATGTATATCACTCTTGAGGTCGGTGGGAGGAAATTCATTTCCTATTACTCACATGTGGATATATCACCTTTGCAAAAGCGGTGACCTTGGTTTCTTTGCATGAGACAAGGATGTTATCAAGAACTTCGATGAAGGACCTTGGTGAGGCGTCTTTTGTCACAGGCATTGAGATTCATAGGAATCGTTCTTGCGGGGACTAATGGGTTTATCTCGGAGGGCATATGTTGTCCAATTTTAGAAGATTCAACATGCAACAATGTAAACCAGGAATTGCTCCTGTCTGTAAAGGTGATAAGTTGAGTCTGTCACAATGTCCTCATTCGGGTGCGAGTGTCATGGAAAGTGAGAAAGCGAAATCAATTACACTCCCTCTACCACGTCTGACGGAGTTTGTAGCGTGCTTTTCGTGACTACCCGACTGATTTGGCTCAGAGCCTCGTTAAGGAGTTAAGGTGTTTGATTTTGTGGATAGGCCATACAATTTATATTGTGACAATAACTGCGGTGTTGTTTATTAACAACAACGAGAGGTCTCAAAGAAGTCTAAGCACATGGAGGGGTGTCACCTGACCATAAAAGGAAAAAGTTCAAAGCGGTGGCGTTGAAATTGGAGCACATATCAACGAGATGATATGATTGCGAGATCCGCTAACTAAAGGCCTTAATACTTTGTGTATTTGATCGACATATCATTACAACATGGGCTTCAGGGTATCATGGGGATCTTTGAATTAGTAGGGAGCTATTAGAGTTTTATGTTCTTTCTTATGAAGGATGAATCGATTTCATTACATTTTGGTAATAATTTGAATTTGTATCAACTCTTTTACATTCAATAAGGTATTTGTGAATGTAGGTTTATCGGAGTTGAGTACATATAGTGTTGAAAATCTCAAGGCATTGTGTAGAAACCTTGGGCTCTGAGGCTATAGGGCATTCTTGGCATTAGCGCCCTTGACATGTTTTGTTACACGTAAAAGAGTAAAATTTTATTAAGGTAACACATATACGAGGTCGTTGGAACCATGATGGATATTCTCACGAGTGACACACTAGGTTTGTGACATAAGGAGAGAGAATTTAGACTAACAAAATGGATAACATGAGTATCACTCATTGCAGGGTATTGTCCATTTAAACACACTACCATATGTAATCCATATCAGTAAAGTTGAAAGCACTCGTGACCATGGAAGGGCTTGCGTGAGTACATGCAATTACCGCCATGATTCAGTGTTCGAGACTTTATGGGATCGGATTAACTATTAAGATTAATCTCTAGACCAATATAAAGGTGCGCACACAGTTTTGTTTCAATTAATATAGCCCAGTGGGAGGGAATGTTAGTTTTCCTTTTATGTAGGCTTTATTAATTAAAGCAAGCTGGATTAAGTTTGGTCTAATTAAGTGAGATTATTGGAGAAGCTAGTAATAAAACATATGGGTGGCTAGTGTGTAGAATTTGATGCGGCTAGGCCGTGATGAGAGGGCCGCGTGGTCGAGGCTTCGATATATATAGAAGGCCTAAGTCCCTCCCAAACCCTAAGGATCATTACAATTCTCATTTAGTTTTCTCGAAATATTTTTACGAGATCGGTGAAGAAGGCATTCTCATTAAGCGGATTCATCAGGGTCGATTAGGAGAAGATCTTGAGGTCGTTTTGTTCTGAGTCTTCATCAATTCGCATCGAAGACATTTAACCATGGATTCAAATCGGGCATAATTTTAGTTTTCTCCATTAATGTTATGCTTTGTGTTCTAACATGGTAATCTAGGTTGATTGAATCGTATCCTACATATTATTGTTTCCAAAAATAAATCTAAGAAATTTAGGATATCTTTTATTGTAAGAGTATATTTTTCCCTTACAAACTCATATTCTTTATAGAAATTTGTCACTTTGTGTGGATTATGTACAAATTTTGATGGTCAACTACCGCTAAAATATAATTCTCCCAGTATAAAATATGAAAAAAGTTAAATTTTTTATTTGTTGAGAGGGTAATAGGCTGGAAGGCTCAACAAATGAAGATAATCATCATATAGAAACAAAGCAATTGTATTGACAAAAAAATTTTTAATTTCTAATCGGTTGTAAAAATAAATACTAATACATTTCTTCTTTCATTGGATTACATTATTTACTCATTCTCATATCTATGACTTGGTAGGAAGACATAAGTATTTATAATGAATGTTTATAATTGCGTTCATGAATTTCCATTGTATTACTTTGATATAATGGAAGCTTATTTGTTGTTTTATAAATCATGGAAATATAATAGATAAATTACATTTTTGTACTTGACTTTTTCAATTTAAAAATTAACAAATAAATATAATATTTTTCATAGATTTATTTATTCAAATGCAACAAATAAGTTAGAACTTACCTCTATGAAGCACTCTGAAGTCTGATGATGGGTCGAGTGTAAAATAATCCTGGAAGCTTTTCTAAATGATGATGCAGTCAGGATACTTGAAGTGGGTTGGTTGTAAGTTTTGAATGATATGCTCAGGATGGTCAAGGAAGTTGATCGTGTGAAGGTTGAAGCTCGTCTTTTTTAATCTCTTCCTAGTACATTTGACCGTCCTAAAAAAAAAAAAAATTCCTTTGGTGCTAGTAACAATATTTTAACATGCCATGCCTCCAAATCAAATATCTTGTTGCCCCATCCCTTCGTATCTCCTTCTCTCAAGATACCTCTTCAAGAAAACATCTTTTCACTGGTTAAAGAAAAAAGATGCTCCCTTTTTCCACCAAAATGAGTTGAAAAAAAATTCAAAATAGTAGTTTGATCTTTTCTAATAATAAGAATGAATATCCTTCCTAACCACAGTTGAATCCCCCAACCAACTTTCTCTTTCTAATAGGTATGGCAAAATATCTAAGGGTGGGTGAGAGAAAAAAAAAGGAAAGATAGTGATACAAAGAGAGGGGTGAAGGGGAAATAGAGTGAGGCAATATTGATCACCATCAGTGTTGTTGGGAAGAGATATCAGCGTCGTTTGACTTTGACAATGGCAAATATAAATGTTGTTAAACAATGGCAAGAGGAAACGTTGGTCCGGCTAATGGCAAACAGGAACAAACTATGGAAATGATTAGGTGTGGTCCCAAGAACAATGGCAGCTGATCAAATATCACTGGCCGTGCGAGAATGGCGACCATGGTGTCATTTCTAGCCAAGAATGACTCGTGGCTGATCATATTGTTAGAGATGGGTGAGGGTGTTGAGAGAGGATGGAGAAAGAAAGAATGGGGAAGAATAAATTGTAAGATTTTCTTAATGTGGGCTTTATTAATTGAAATGAACTCGATTAATTTCTATCTAATAGTAGAGATATGGGGATTCTAATTAGTTTAATATAGGTCATGTGGGTCGAAGAATACGGCCCTACCAGAATGAGGGCCCGTCAGAATCCCATAATAGTGTCTAAGTCCCCTCCAACCTTATAGATATTAAATATTTTACCTGTATACAGATTCAGAGAGAAAAGATTTTCTTAACCCAGGAGGGTAGTCTCGCTAATGTCATATCCTGGGATAGTGGAGACATCTCAGACTATATTTTTACAGAGTCTTCATCGAGTCTTCAAGCAACCATGGACCTAAATCAGTATGTTATTTTTCGGGATTTCATTATTAGGTTTGTGTTTTAACTGAGAGATCTAGGAAGATTTTCGGGTATCTCTACGCTTGGTATCGTGAAACAACCATGATTAGAACTCAAACATATGAATTGGGAATATTATTTAGTTTTATTCAACCGTTTTCATCTGGCTGAATGCCTTCTTTTCTTCTTAATCGAACCTAATTTTGCTATTGTATACTTAATCTACCTGTCAAAGACGAAGATCCGGTGGGTGGCACGTTGAACGAGGAGGCCGATGCCGCTTCTCACGCGCATTGCGCCAACGCGCCCACGCCATAAGCACGGACGGCGCGTGGAAATGATTATCGCGCGCAGACGGAATCCCTATCGTTTGTCATTGCGCTTGACGCTGTTGACCGATTCACATCAGAATCTTATCGACCGTCTGCTACTGCGCTGATGTCATGCCGACGTCATCTGACCCGCCTAAGCCCGACCGTTTTGATCCGACTCGTCGTAAATGCCCGAGACCCGTTGACTGACCGCCAATGCCCCTACCCGGATTTTGACCCGATCCGACGATCGCCGATGATCGGTCCGATCCGATGGACGTGCCGGATGACGCCATACGAATCCCCGCTTTATGATCGCGGTTGACATTATCCGGATCGATCTGAATCCAACGGATCAGACCCATTAACTGCGCCTTCGATAGCCCACCGTGCGGGCGTCCGACGCCCGCTTGGAATTCATCTGGCACCTGATGCCACTGTGATTCGAGATTGCCTCTACAATGTGGTATATTTATTTTGATGTTTTGGAAGTTGTTAAGATTTGAAAATACGCAAAGAACCTGTGTGCACCAGCTTTATTGGGTATTTTGCTTAGTTTTATTTACATGGTTTTGGAAATATGTATGATAGTCACATGTATATCAACACATAAGGACTATGTAGAGGCAATTCATTGACTATTAATGAAATTTAAACAGTACAATTTAGCATGATGTAATGTATAAGACAATTCACATCCTAACATATATATATATAGAATGTATTACTATAAAGTTTAATATCCCTCAGTGTATGAAGAAGTTTCTCATGATTCAATCGGGCAGACCGCGCCAAAGTGGCACACTTGACCGGGTTTGAGAAAATCCACTCATATTGTAGGAGGCCTCTCATGACATAGACTATACTAAAGTTGAGGTGATCCCGTGTTAGTTCATACGAGGGATACATGTGATAAAGATGCTTGGAGAAAATGACTGATCTTAGTGGTTCAGTACACCAAAGGTGGTGATTTAAAATAGGAAGATGGTTTCATGGCCGCTGTCATGTGGAGAGTGTACAACCGTGAGCGTCATTTTCGCCTAAAGGTGATTACAGTGTTGACATGTATGTAATTTCTCTGATAAGTATCTCACGATGCTGATTGTATTGTTTGTTTTGTTTTTCGCTAATTTTTCTCAGAAAACCCAATTTAGCTTCAATCAGTCCCATTAGATTGAACCTGTTAGAAATGGAAAGAGGATTTTTTCAGGTCAGAATGAGCCAGGTTGATGTTCACATCAGTTTGCCAGCGATGTTTCACAGAGCATCACAAACAATCAAAGATTGAAGTTTAGTGAAACTGACTATGCTACCTGAAAGGAGCAATCGGATTTGCTTATCGACAATGAAGAACGATTCAAAACACTTAAAAGTGGCGCCATGATCGTGATCGCTATGAAATGATGGCATCATGTAGGTTGTGAAATCGAATTTCATCTAATGCCGAGGTTGGAACACTCTTCAAAAGCTCTTCAACATGAAGTAATGATGGTACCGCTGGGGTTAGAGATTATGTCCTCGAAAGATGGTGACTGAAGACGAATTTCAGTTTTCCTGAATGTTACCATTCCGATGCTTTGCATTGCGTATCAAGCCCAAACACCCTTCCACCCGATTGGGGATTATAAAGACAAATTAATCTCAAGATGAGACTTGGTCGGCCAATGACCCATAGCAAGGGGTGGTGGTGCAGAAGAAGAGAAACTTAAGAAGGAGAAAGAGCATATGGCCTTACAGTTGCGGTTCCCATAAAGGCAAAAAAAAGCCATGAAGTTCAAAAGTCGATCAGCAAAGGTACTCAAGAAACTACCTGTCAGCTCGACAATATGGGTCCAAATAGAAGACATTCTTGAAAAAGGATGAGATCGCTTCTTCTTTTGTAAGAAGAAAGGTCAAGATAAGAAGTTGAGTGTAAAATTTGAGCGCTGATGTCCAAACGTGGCGCCGTGTAATGATAACACTTGTTTGTGAACTAACCATTCAAGACCATCCGGGCTTCTGTAAGTTCGATAATGGAAAGCAACTAATCATGTCAAGGCACCATACGTGATTCATAAACCTGAGGAAGCCAAATAATGATGAATCAAAACCACCGCTGGGAAACAACGAAAGTCATGGCTATGTTCGGGAGATGGTTGCAGTCGGAGAAAGTCGACGCCATGATGATCGCCATACTAATCTGCCTTTGCGGACGCCAGTGCGCTGATCGCCATCCGGATCGGATCTCGACCCGACCAGACTCGACTCCGCCAGATTCTCCGCACCTTCCGGAGGCCCGTGGCGGTTATCCCGCGCCCCGTTGGACCATCTTGCACCGACGCGGCCAGATCGGTGATGGCTTTTATTGGGGCCGTGGTATATTTATTTATGTTTAGTTGTTATGATGGAAAAATACGTAAAAGAACTCTATGTACGCCATTTTGGGTATTTTCGCTGCGTTTTCTGTATTTATGGTTTTGGAAATATGTATGATAGTCATGATGTATTACTCAATGTACATAAGGACTACAGAGAGTGTAATTCAATAATTATTAATGAATTAAACAAGATAATTAGCATGCCAGACAGGTCAGAGTAAGACAATTTACATCCGCATTACATATATATATAGCGAATGTGATACATAAAACTAATATCCCTAGTATGAGAAGTTTTCAAGGATCTAATCGCCGGACCCGCAAAGTGGCACACTCGACCGGGTTTGGAAAATCATCACCATGCATGGTGGATGTCTGCTTATTGCGTTGATCATACTCCTCAAAGGAGGTGATCCCCGTGTTAGTTCGTGAGGGATATGTATAGCATGTGCTTGAGAAATGACTCCATCTTAGTGGTTCATACAACTGTGTGTGATTTAACAAAAATTAGAATAAGTGTTCTCATGGCCGCCGTTATGGAAGTGGTACAAATCGCATGTCATATTTTCCAGCCCAAAGGCAGATTTATGGCAGATGATATAAAATTCTCCTAGGTATTCCATTATGATGCTTACTGTATTGTTTGTTTATTTTCACTAATTTTTTCTAAAACCGCAATTTCGGCTCAACGGTGGGTCCCACATCGGGATTGAACTTGAAGCAGCCTAAGAGGATTTTCCTATTCGAATGGACGGGCGGATGTTCACATTGCCTACAAAGGATAAGTCGGAAGATATCATTAGCCACCGCAAAGATGAAGCTTCTAGAAATGGATTACGCGACTTACCGTGGGAGTGGAGCACGGTTATCGACAATGAAGAAATCCATTCAAGAACACTTAAAAAGTGGTTTACCGCATGATCTGGCACTCGTTAAGGAAATGATGGCAAACATATAGAGGCTGAACCGACTTCATCTAATGCAGGTTGAACATCTTTCAAAAGCTCTTCACTATGAAGAGGATGGTACGCTGGGGTTAGATTAGGTCCGAGGATGGTAGACCTCAAGATCTAGTTTTCAAGCTCTTAATGTGCCACTATTCCTGATAAAGCTTGTATTGTGCATCAAGCTTCCTACATCACCCTTCACCCGATTTTGGGATGAGAAGACAAATTACTAGTCTCAAAGATGAGACTTGGTCGGCAATACCCCAGATATAAAGGGTAAAAGTGTAATAAAAGAGAACTTAAGAAGGAGAGAAAAGATATATGTATCTTATATGTCGCTAGTTCCCATAAAAGGAAAATAAGAAGTTCAAAAGTCGCACTCATAAAGGTACTCAAGAAACTACCGGTCAGTCTGACAATATGGGTCCAAAGAAGACATTTTGAAAAGATGGTGGATCGCCTTTCTTTGTATGAAGAAAGGCACGTTATAGTAAAGGAGGCAAATTTAAAGTTTGGACGTTCAAACGGGCTATTGGTGTAATGATTCTTTAACACTTGTTTGTGAATCCCAACCTATTCAAGCACCATCCGCTTCTGGTGGTTCGATAAATGAGCAACTAATCATGTTATGCTACTCATATTGTGTGATTCATAAACCTGAGGAAAAGGATGGAATCAAAACTCATCGGTGGGAAACAACGCAGAAAGCTGGATGTCATGCCCGCTGGAGCGTCATGTTCGAGAAAGCTTCGACGCTGATGATGACGTTTATACTTAATTCGCCTTATGACGTCATGCTGACGTCATCCGGACCGACCGACCCGGCCCGACTCGACCGAACAGACCTCCGCGCTTCGATATTCGCGCGGCGCCATTCCACGCCCGTTGACGATCTGGTGGTTCGATCACACAGATCGGTATGCTCTACAATGTAGTATATTTATTTTACATGTTTTGAAGCCATACAGATTTGAAAATACGTAAAGAACTCTATGTACGCTTATTTTGGGTATTTTTACATGTTGTTTTCTTGTATTTCTCTATGGTTGGAATATAAAGGATAGCTCACATGTATATCAACACATAAGGATCTATGTAGAGTGTAATTCATTGATCTATTAATGAATTAAACAGTATGAATTAGCATGACATGTAATGTATAAGATAATTTCATCCGCATTACATATATATAGTGAATGTGACATAAAGCCATAGTCCTTAGTATGAGAAAAGTTTTCGGCGATTCACCTGGGTCATGGACTGGGCCAAAGTGAGCACACCTGACCGGGTTTGAGAAAATTCGGGCTCTATTGTAGTGGATGGGTCTCCTTATTGCAAAAAGATCATGTTCCATGAGTAAGGATCTCAGTTAGTTCATGGAGGACACATGTATGTATGTGCTTGAGAAATGACTCATCTTAGTGGTTCATGTTACATCCAAAGGTGTAAATAATTTTACCTAAAATTGAATATGTTCTTTGTTACGCTTACACATGAGGTAAGAACCTATATGCCATATTTTCCGCCCGTAAAGCAGATTTATATATGACGATGTATGGCAATTCTCTCAGATAAGTATTCACATGATGCCGATTGTATTGTTTGTTTTGTTTTTCATCAATTTTTCAGAACCACCTCCTCATTTCAATTGAGTCCTTAATTTGATTTGAACTTTGTAAGAATAAAGAGGATTTTCTATTTGGAATGGAGCTGGCGGATGTTCACATTGCTCTTACAAAGGATAAGTCAGCAGATATCACAAAACACCAAGAGATGGAAGTCGGTGAAAATCCGACCATGCTACCCTCGGGAGGAGCAATCTGATTTGCTTATTGACAATGAAGAAATCCTATCCAAGAACACTAAAAGTGGTTTACTACTGACCAGATCGTCAAGGAAATGATATATAGCAGAGGCTAGAAATCTAATTCATTCATGCCGAGGTTTGGAACACTTCTTCAAAGCTCTTCAACAGAAGTATATGGTACCATGGTTAGAGATTATATCCCAGGATGGTAGACCTCAAGATCTAAGCTTCAAGCTCTAATGTTACCATTCCCGATGCTTGCATTGTGCATCAAGTCTCTAGCACCTTCCAATCTCCGATTTTGGGATTATAAAGACAAATTGGCTACCCCAAGATATGATTGGGGTCAAGAATGACTTGATAAAGCAAGGGTGTAAGTGTAATAAAGAGAAATCCAATAAGGAGATGCAGAGAGCAGGCCTTATATGCCTGGGTTCTATAAAGGAAAAATAAGAGTTCAAAAGTCGACTTCAAAGGTATCAAGAAACCACCGGTCGGCCTCGATAACAGGGTCCAAAAGAAATATTTTGAAAAAGGATGGTGATCGCTTCTTTGGGTAATAAAGAATGAAGCATGAAGAAGGAGGCAAAATTTAAAGCCACGTTCAAACGGGCTGGCGGTGTGGTTGATTTCAACACTTGTTTGTAGAATCCAACCTATCCGGGCGAACGGCTATCCGCTTCTTGGTGGCTCAATAGCGGAAAGTAACTAATCATGTTGCGCGCAATAGCAGCCGTGATTCCGCAACCGAGGAAGCCAAATAATGATGAATCAAAAACTCATCGCGGGGAAACAACAGGTTGGGATGTCATGTTCGTGGGGAGAGGCCATGAGCTCGAAAAAGCCACGCTATGGATGATCGCCGCATTTTCAACCCGGCCTGGCACGCCAGCGTTGACGTCATCCGATCGGATCCCTAATCTCGACCATCGACCGGCCAGACTCTCCGCGCCTTCCGATAGCCCGTAAGGGCGCTGGCCCGATCATCCGTTGACGCATCTTCGCACCGACGCGCCAGATCGATGTCACTGTGGTATATTTATTTTAAGGCGTTTGAAGCCGTCGGCGATTTGAAAATACGTAAAGAACTCTATGTATCGTTTATTTGCAGTATTTTTTGCGCAGCTTTCTGTATTTCTCTGGTTTTGGAAATACGATGATGCAAATTGGCTACAAGATCACCATTATAAGACCAGCAGTGTAATTCAATAATTATTAATGAATTAAACAAGATAATTAGTAATTTGATATGTAAATGGCGCGTCACTTATATCCGGCATTACATATAGTAGAATGCGGATAGGTTACAAAGCCATCATCCCCGCATGAGAAGTTTTCAAGGATTCATCCCACAGGACCGCCAAAGTGGCACACTTGACCTGGCTTTCTCGAGAAAATCATTCCATGGTGGGATGGCTTCCTGCTTGGTTTATGATCATACCCCAAAGGAGGTGTGATCCCTGTGTTAGTCTATGGAGGGATACATGTATAAAGTATGTGCTTGAGAAATGGATCGATTCTTAGTGGTTCAGTGACAAATTCAAAGGTAAGACTTCACCAAAACGGTAATTATACCTCACTACTGCCGGCCATGGAGCGCAAACCTATGTTTCTATGTGATTTTTTCGGCCTAAATAAAGATTATATGATGATGTATGTAATTCCTCCAGATGTGTTATTCAGTAGATGTCGATTGTATTGTTTGTTTGGTTTTTCACTGACTTTTTCAGAACTATAATTGATTACACCAGGTCCTGCATCGGATTGAACTTTAAGAAATGGAAAGAGGATTTCTATTTAGAATGGAGTCGGCGGATGTTCACATTGCTCTTACAAAGGATAAGCTGTGATATCAATACAAACACATCAAAGATTGAAGCCGAGAAAACGATCAAAGTTATCTGTGAAAGGAGCAATCGGATTTGCTTATTGACAATGAAGAAATCCATTCTAAGAAATTTAAAAAGTATATTTGGGCCATCAGATCGCTAAGCGAATGATACAATACAGAGGTTAGAAATCGAATTTCATTCCACGTCAGAGGTTGGAACATTCTTCAAAGCTCTTCAACATGAAAGTATGATGGCACCGCTGGGGTTAGAGATATGTCCTTGTGGATGGCGTAATCTGGGCCACTTAAGCTTTGCTTCTTAATGTCATCATCCCTGATGCCAGAACAGGCATCGTCTCTAAACACCCTTCCACCGATTTAATTATAAAGTCAAATTACAATTCCTAAGATGAGACTTGGTCATAATGACTCAGATAGCAAGGGTGGTGGCGCAAGAAGAGAAACTTAAAGAAGGAGAAAGGTTATATGGCCTGAGAGGCCATGAAGTTCCCACATAAAAGGAAAATAAATAGGTTCAAAAGTCGTATTTCATAAAGGTACTCAAGAAACTACCGGTCACCACAATATGTCCAAAGAAACATTATTTGAAAAGGATGTGACGCTTCTTTGTAAAAGAAGAAAAGGTCACATGAAGGAGTGTGTGCAAAATTTTAAAGCGGATGTCCAAATGTTGGCCATGTAATAATGATTCTTTAATTTGTTTAGAAAAACAACCCATCTAGTTAATCTATCCATTTTGGTGTTTCATAGCGAGCAAACTAATCATGTTGCGTTTACCATACAGATCTTGCTAAACCTGAGGAAGCTCAACATATTAAACTAAAACCACTATGGGAAACAACGAGAAAGCCGATGTTTGTCTAGTTAGAGATAATTTGATTTCTGGACTGGTTTTAATTTCAAGATGTTGAAAGGCACTTTTATGCACCTTCTTTGTGACTCAATTCCAGCTTTCCGACGGGTTGATCGATGATTGTTTTTGAAATCAAAAGCAATGTTATTTCTATGTTTCTCTAACAATAGCGTCGGGCGCCGGCCATATGTCCAACGGATTATACAGACGAGTTTATCTCCCAAATGACATATACTTTTATATATGGCTGGTGCAGTAAGGTTTCTTTAAGAGACCGTTACCGAAGGAAGAGTCTTATGCATTGTGGCATAACGGCTTGGCCATATTCTGGCGATGTGAGTAGAAAGGTCAGAGCAAAGACTAACATCCCGCCTGCTCTAAAAATGACTTAGAGATATGCGTAGGACTATTGCAGAGTAAAGGATCAAGATATGAAGAGAAACCAGTCCAAGTTCCACACTGTTTGAACGCTATTCACACCGATATAAGTGACCTTGTACAAACCAGGTGGTAAATTCTTTTATTTTACTCAGATGATGAGACTCACTCTCTATATGGTTATTTGTACTTGATTAAAGAAAAGGTCGAGTCTCTTGACAAGTTCAAGATTTTCTGGACCAAGTCGAGAAACAAGCTGGGGAAAAGTCATAAAGGTTGTTAGATCTGACCGAGGTGGAGAGTATTATGGCAAGCATGGCGTTTATGCCTTTAAGGGGCCAGTCAAGCCAAATACTTAGAGGACTTCGGGATAGTGCGGCCATCATGCGCCCGGAGTCCTCGGAAAGCAAAATGGTATTAAAGGTTAACTGTGACTCTTATGGAAATGGTAAGGAGTATGATTAGGAGGGACAAATTAACGTCTGTTTTCGTGGGGTGAAGTTTTTGAAAATAGCTTTGTACATTCTCGAATCGTGGTACCTAGCAAAGTTGTTCCATTAATTCTTTTCGAGTTATGGACCGAAATGTGCTCGGGCTTAAACCATCTTGCTACTGTGGATGTCCAGTGGCGAAGGTATAATCCAACATTAAGTAAGTCGGACCCGTAAACTACCGTGTTACTTGGTATTCACCCGAACATTCGGCGTGATATCGGTTCTATAATCCCAATGGCGCACGGGCGGATTGCAATTCAGCTTTCGTGATAGCTAAGTTTTTTGAGCTCGAGCAAATACAAAGTAGCCGCCACGCACTCATTGAGGATAATAGTAATGGCGGGTAATACGGCATTTTTATCTCCCTCCCATACGATAATTGTGGAACTCCCACACACCATATTGAACTTGAGACTCGGGATCCGTTGTTATACACTCCTAATGAAGTTCATCAAGGCCTCGTGCAGATTTGGCTACTACTCCGTGAAGGGGAGATCTTACTGTGAGACATCACTGAAAGCAATTCTGACCTAGACTATTTAGTTTATATAGGGGAGCAAGACTCACGATACGGTTTTGGAAGATCGATCCAATAATTTTATGTTAGTTTATTTTTATCCTCAATCAGAACTGGTTTCGGATGTAAATGAGATGAAATTCCAATTCCATATATGATAACAGTTTGGGAGTTGTTGAATTACCTCGAAGGTTATAGACCCATTGGTCGGTAAATAGGTGTAGTAAGACTAAAAGGGACCCTAAAGGAAAGATTGAGAAGTTTGAAGCCGATCAGAAGCCAAAGGTTTCACACTGGGGGAGAGAAGGAGTAGACTGGTAGAAGCAACCTTTCTCCCGCCTCTTCAAAGATTCTTCGTAGTGATCATGAAGATTAGCTAATTATTTCATACAGCCAGCACCCAGATGGATGTTAAAAACCGCCTTTCTCAATGGAGACCTTAATGAAGAAGTTCATAAGGATGCAAATCCGAAGGTTTTGTGGCAATGATTCAGATGACTTCAGATGTAGACCGAAAAGTCTATTTATGGTCTCAAGCAGTTTCTAGACAATGGTACCAAAGTTTCCATAAGGTTATGTTTCATGTTATGGTTTTGTTTTAGGAACAGCAGATCAATGTATATACTGCAAGGTTTCAGTGGGAGGAAATTCATTTTCCTAATACTCTATGTGGATGATAATCCGCTGTAGGCAAAGGACCTTGGTTTATCGCATGAGACTAAGCGGATGTTGTCAAAGAACTTTGAGGTTGAAGGACCTTCAGTGAGCGTTTTTATCTCTGCACAGATTCACAGAATCGTTTTCGCAGACTATCGTTTATTCGTAGGGCATATAAGTTGATCGTAGTTTTAGAAAGATTCAATATGCAACAATGTAAAACCGTAGAATGTTCTTGTCAGAAAGGGTGGATAAGTTGAGTCTCCTGCCACAATGTCCTCAGTCCGATATTGAGAAAGCCCAAATGAAGAATGTACCCAGCACGCACTTGGGAGTATTATGTATGCTCGGGCATGCACTGAAGGCCAGATTGCTTTGGTAAATGTGATCCTCTAGGCAGATATCAAATCCAGACATGACTATTGGGTTGCCGCCAAAGAAGATTATGTGAGGTACTTAAAGAGGACAAAAGACCATATGTCGATTTATTAAACATGTTCAGACTCCACGTCGTTAGTCAGAGATTCTGGATTCAGACTTGTCGGTCGTCATGATAAAAAGAAGTCAAATCAGCAGGTTACATCTTTAAGTTAGCAGATTTTGCAAAGATCATGGAAAAAGTGAGAAACAAAAATCAATAGCATCCTACCATGCAAGCTGAGAGTTTGTGTATGTTTTTCAAAGCCACTACCAAAGTAATCTGCTCCCAAACCCTATTATAGAGTTAACCTCAGATGGATTTATAGACAGCTCCATACAAGCTAGATAGGACAATATCCCCAGAAGGCAAAGTTTATTAACAAACAACAGAGACCTCATGGGTCTAAGCAACATAGATGTCGGGCAATTCCGACTATAAAGCGAAAAAGTTCAAACCGGCATATTTATAAAGACAGCATACTCTAACGGGGGATAGATGATAAAGCGCATCCGCTTAAATCAAAAGGCCTTCACTTTGTGTATTTGGATTGACATGTCATTAATATGGGCTGGGAGATCATGACACTGTAAACAGGGAGCCGTTAAGTTCTTATGTTGCCTTATGAAGGTTGAATCCGATTTCATTACATTTTTTGTAATATTTGAATTTCAGATCAACTCTTTTTGCATTCAATACAGCATTTGTAGAAACTAGATTTATCAAGCCGAGTACATATAATCGCTGGAAAATCTCGAGGCATTGTAAACCTTGAGTACGTGCTATAAAAGATTCTGCATTAGCCTTAACAATATGTCTTGTTACACATAAAGTAAAGTTATCATTTATGGTAGTAACTATCATATACAAAGCCTGTTGAACCACAGAGATTGTTGTTATTCTCTGTTATTACACCAGTTTTTTACATTACCTAAGGAGCAGTAGAATTTGACTAACAAAATGGATAACACAGTTGAAGTATCACCTACAGAGGTATTTTGTCCATTTAACACTGGTCTTAAACATATTGAATCCATATCAAGAAAGTTGAAAGCACCAGACCATGGAAGGTCTCACATGGTGAGTACATAATTGGCCAAGGATTCAATGTTCAGACCTTATGGGATGGATCACTATTACACAATCTCATCAACATAAAGGTTATCACGCTTGTTTCAATTAATACGCCTATGGAGAATGTAAGATTTTCTTACGTGGGCTTTATTAATTGAAATGAAACCAATTAATTCAGTCTCACAGCGAGATGGCGGATTCTTAATTAGTTTAACATGAGGCTTTATGTGTGTGGGTTGAGTAATTTGGCCCCGCCCGTAATAGAGGGCCCGTGGTCGAACTCTATAAATATATGTTTCTTAAGTCCCTCCTAACCCTAAGATACGTATTTACTCACATGTGCATTCTAGAGAAAGATATTTTCTCTAACTCCTGGAGTGGCGCTCTATTAAGCCGCAAGAAGGTCATAAACTGGGATAAGGAGAAGATCTTTGAGATCATGACGCGTGATTTTCACTGATTCGATCAAGCAAACCATGATTCCAAATTAGCATGCTATTTTTATTTTCTATTATTATGTTTGTATTCACTTATGGTGATTTTAGGAATATTTTACTTATCCTCATAAATGAGTATGGTAAGTGGCGTACCATAGTAAGGAGAGAAAATCTATCTTTAAAGTTTGAATTAAATGTTGAAGATGATTTCCGAAAGAAATGTCTTGATTTCACCGGCCAAAATTTAAATTTTATTTTCTAAAAGTCAATTATTCTTTGAAAACCTACTTCTTTTCTCGTCTATTTTTTATCTTTTCATGAAGGCTAATTTTGATTTAATTCTCATTTATGTTAGAATTATTAAAAACATTAATGTAGAAATGTTGACTTAAGAAAATATTTTCTTTTAGTTCACTAAGATAATATAAATAATTAAAAATATTTTTAACAACGATATTAATAAAATAAAATTTTAAATACTTATCAAATAATCATTACAATTTTCCAATAAACTAGTTTTTATTATCTTCGATATAATAAAATAATTCCCTATAAGCTTTTTTTTTTCTCATTATATTATAACTAGTGAATCCACACAATTTATTTAATTATTTTTTTTTTTATATGACTAGTATCACTTAGTTTGATTAAAAACTATTAACTTCTTTGTGAAAATAGAGGATGACTCACCCCAATTAACAATACTTAGTTTAAATGGATTTATACATAATTAAAAAAATTGTTATTGTTTATTTATTAACATTGAGACACATAAAAACGAGAAAAGTTTAAATGTTTCTATCAAATAAGTCACAAGAATTCAACAAATTTTATATATACACATAGGGGACAAATGTTGCAGACATAATTAGTTCATTTAAGAGATTAATCTTGACATATTGTTCTTGTTTTAAGATAATATATAATAATACCATTTTTCTTGTAGTGAGGGTTCTAAGTCAAGAAGATGAAACCAATTGCCAAATAGGATTAAGCAGAAGCCATGGAGTCATATATAACTAATAAATAAACTAATGAATAGACTAACAAAAAACAACATTATTTATTGTCAGATGTTATGAATGAAGAGCTTAAACCTGCAAACAGGGCTTCTTCCCAAATTCACATTGAAAGTACTTGTCCCGGTTTAATACTGAGTGGTAATTGATGCTTCTGATTTGTAATGAAAGAATTATAAATTTACATCATTTCAATCTGCAGCAGTTTTCCTCTGCACTAGTGATAAACATACTATGTGGTTGTTGTGACTGAGGAAGATGAAGATGAAGATAGTCACATTATAGTATACTGTTAAAAGGAGTGATGTAGAAGATAGCTGCTGCCACTTGAGTTGGCTGCTCTGCACTTCATCAAAACCGTGATATTGATCGCTAGTTCCAAATGGAATATAGTAAAGTGGAGTTGTCAGAAAGAACTTGATGAGAGGAAAATATAAAAAGAAGTCGTCTTTTTCACCTTATGATCCACTACCGGGAATGTTAGAGTTTTCAGAGTTGATTTTCGGGCAACATAGCATTTCCTGATCCTTGATAAGTCCACCAGAAAGCAATATCGTTTTTAAACCAATATGGGTTAAGATAACCATGACATTAGTCGATCGCTTCCAACTTGAAAAAGGGCTTTGTTGAGGGTTTCGCGCAAATATTTCCATTATGACGAGGGCCATAATCTGGTTTCCATTATTAGCGGCGCAAATTAAGGAAGCGGCAAAGTGTGGAGGAGTACCAATTAATGCTACAAGGTCGGCCTTCCGAACATGATAACTGCTGAGATAGCTGCGATAAATTTTTCTGCTTGTTGAATTTGGGACAAAAGAAGGAGCTTAAGGCCTGTTTGATCTTTGACTCAAAGATAAGATGAAACGCAAATGATAACACATTTGTGGCTTCTACTTCCTTTTTAAAACTGTTTGTTGTCTGGGAGAAACAAAATAACAAAGGAAATTACAGAGAACACTTGCTCATATTTTTTGTTAGAAAACTTGGAAAATACATAAAACACTAAATTCAATGTTCCTAAAATGATGTTCTCTTTGTTTTCAAAAACTATTTTAAAAAACAAGCTTAAAAAATATAACCAAACAGGCCCTGAATTTTATTTTCTGTATATGAATGGTTTTGTTCTATGATAGTGTTTGATTGTAATTTGTTAGAAAACCTCTGATAAAATTCATTCCTTATCCATATTAAGGTTTATTGTTAGGAAACCTTCAAAAAGCTTTTTTAAATATAGGAACTAAACAGTCTCAACTGTAGCTTCTTCTACATATGACAGTTTCTGAATCATGATAATGTTTGAATTATACTGAATAGGAAACCTCATGCAAATTATCTCCTCATCCAGATTGGCAGAATATTTGCTGCATTTGAGCCTAAACCCATGATTTTGTTTTTGAGCCCTCCAAAAAGTCTTATATTAACTTAGATGTTGTCCATAATTTATAAACCTATAGTTTATTTTAATTTTATCCCATGTGGACTTTGACACCAAACATAAAAAAAGGTAACAAATACTCGCCATGTTGCATTGAAGAATGTAATATTGTTATACAAGGAAATGACTTAAATTCTGGTCAACAATGAAAATCAATCATATGGTGGATATGGTAATGGAGGTTCCAGCTGTTCGGAGTCCACCTATGTGAATCGAAAATGTGTCATCAAATATAATTAAAATTAGTTAGAAATCTACATTTTTAAATCATTTAATTCTATTGATGGTTACCTAAATATAATGAGTTTGAAGGTGTAAATAAAAAATTATCAGCCTTTTAACACTGTTTTCTATTTTTTATATCTCTCTTATTTTCTTCCTTTCATTTTACTTCCATTAATCTTTAAACCAGATATACTTTTAAATTAAATTTATAGAGAAAATAACCATGTTATTGATATCATGAAGGGACTGTTCTGAGTGCACCCAATGAATGGGAATGATCATGAGTTAATAAGAATAGATTACATTCAATTCGTAGAAGACCTTTTGAGTGAGAAGCTTAAAAACAAAACAATGATGTCTTAAGCCCAAAGTGGGCAATACCATAAAAACAAGGACACTGAAACTCAGCTGCCCCGGTAATCCTCCTTAGAATTGTTCTCTATAAAATTTCAGGCTAATTCCTCTCTTGACCTTGCATATTTTCCACTTTTATTTCCTATCCCGGACATTTCTGTTCTGTCGTGCCACAACTTCCTTCGATAAAACAGAATCTGATGATTCTTCTTTATTTATGTTCTTGTTTTGATCATCTTGTCGGAGGAGATTGAGGTGGTTTCTCCAAAGCCCAGATGAGTACTGCATGACATCACTGTTCGGTTGGGGGCTTAGGAGGGTAGCATCTCAGTTCCCTTCCGTCTAAAACACCAGCCATACCACTGTGATACCTCGATTTGAGTTATCTTGCTCTGAGAATAAATCCCATCCATGCTAGAGCTAGTCGGATTCTGCAAAGTTCGGTCAAGAATATATTTTACAAATCTTCAGGAAATTATTGTCTAGTAGATCCGGATGATTACTTCCAGTTAGACAGCTACCAACCTGCCAGAAGGCTTCCCCCTTCCGGGTTAAAAAGTAAACAGGGACTCACCTTTCAATTACCTCAGACAACACAAAATCATTATCTTATTTTGAGTCCATCCCCTTGCCTTTCCATCCATGGTAACCAGTTTGTGGTTGATTCCTTCACCCATGTCAGATATCTGGACTCCAACTTTGGTCGGAGGTTTACAAACGCTTCCTGTTCCATGTGATGAGTGGGGCAATTATATAGTCTATGAATGGTTTTTCTTTATAATTTAATCGAGAGTGAAGCTGGCATGTAGGTGAAGACATGCAGATCGAAGATTAATAAGAGTAACGTTAAGTGAACCACAAACTGAATGCGTGAAAGGTAAAGGAATCTAAAAGGTCTTTAATCCATGATTAATCTTTCTGATCTGATAGATATGATTCAGTTTATAGGCTTCCAAAAAAAGGATTAATTTTTGCTTAGAGATATTTTACACAATCACAAAATATTTAGTCTCAAACCCCTTTAATAAAATTACCTAAATTAAAGTTGATTTAAGTTAAAAAACATGTTCTTTCTATTTCTTATACACATTTCTATGCTAAAGTTTTTTTTTTTTTTTTGAGTGTTGAAACTACGAGGATTATGGCTTGAGAGCTTTACTTAGATAAATACATATGTTTTTGTATATTATTAGGTAATAATTTGAAATGATAATAAGAGAATGATTTACACATTTGTAACTATATATAAATGACATAAAATAATGATAGAGATTTTTCACATCTATATTCTCATGAGAGTTGGTGGAATTGTGATGATATGTTATTATAGAAACATAGTCTAATTATATATGATATAGAGGAAGTAGAAGAGAACTAAGGACTCTCCGGCAATGTTAGGATGAGTTAGCAAGAATCTGTATTACCTAGAAATGAAACCCAGAATACAAGAACGGTACCTAAAAAGGATAAGGTTGGAACCCTGTAATAAACTTAATTAGATTAAAACTGTCATATGAATATAAGTTATTTATTACTGCTTTTGTATCCAAGCACATTAATTAGCTAATTATTTTTTTTTAATCTTATGGTGTATCACCAAAATTGTGAGACGTAATATTCTATTTGTCAATACATTTTATTATCTCTTTAGATAAGTACTCTTTGTTTCGTCATTGAAATTGTTTATTTAAGCAAAAAATTATGTTTCTCTTTATGTATGTAGGTACAATATTTTGGTTCTTTTTTCTTATGTTAGTAATTGTTATGTTTTATCAGGTCGAGGTCGAATAAACTAGAGAGAGAGAACAATAAAGGTTTAAAAGTTTTTGGAAGACTATGAAGCTCTTAAGCCCTCAAGATACTCTTATGCTAATGTTAAAAGGATTACAAATAAATTTAAAGATAAATTAGGTGAAGGAGGTTATGGAACTATATACAAAGGAAAACTTTCAGATGAAATTATTGTTGCAGTAAAAATCGATCCTTAATCATTCTCAAGGAAATGGGGAAGAGTTCATTAATGAAGTGGCAACAATGGTTACAATCCACCATGTCAATGTAGTCCACTTGATCGGATTTTGTGCTGATGGATTTAAACGAGCCCTGATTTATGAGTACTACTCGCTGCACGAATTATTAGAGAAGTTCTAGGCTTTTCAAGAAAGATAAGAAACATTCACTTGCCAACAGTTTAACAAATTATGATGAGATAATAAAGACTTCAGTATCTTCTATAGGTTAATGGCTCAAAGAATCTTTCATTTTATTATCAAAACCTCATAATATTTTACTTGATTACGACTTTAATCCAAAGATTTCTCGACTTTCGCTTATCCAACTATGTTCAAGGAACAAAGTGCGCCTTTAGAATACGGTAAGGGAACACAGTTAGATATTCAGAGGTACATATCTAGAATCCAAATGTATCTATGTTTATGTTCATAGTTTTGGAATGTTGTTACTTGAAATGGTTGGAGGGAGGAAGAACATTGATGTTAGTGTGGAGTACTTAGTCAAGATACTCTAGGAAATGACTATAATTCATTTGTATGCGGGGAGAAGAATTGCATATTCGGTTGTGAAGAAGGAAGAGATGTTTAGATTGCAAAGAAAATTAAGAAGCTAGGATCGTGGTATGTGTCTCCATAATGGTATCTGAATTGACTGCCTATGAAAATGGTGAAGGCATATGTTGGAAGAGTGATGAAATAAATTAACTATACCTCCTAATCCCTTTTGCTTCAATAATTCCAGCAAAGACAAACTGAGCAAGCCAAGAGGAGCTTTTCAAACAAGAGCTTAGTAATACTCTATGTAGTAAAAAGTAACTGCCAACATGCTGTACACAGAAATGCATTAATAAAAATCATATTGCAATCTGTTTGGGGCTCATCGTAGCATTTCAATTTATATTTTTAACTGACAAAATGATTACACCAGGGCGAACTAATGTTATTCTAAAAAGTTTCGGCTTCAAAAATGTATTCCTCATGCAAGAATGTATATTTTGAGTAACAAATGCTATTACTTTCAATATAAAAAGCATTAATTGCACAAAATATATAGCAATAGAATCATATTTTGAAACTTGAAAATAAGAATTTCATCCCCTATACCATATAAAAATTTCTTTTTTTTTTCTTCTTTATTTATTTATTTATTGACTATAGTTTTTTGTCTTTACCACTTTGTTTCTCAAACAAAAGAAGTAAGACTAATTATACATAAAATGACTAAATTAAGCTGATCCTTGAGTTATACCGAGTATAAACTATGCACTTGATGTTATGAATTTTATTTTTATAACAAGAAATAAGAGTTTAATGGAGAGCTTAGCCTTCATCTGCTTTCTTAAATGGTTTGAAAATAAACTTAATTTTTGCCATCATTTTCTTAAAATATAATATGTCTATTGGGACACAATACAAACGTGAAAATTCATTAATATTGAAATTTGGGATGGTTGATTCAGAAACTCACTACAATGTCACATGAGAATTAACTCTGTCAACTAGTTAATCCAAAGATACTAATATAATTTCAATGTGTCACTGAAGGTAGGACAAACGGTATAAATGGAATCAAGTGAAAAATAAATCTTCAGGGAAGAACAACTATATGATCTAGACCATCGCCAGACCAAGAAAAAAGAAAATCATGGACCTACAGACAGTGTAAAACAAATACAACAGGCTGACAGATGATATTTAATACTCATTATCTAGTCCCATTCACTTGAAGGATAGACTAAGTGACTATCTCTGAAACCCTAGTTGCCCTTCTTCTTAGTTCTTTATGAATCTCTTTGTTCGTTAGAGATGAGAGTGATTTTTATCATTCCTGGATGAATAACTCGCTCCATCGTTTTTTTTATATACGGATTCTTTTTTCAACACCGGCCTGAGCTTGCCTTTTTTGTCGCCAACTTACATACGTGTTTTATCATCTACTTGTAACGCACTGTAATACTGATCTATTTAGATTTCATAGGTTTTCACAATGATAGTTCAAATGTCAAAGATCACTACATTAACATCAAATCAATGGAACAATGTACTTATCACTAATAAGCGTCAATGTGATGGTCCACATAAGCAGAGTTTGGGGTCATACCATGCTGGGTTGTGTCTAATTTTATATCAATATATGGACCCTAATATATTTAAATTTATTAACTATATAACAAAACTATGAAAGGCCAAAAGTTAAGTTTTGTAAAGATATCATTTCACAGATAAGAGTCGTATTTTTTTAGGGACCATTCTTCCCAAATGAATTTTCAACCCAGTAACATCTTCCACATATTACTTAAAGATATTTATTTTCCTAACAAAACAATTGAGGCTCAAGACCTACATGTTATTTAACTGGTCAATGCCAGCTGGTGTTCGAAAATAGGCATGTTAAGGGTGGTCTTATTTAAACCCAGTGATACAAATTGGTGAGAAAGAAATAATTATTTTTATTAGTTTTAATCATCAGTAAGGAGCGATAATAAGAACCCTTCCTAATACTTCTGTTTGCCCTTCCAAATTTATATAAACTACGTCTCTTTCCCTTTCTCTTTAACTAAACAATGAATCTTTCTCTGGCAGTCAATCATTCACACCTCAAAATATAATTCACAGCTCCTCTTTTCTCAACGAAGAAACCCAATCTGCTAACAAACAAACAAAACAACTTATATCTATATGGTGACAAACGAGGGACACCGAGATAACAGCATAACAATTAACAAATTTCTCAAATTTTTTTTTTTTTTTAAGCTACTTAAGTAAAATGAGAATTTGTCCCTTATTCTTTCAAAAAATTTCTTACCGAAAATTGTCAAGGTAATTATGAAAACTATAAATTATAATTTGTCTTGTTTTATTACTATTACTATTATTATTTATTGAACTTTGTAACAGAATGGGGAGAATTCTAAAACGTGGACAACACATATACATGAAAAGGAGTTTACGCAGTAGCTCAACACGCCTTCATAACAGGAAAATATTTCTAGATGACGTCACAATACCTAGGAGTTTCCAGAACCTTCTGGTTCAATACCTCAACACCCCTCTCTCAAGTTGGCCACTGTGGAATCTCTTCCATGGTGAGCTGGTTTATGGACAAAACCGAGGTTCTGACAGTGCCTTTAGTAAAAAAAAAAAAATATCTGCAGGATTACGTAACTTATGGGAGTATACCCGATCTTCAACTTGTTAGTAGTCAGATCATTACTAAAATGAATAGATCATCCTTGCAGCTGCAGGTACGAGAATGATAAAACTGGATTATTAGCAAGATTATTCCCTTCATTGTCACACCAGATACAGGTAAGTTTGGTTAGCTTAATGCCAATTTCTGTCTATGTTCCTGGAACCCAGACAAGATCAGTGACTGCACCTCGCTAGGGCTCTAAATTCAGCCAGCCGGATCGTTACAACCTTCTTTCTAGAGTCCGGCACAAGATCGCCGCCCAGTAAACACGCCAAATATCCATCAGATTTTCTATCATCATGATGGAGCCACCCACCAAGATCAGAATGTTTTCTGTCTATGACTTATAAGCTGGGTCTAAACTTGAGACCATAAGAAATAGTCTATAAATGTGGCAATCTTCTACATGTTTTTCCTGAATGAGCCAAGGTTAAAAGCTAGATATTGCCATATTAATTCTGAAATGCAAAGGTCGTATCGCAGACAAAGCAAGATATTGTAAAGCCCTACTGTGTTTCTGGTAGAGAGATGGAGCATCGTAAGTGGCACTGTCATGGAGGGACAGTGTGGAAGTCACACTAAGAGTAGGGACAGTTTTACAGTTAATAGAAAGTGGATTTGGTTTCTGTTAGTTAGATCATCATATATTTAGTTTGACTGATAAAGAAACTCTGAAGGACTCTTCACTAACTCAAACAGTGAAATAATTCATAGGACCTAAGGTTTTTAAAGCAAACTGAATTGTTGCGTCCTTAATAAGCTGTTGAATATGGATTTAATCTTCACCAGTGATCAGAATATTGCCGACATACACTAGGAGAAACAATGGTCGGCCACCTTGTGAGTGAAGAAAAGAGAAGTATCAGAAAAAGAATGCAATCTCGTTATAAGAGCACCCTCTGAAGTTTTCCCCAAACCATGCCCTTGGTGCTTGTTTAAGCCAGTTACACGTTTTGGCGTAGTTAAACATAAGGGCTGGTAAACCACAAACCTGCTGTCGGTTTAAGTTACAACATCACGTAAGTCATTCATTTAAGAAGGCATTATTGATCAATTCTGTTGAATGACCCAATTTCTTTAATACGGCTAACATAAATAATTTAATGGTAGATAGCTTTAATCACGGACTGAATGTTCGAGAGAAAATCCAAGCCAGGAGTTTGTTGAAACCTTGCCACCACCGGCTTGTATTATCCAAGGTGCCATTATCTTAATTTGGTTCACTGAAACACCCATTACTTTAAATAATAAGGAGCGGGCATCACCAGGAGGAACCATTCCATGGCTATTTTCTTTAGAAGAGCTGATACTCAGTTTGTCGTCCCCCTTCCAGCGAGGATCAGCCAAACGCAAGTGTGAACAGTAGATGGCTCAAAAATGAAGCATAGCAGCAAAACTTTTGGTTCATACTGACTTGGGATCTTGTTTGCATAGGATGAAAATAGATCGGTAAAAGAGTTGTTGAGAATGGAGGTGAATGATTTGATATGTTTTTAGTAATGGAGTGAAAGAATAGACGATTTTCAAAGATGTTGTGCATTTTTTGAGTCAGTAGATGCACTTCTTGAAGAAGGAGCCAAAATAAAATTGAATCTGGGGAAACATGAAGACTGTTGTGGAGTAGAATCGGACTGCCTGCTGCCATTAATGTTGCCAGATTGGTGTAAAATCAGAGTTTATGGAACTGATTTTGAAGGAGAGCAAACAGGCAGCAGTAACAAATGATGGGGCACCATAAGATCTGATGTATCTTAAACAGTGGTGGGTGATTGAGATACAAATAACTGCTGATAAGGGAAAGAGTGTTCATCAAAGTAACACTACGGGCTATATAGACTTCTTCCTGAAGGGTAAACATTTATAGCCTTGTGAAAGGATCATCCCTAGCTGCCACATTTTGATAAGTTTTGAAGTAACCTGTGTCATAGGGTTTGGTATGGAGCAGCAAAGAAACAACCAAACACCTTAGAAATGATAATCTAGCTTATAAATCCAAACAAGCATTCAAATGGAGATAGATCCTTGAGCACCAGTGGAAGATGATTTATATCTATAGTCTGGGCAGGATAAACTATAGAGAGCTGGTCCCCATACATCCAAATGAAACTAATTGGGAACTATTAGAAAGCTGGTTCTTCTTGCGAAACCATGAAATAGGCCTGATGGAGCCACATATTACGACAAGCATCACAGAACGGCAATGAAGAAGATGAAGTTGGTGCAACCCAGGTGATGAGTGAGCACCCATGAGTACCATGGTGAATAGGTGTCCAAGGTGGCAAAGCACAAATGGACCAAGGAGTGTTACAGCTGCAAATTCGTCTGTTGAGGCAGCACATTTGGAAGATGTTGGTGCAAACCAAAAAGAAGTGGACTCGAAGTCTTGTAGTTAGAGCAAATTTGGAAGCAGTGGTAAATGGAGTTGATACAGCAGACCATTATTATGTTGTTTTTAGGAGAAACATTTCTTTGGGGGAAGGTTCTTACATAACAACAAGAAGGATTAAAACTCCACTATAACATTATTATCCACTGTGAATTCTAGAAATGCTAATCGATTTTTGATTATAGATTGTGAACCAAGTATTTTCAAGAGCAAGAGATTTAGGGGAATACCAGAGTTTGGTTAAATTGATGTTGCTAACATGAGTAATAGCAAACTGTACCATTCCAATCACACTTGCCAAGTGTCCAGAGTGCTCATTCTTTTGCCGTTAGAGGGAATCAGAATTAGCTTGATTTGGCTACTGAGGGGAATCACTGTTCAAGAACCATGAAGCTTCCTTTAAGTCCTTTGAGAGCAATGGTATGCTTGAGAAGCATGAGAAGCAGTGGGAAAAGAGCTGAATAATTTGTTATTTAAACTCGCAAAGATTGAGACTGATGCTGATAACTATCATCAAATCTGTGAAAACATTTCATGGTCAGTATGTCCGGCTACCACAGATTTATGAAGGAGGTTTATTGTCAGGAGGAGGATAGTAACGGGTCACTTGGTAGGGAGAAGAACGACCTCTGCCTCTGCACTATATCGACCCCTGAATAAAGTTAATTGGTGGCCATGCAAAGCATTTTGAAAAGCTGGACCTGACTGCTTGTGAGTAAGAAATACTTCAGGATTTGAAAATTCAGTGAGAGAGGTATCTGCAAGCTGCTCTAGATGCATTTCGTGTGTTTGTAACAAGTATTGAACTTCTGAGAGTGACATCCTTGATAGGTAAGAAAAGCCACACAACTGAATCAAAATCGATCCAAGGCCAACCAAAATATACGAAATGAGTTCATCCTCAGAAATATACACCAGCAGCCACAGATCGTGAAAGAATAGAACTTTATCTCTGGAGGATGTACTCTTCCACAGAATCAAAATTTTTCAAATAGTTTGCAACGAAAACGGAAAATCCACTACTACAAAAAATTAAAATAATGACTTTTATGAAAAAAAATGTCATTATTTGGTACTTCTTTATTAAAGCGTCATTGAACTGGGTACGTTTTAAAAATAATCAAGCTTATTTTAATTTAAAATGTCAAAACCTAGGATCTAAAACCATTTCAACCACCCCTCTGCCAAAGCCAAATATGTCGATATCTCCTCTTCAGTCTCAACCGTAACCCTAACCTCATCCTTAATGGAGGTCGAGCTCTCCTCTTATTGTTTCACCGTGAATCCAGCACTTTGCGAAAACCCTTTGCTTTAATACCAGCACCCGCCAGTAGAGCTACCCTCTGGTCGGTCATCATTTGCCTCCAATTCTATGGTGATGATGCTTATAGCTGCTTCTCTAAAATAAATCCATCATGTTGCGAAGATTGAGCGGATTAGCAACAAAACCCAGATATAGATCTTCACTATCTTTCTGTGTAGTTACATTTTAGGTTTTCTATGACCGAAACTTTGATTTAATCAGTTCCTGAATATGTGAAAAGTTTGAAGATTTGGGAACGGGATTTGTTTGTGAGCTGAGTTTCAAATTTTCATTGATTAGTTGAGTTTGATTTTTTTTTCTTTTTTTCTGAATACAGGTTGGTAGCTGGAAGTGAGCTCTTGATGTGTGTGATCATAACCTACGTGTTTCTGATCTTGCAGACAGATAGTTGTTTGGGATTCAGTTGATTTTTGCTCTTAAAGAGAATTTTGTTCTCTTATTCTAATTCCTCTAAAGGGCATTTAAATTATCACCCCGTTTGGCAACCAAGGCAATCTTAAAATGTTAAAGTTTTGATTTGTTTTTTTTACAAGCAAAACTGATTTTGGCTTTTGCATTGTGCAGAAGAGCAATTATTTGGGTGATTTTCTTCGGATTGATTATATTTATTTATAAGTTAAGATTTGTTGAGGCTTGGGCTGTTATGCATGGTTTTTTCTCTGTTTCCAAATTCTTTGAGCGAGGGGGGTTGTTAATCTTCTTGAGAAAATTTTTGGTTGGGTGTTAGGTTTCTATATGGGTATTTTGGGGTTTTGATGTTTAGGTAAGAAATGTTGTTGCTTTCATGAGGATCTATACATTACAGGATGTCATCTATTAAAGAACCGATGCCAAATTAAGATAGTATATGGGAAAATGGCCCAAATTTAATTATTCCTTGTATCATGGGTAGTAAATGAAAAGAATTTCATATTAATAAAGTCATCAGATGACACTGGCATCCAAGTTTCTGCATTTTTCTAAATCTAGCTGATTAAAGTTTATGGACCTTTTATATACTGGCTCTCTTCAGGTATTTAATTGTACCAGTCTATGAATGCAAGTTTTGCCGCTCAAGATCTTCAGTGTTAGTCTAATCGCATCAGTATATGAATACAAGTTTTATATAATGACTGCTGCACGGCAATATTCGGTCCACGCTTTTCATTTTCCAAACAATGATTAAAGTATAAACGGATTGCTTTTTACTACAAACTTGTTTTGGTGTGTCTTGTTATGATTTGCACATTTAGTGATTACTGAATTAATTGGGAGCTTGTTTGGAGTGGTTCAATAAAAAAATGACCTCCTTGAAGCTTAGTGGGCATCTCAAAGATTGTCATTTAATCCTTTCCTCTTATTTACAGGAGGTTAAAATATTTTTATTTATTATTACATTTATTGAACTATCAATCTAACAACGAACGTTATCTAATTTGTCAAGTTAAGAATTCATTTTTATTATGATTTTGTTCTTGATAAAATAAAGAAAGATGAAAAAATTTATTAGTTGGCTTTAGAATCTACCTGGTTATGACTGGAAAATTTAAAAATGTTTGAATTTCTTAAATCATTTCATCATGAATGTTCTAGAATCACAACTTGCTATTTTCTTTATTCTCTTGCATCATGATACATTTAGCCGCCTCAAGAATGCCATGAGGATGATGTAGTTGGAAAAAGTGACAAATAGTAGATTATAGAAAAAGAAAACTATTTTTATTTTCAGATTAAGCATTAGTTTAGTGGTATTATAAAAATATGTCTTCATTGTTCTCGGCTTTCGACTTGTTATGATTTAGGTATTTTGGACCCATTTTGAATTCCGTGCATCTTACTTTTCATGCTTCAACTTCTTGCTCGCTTATTTTCGCGCTTCAACGATATTTATGTTACCACTCTGTGAACCATAATCGTAAAGGGACATATTTGTAGAATCCCAAAAATTTGCTCGACGTTATTATTATTAAATTTTACTTTGATTTTGTTTTGTTTTATTAAAGATATTATTTATTTATTTGAGCTTTGATGTTATTTCTTATCTCCCCCTGTCTCTCTAATACCCTCTATCTTATCTCTCTTTACCCCATCACCGGCATTCAACCCAACCCCCCCCCCTCTCTCTCTCTCTTCCTTTTTCAAGACCCACCGGGCTCTCCTTCTCCGCTTCCACCTCTCTCCTTTCCTTTTTTTTTCTCTTCCCCTGTCATCCCCAGTCTTTTTTATTTATTTTTTTCCTCTTCTTCTTCTCTTCTCCACTCTTTTCCTCTAGCTTCTTCTTTTCCCATTCTTATCTTCTCCTTCTTTTTTTCTCATCGAATTTACCTTTTAAAAGAAGTAATCAAACAAAACATCAAGAAGGTAAAAGACTCCATACCTTTATTATTATTATTTTTTCTATTTTGTCAACATCATTACACATTTCTTTAGCATGTAAAATTCAATAAATGCATATATTTAAGGGATTTTGATTTTCTTTTATAATATTGTAGAGATTTATGTATGAATAAGGAAAAATTGTTAAAACCCAGAATTAGCTTTCTGGATCTTATTTTTACTTGATAGATTGGGTTTAAATTTTGTGTTATTATGTGTAATGTTATATTTGTGTGTTAATAGTTAACTTGAAAATTTTGCATAGACTTTAGGTTGTCAAATATTAAATTATGCTTTTTTAGTAATTTAGATTTTAATATGAATTTGGCTTCGAATACTTTGAAATTTAAATTTAGAACATTTGAATTTACCCTAAGTTATCACTTTGGAATTAATTAACATAATTTTTATTTAATTTAGTATGATTAAATGTTATAATTTTATTTTGAATTAGCTAGGTTTAAATTATTAAATATTCAAATTAGGTCCAACCCATTATTTTAAGTCCAACTTACTTAAGTCCAACATATTAGACCCAACATATTAGTCTGAAGCCCACATATTTGCACCCCAACCCTCATGCCTAAAGCCTCTAAATACACTGAGCCCATCAAATTAGTTTAAGCTCATTAGTCTAGACTCAACATACTTAGGTCTATCAAATTAGGCCCAACCCATTAGTCTAGGCCCAACATACTTAGGCACAATCTATTACAACTCACTTACTTAGATCCAACCCCTTAAGTCTAACCCATCTAGGTCCAACCCCCTTAGGTTAGTCACGCACCATTAGTCATTCAACCAAGCTTCACAGCATTTTAATCTACTTTCTTTAGTCTGGTCAAATTTCCACCTGATTATTCACTTTCTATTTTCTTAAAAATTCAGTTTTTAATTTCATTCAAATTCAAGTCGTACTCCTAAGTACTAAATTTTCTACTTCATATTTCAAAATTTCAAACATCCAATTTTTCTAAAAATTCAAATTCACATTCTTCATTCCTATAAAATTCAAATTTCAACTCTAAAATTCAATTTCATCTCTTCTTTTTCCAAGTTTTCATTTTTCCATCTACAAAATTCTCACTTAAAATTTAAAGTGTCATAATCTAAAAATTCAATGATATCACTTCAATTTAAGAAAGTTTAATTTAAATTTACAATTTCCCAATCCCAAAATTCGTAAGTTTCATGGTTCTGGCACCAACATTCTCAATTCACTTTGGGCATTTTTAAATTCCAAATCTCAACTGATAAATTCATAACTGATCAGAAAACTAATTTCAAACTCAATTCAAAATTCTCAAACTCACCCCATTTGGTACTAATTTCCAAAATTTCAACCTTCAATTTAAAAACCCCACTCAAATCGCTTTTGAAAATTCCAAATACATAATTAATTCTAGAGTTCATAAAATGGAATATTGTAGAGTTAATTTATGCAACACATAAATGGGCTTGATAAATCACATCTCAGTGTATCATTTATTAAAATAGTTATTGACACTTGATGTAATAATTTGTTTTTACAATTCCATCATGGAATAATTCCATATTTGTTATTAAAATCAACATTGTTTTCTATTGATAAATGGTGATGTGTCGTCATAAATATATTCTTTTCTCCCGCTTGAATTTTATTTGCTTAGTTTTATTTATTTATTTATTTGTTCATATTTTGATATTAATTTAAAATTTATAAGAGATAATTTTTTTTGTATATATTAGTTGAATTAATCAATGGTCACAAATTTCTTCCATAATCGATTAGTAGAGACCCAACTTAGGGCTTAGAGGTAGAGGTAATACGCTCAGTCATCGCATTTCCCAATAGATAACATGACCTCCGAAATTTAGACTCGGTTTCATAGACATATCTTTTCTAAACAAGGAGTCGTACTAGGGTTTTTATTTCTTATTTTGTTTTTCCTTAAAAAAAATAAACTAAAATAAGTGACGGCTTAAAAAACCATTTTTTGAAAATGACTTTTCAAATAAATAAAAGTTTTAGTCATAGCTCATCGAAGGACGACGCGAAAAAATACAGGTCCATAAGAGGGCTTGCTCTTCCACGTTTTTGGGCAGGGTTTGAAACCCTAAGCATAAAATTTCAAAGATTTTAAGAGGGACTGAAATTAAGGCCGAAATATCAGAAAATATCCTATTATGACCCACTGTGAATTTATAGTGATGGAATCTATATATGTGACTTTTCAAACGAAGACCCCCTTAGTCGATCTTGGAATTAAATTGAGGCTTGTCCTTGCATTTGGGAGACTTGATTTCTTTGTCAAGTTAGACACACGATAAGTTTAGCCAGATGTGATGATAGAAGAGGTGAGAACTTTGATATGATTTTATTTGTGCAAACACTACAACAATTGATAATTCTATTCCACGAAAATTGTAGGTATATAAAAAATTGCCTAATAAATCACCCATTGAATACAACGATAACTATATTTCAGAGGTTGTTGTGGCGTAGGTGGGGTAGTTCAACACTGAAAATCAATCCGGTAGGTAAATCACCAATTTGAATTCATTACAATTGGTGGAAAAGTGGTAAAGTCGAGGGAATCTACAAAATGGGGACCTAAATAATAACAAAATTGTGAGGTAATCTATCATCGTATACCATCACGAAAGTCCGCTGGTATTTGTTGTGTAGGTAATCCGTCGGTAATTAGTAATCACTTTAATTTCAATTGGGATTACTAAAAGTAAATATGGCCTTGTAGGTATTTTCCTGCCTAACCTGTCAACCCCAAGTGAATCTTTCTGCCCCATTTCCCTGGGGAATCGCCGACACTGTAACTTAATCTAAAACCGCCAAACCATGTTGAGAACCATCGAATCGTCAATCAAGTGTGGTTGAATCGCATGATTCGCTTAGTAATTCCTCTGGTCACTAATTTGGGTCAATTCACCCCATGTCATAATAAGCCCAGCTTCAAATACTCTAAAGTCCTTTGCTTGTTTTGGAAGAGCCTCATTGGATCAATTTTATGTATCCATATATGTGGGATGCTGTTTATAAAGGCCTGGCTTTTGTAGCCAACCGATGTGGGATCGCTTATTAGTGTACCAAAATCAAGAAAAATATACATTCAAAGGGTTTTGAAACCTGTACTCGAACCCTGGGGAAAACATGGAGGATCCATCAGCAACATCAATGTTAGATGAATTGGTAATATTATATATAATACTCCTTAATCGTATATATATATATATGAGAGGAGAGGAGGAGAGAGCAGAGACATATACATATATATATATAGAAGATATATATATATATATATGAGAGAGAGAAAGATATATATGATATAGAATAAAATAATTAATTTTAATTCTTTTGGATATATTAGGCTTAAACATTAAAACATTTATTTATAACCAAAACATTATTATAATTACACTTTATGTATTTTAATAATATCAAGTATTGTGCATAAATATTTCAAAAAAGTATCAAAGATAAATATTATATGATTTTTTAATTTATTTATTATATATATATATATATATATATAGATATATATATATATATATATATATATATATATATATATATGTGATGATACTTAATATATTATATAAATATATATTTACCTACAACACTTCTCCGTTTTTATTTTTCCCGTAGGTATTCTCGTCAGAAATTTTAGTAAATTTAAAAGTCGGTACCTACATATACCAAAATTACTCATGAACACTTCATTGTGGTAATTTTTTCTTTGAAAGATTCTTTGCTTCAGAATTAGTGATTTAAAATGCAGACCTACATAATGAAAATTACCTACCTTAACACTTCCGTCTTAATTTTCCGTAGGTATTTATTTATAATTCAGACGAAAAAGCTGACGCCACATATTACTGGCAAATTGCCCACAACACTTTCATTGGGATTTTTTAGTATTCCTACGGAGCAGTCTTGAGGTAAAATGTGGAAAAATAATATGCTTTGTTCCGTTTATCTCCAGCCGTACTCACTAAATGCACTTAATCCGGCTTAATTTTGTTGAACCTGTGAATTTCTTGTAGTGAAAGTAGATTAATACATATAAGAAGAAAGGTCTTACTTTATTTTTCAACATTGGTTACACTGCATGCCCAACAACTACATGGAATTGCTAGTTCAATTGCTTCCAATTACGTCTTATCTGATTCAAGATAAAGACTCAACATTTCAAAAATGTAGGGCATAAAGTAAGAGTAAAGTTGGTTGCTCGAGTCCCTATTAAAGATAATTGATTGTATCAGTAATGAAAGTCGCTTAAAATACAAAAAAAGTAATCCAATCAGAAACACACATTTTCATCGCATTGCTTCATTACATATTTCTAAGAAGAATGAAGCGAAGCCTCCAAAGGAAAGTTTGGGGCCTATTTTATTTCTACCTGTATGTAAATTTTGACTCAAATAAGTTCATACTTTCAGAAAGCTCAATGTAATCAATAGAAATGGAATATTGAAACTGTAAAAATATAGTGAAGGAGAATGATCTCTTAATCAAGGCAATTGGTGCTTAATTTATTATTTTAAAATCTGCATACTCAAAATGAATAATAATACAAGTTGGGATTTAATAGCACAGATTTATTCTTTATACAGAAGGGAGATTAGAATAATAAAAAAATCCGTTAATCTGAAGATATAAATGATTCAATCAAACTTGTTCATAAATTTATTGGTAATTCCATGAAGAAATTATTTGGGTTTTAAAATACACCAACACATGACTTCTGCCGGAAAAGAAATTATCTTGATTTTATCTCTCATGCTAATATTAGATTGTGGATCCCTCCTAGATTTCTTTTAACTACAGAAGTTTCCAAAAATAAAAAAAGAACAAAGGATATAACTCCATGTCTGGTAGTATTATAACCTTTTCCGTATTATCCAGCAAAAATAGAAAAGATTTATTATTGTTAAAAGTATTTATTTATTATTACTTTTAATGGAGGGAGACAGGTGACTCTTTTTCTCAAAAAATAGTGTCCAATATGATATAAAGTGCAGGACTGGACTTTTCTCAAACAAGTAGATGACTTTGACTCTTTTCAAAGAGTGTTCATATATGAAAGTTAATTTCCATGGTCCAAACCCTCTGCGTCCTACATTTAGTGGGGCTGATTCATCTGTGAGGCCTGGGAAAGTTAGTCCTTGCCCAGACGACTAGAGAGCAGAAGAGCAAATATTCAAAGTTTTATCTCCATAAATTTTAGAGGTTTACAGAGGTGTTTATTTTATTTGACTAAGGCATGCTATCGATATACTGAAAATTTGCGGATAATCCAGTTACTACAAACGCTAGTTAGCTTAGAGTTATTTAGAAAGATCTCCAACCATCCCAAATTAATAAATTACTTACTCAAAAATATATTGAATATTAAATTCATTGATTTTTAGCTTCAATAACTTTAAAATTCATCTAAACCACACTATCTATTTTACACCCAATTTTCTCACTAACTCCAGACTTCTGAAAAGTAAAACACATATATAGAGATAGAGAAAAAGATTAGAGATAGAATTTAGAGAGTTTGGAATTACCACCACATTTGGCTGAAACATTCAAGTTAACTGGCAAATGTAGAGCTGACAAAGAATTCGTCGAGAGAATTTTTCGTTTGCCACTGAAAGTTCGCTTAAAAGAGGTTAAATAGAGAACGGGCTGAGACGTTTCATTATCTAAGGTCTGCCGTGATCCCATAGTCATTATACTATTATAAGCATTCAATATTATTTTCAAGTCTCACGGATTAGTCAAAGTGTCTGGTTAATCGGGAGACATCTACAGCTATAAAACTGTGCAAATAATTACGTCAATCCTGGCGAACCTCGATAATTATGTTAGTGGAATATGTAGATAGATCTAACTTCCAAGTGAAATGGAGAAATATATTTGTAAAATTTCAATATTACTTTGGCAAAATAATAAAATTAGCCTGTATCTATAAGCCATGCACTGTTAATTTCTAGTGGTGGATCTGATATATATGACTTTTCAAATGAAGACCCCCTAGTCAATCTTGGCATTGAATCAAGGCTTGTCTTTGCATTTGGGATACTTTTTTCTTTGCCATTAGATATACGCCATGAGCTAGATGTGATAGATGGAAGGAGGTGAGAACTTCTTGATGATGGATTTTTTTAGGTGAGAACTCCTAAAATATCTTCAAATTACTTTTTATAATGGTAGTAGATGTAAGAAGAAGAGGTAAAATGAAGACACTACCATAATATACTTCATAACTATTATCATAAGAAGAGTTATGAACTATTATTAGAATTTTACTCTTCTGATCTGGTTATAATGGGCGGGTAGTTTGAAGATTTTTTGACTATCTTTTTTTACTTTTTAAATCAAATCACAAAGATTTTGGAATCATATATTAACTTTTCCTATTTTGCTTTAAATATATACCTCTAAGTAGCAAATTATGTTTTGAATAAAAAGAAATGTATTTTCTTAAAATAAATGGGGATATATGCAATTATGAATCATTTTCTTCACTTTTCATAGTCAGAATAAATTAAAAAATTACCTCAGAACTATTATTGTGTTTCCCTAAAGATAAATTGTTATTTAATTTGTAGTTAGATAATATTTGAAACCAGAAATTAGAATTGCTTAAAAATGGAAAATAACATTAATAATAATAAATTGTTAGAATTTGTTCGTAGAACCCTAAAAATTCTTAGATCTTTATTATCTAAACGGATCTAGTTTCAAGAAATCGTTCCCGCTGAATTGTTAATCTGTAAAATTTTCGTTTAATTTCGGCATAATAGAAATTTTTTACGATTTTCTTGGTAATAAGTTGTCAGTGACTCAAGGGACAAGATTTTTACGAAAATCTCGAAAGTTAGGATATGACTTAAGCTAAGTTCATTTAACTGTACTGAATTACAAAGAAGAAATTGTTTCCTCGAATAGAAACGAACTAACGAGAGATTATTATTACTATATATATAAAATAAATAAATAAATAAATAACTAAAATAAAATATAAAAAGCAAAGTCAAAAAGTGGTAAAGTGAAAAGGAAGAGGGGAGTGGGGAGAAAGAGAGCGTGAAGAGAGATTTTATTTTTATTTTTTTTCTTCCCTTCTTTAAGATTCATGAATGACCGGTGTTTCGCCGCCAAGCAAAGGTAAAGTCACCACGCATCGAGAGCACATCTGCGTTCGTGTCTGAGTTTCGCCACAAACCCTTCAGGTATATAAATTTCTTCCTGTTTAGGCGGAGCCAGCCTAAAGGCTCATTTAATGGTCGATTTGTTGGGGAGGTCAATAAATTTCACCCAAATTTTTGGGTTCAGTATGAATTTTTAGGAATTTTAGACTATTTTACATCTGGTTGAATTTCTCGACTATTTTTGATAGTTTGGGTTCAATTCTGTGGATCCTTATCATCCTGACATGATTTTCGATTGTTTCTGTAGGTCCAGACTGAAGAGGTTTGGTTTGATCCCTTGACTTTATGCTCTCGGTTTTATGGTGTGTTTTTGTATCACAATAATTCGATGATGAACCATGAAAGGACCTAAGAGGTGCCCTGTTTTATATGGGTCCAAGATTTGGGCCATTTTGTGTGTTATTGTTGGAAAAATAAATAACATGATGTGTGTAAAAATCATGTTAATATATACTTGTTTGACGTATTAACATGGAAATTGTGATAATAAATTTATATGTGAGAAAGTTATAATTATCCGAAATTTATAAATGTTGTGATGTAGTTTTATTATATATATAAAGTATATTATAACATGAAATGGCTTGATGGTATTTATATGCATAGTCACATCACATCGAGTTGGGTGTGGGTGTATGGTATTGTTATTTACCATTCTTGGTGAATGTGTGGTGAGCTCTAATGAGACAGATCCCCAAATCGAGACTACCTACATAAAACAATAATAAATATAAATAATCGGTGTTTGGGTGAAGCAAAGATGAATATCCCCTGTGTGGTGAAAGACCACTACTACAAAAATCAAATGAATGACACTTATTGCAGGACATTTTGAAAACGTCATTGTTTATCAATCAAAATATTAAATATTGACGCTTGTAAGAAGCTCCATATTATTGGGCCTTTGTAGATAGATGTAATGACGTTTCTCAAAAAGCCTTTAAAATATCCTCAAGCCATGAGCCCATCCTCAACCCGATGTCTCTAGCAGAACCCCGGCCGTTTTTTCACAATCAACCTTCGGAAACTCTAGAGCAAAGAAATAGGCCAGAATTAATGTAGGGCTCAAAAGAAACGCAATGGAAGATCGCTTTCCTTTCCTCTATCTTCTTCTCGCTTTTTTTTCTTATTCAAGATGTAATGATTCTCATTTTTGGTTTTGTGTTGTTCCAAAATCATAGAAGGCTCACTCAGATTCGGGATGAAGGAGTCAGGCATCGATCGCCATGATCCCGAGAATGAGGGTTACTTTGTTGGGCATGTGTTGAGAAGGAAGCACACTGAAATCTCTTGATGTCGATTGGGTTTCCTCATTTACTTTGAAAGCAAAGAGCGCAATGGCCAAATCTCAGACTCTACACCACAATTATGATTTTCTTCCCATTTCCTCACTCTCCACGCATTTGGTGTAGCTTTCAATTCTTATATATATTTTTTTTCACTTTCAATTTTTGGATTTTAGGAATGTATATTTATGTTTCAAGCTACCGACTTTAATAGGTGAAGATGGTTATCGTTCTTGTATTTGTTTGATAATTCAGTAGTTTAGTGTTTTTTTAATTTTAGTAATATGGTTAGAAAATAGTTGTTTTGAATGGAAGCTAAATTTCAAGGTGTGTTTGCCGATTAGGGTATAGTAGTTTTAAATTTTAAAGATATTTCATTAGATTTCCTTGGGCGTAAAGTTTTTTATTTCTATTATGTGTTTGATGATATGGGTATTAAATAGGTCTGCAACTTCTGCTTGAGTTAGAGTTATTCTTTATCACTCAAATCAAACTTGTATTTAATAATTATAGATTTGATAATTCTTCAAATAAATCATCACTTTCATGAACACATTAAGATAATAAAAATATTAAAATTGGGGTCAGTTTAGATTGGCTTTGTCTTGAGCTATAGTATTCAATACTAATTGACTCCAGGTTGAAATATCTAACTGGTTCAACATGAGTACCAGCAATTTCTGATTTTTCCACCTTGTTTTAAGGCCATATCAAAAATCTATTACTCAAGATAAGGTTGGTCTATTAGTTAGGTTGTCTTTGCTTAGTCGAGAATAGTTATCTTTGCTATAAGTGATTCTTCATTTAAATTTTTAAAGGGTATCGATAAATTTGTGTATGTGCAATCCAATTGTATACCAATGTCAGATTATTAAGCCAAAGGTATCACTTTTCTTCATTCTTTGCTATATTCATCATCCTCATCTCTAAATTGCAGTATAGGATTGTCTGGTATATTAGCAATAGAGATTATCCAATAAATTTCTATGTGGGTGGACATAATTTTGTGATGTCATATTAGCAATTTTGATTTCCCTTCTTTTTTTTTCCAGTTCTGATCTTTTTCTATTAGTTATGCTTAAGTTTGGGTGTCCATAGTAAAGGTATCTTGTTTATTCAATGGTTCAGTTTTGTCAGATTTTAGTAGAGGGTATGTAATTTTTCTATTTATTTTTAGTTAGTGATAATTAATTTTAACTCTAGGGTTGAATTTTATATGCATCATTAATTCTTGATAGGTTTTTATAAGGTTGGATTTTTTTTTTCTCTCTTACGTCCTTTAGAGAATGAAATTTAACCTAGAGTGTCTCCATTTTTAGAGACTTGGATAGAAATCGGCATGACTCCTGATTTTTAGAGAACTAGCATATAAATTATTCTTTAAGTAAAGTGCACCATTTAATATTTAACCAAGATTCACTCATTTAAAATGTTATTTGTCAATTTAGTGGCAGTGAGGATTTACACCAATAATATTTAGAGAATTGATCTTTTCAAAATAAGTAATGATTATATGAGGATTTTATGTGATGTGAAGATAAAATATTTGGGTGGTGAAATTTTTTTATTTAACACCATTGGCATTCAACAAAGGCAAGGGGTTGGGTTCATTGGGTTACAGAGTAGTTCTTTGTTTTATTTTTTCCTATTCCCACACCAACCAAATAGAGCCTCTGTTATAACGCCTAGGAAACATCGAGATAAAAATAGATGCCACGATGACAAGCCACCTAGCTAAGCTAATTGAGAGAGGCTTTTTCCACAATATTGATTAAGCTCTTGGATGCCACATAAATTCTAATTTGTGTGTCCAGTGTCTTTTGAGCAAGAAGGACAATCAAATGAAGTTCATGACAAACAATCATCGGGTTCAGAGAGTTTGTTTACTAATTTAAATTTGCGTAGGGTAATGACTTATCAACCTAGATTAACATGTTAGAAACACAAAGCATAACATTGATGGAGAAAAACTGAAAATTCATATACCGGGATTGAATCCATTTGAATATCTTCTTGATGCGGAATTCGAAGAGTCAGAAGAGAACCGATCTCAAGATCTCAAGATCTTCTCCCAAACGAATCCCTTGAAACCCGGGCTTATGAGACGTCGATCACTTCTCCTAAAACCGTATGAGAGAAAACCGTATGTGATAGAAATGTATCCTTAGGGTTTGGGAGGGACTTGAGCTTCTTAACAGCCCGACCACCGCCTCCTCATAACCCGACCCAAGCCGAACTCAGGCCCACACACTAACAAACCCATACGATTTTATTAAGAAACCCAATAACCTCACTTAATTAGACCAACTTAATTCAGCTTTTAATCTAATTAATGAAGCCCACTTAATGAAACCTTACATTCTCCCACTCGCGATATTAATTTGAAACAAAACCGTGTGCGCACCTTTATATCGTCTGTAGGATTTATTCTTAATAGTCAATCCGATCCCATAAAGTCTCAACACCGAATCATGGCGGTAATTGTGATGTACTCACGCAACCCCTTCCATGGTCACGAGAAGTGCTTCTCTAACTTTACCGATACTGATTCGTTAATACTAGAATACTGCTTGTACCACAATAATTTCATAATGAGTGATACTTCATGTATATCCATTTTGTTGGTCCAAATTCTCTCCTTAAGTGTCATAAAACCTAGTGTCACCGTAGAATATCCATTATGGTTCCAACGAACCCGTATATATGTTACCTTGATAAGGAACTTACTTAATGTGTAACAAAATATGCTGTCAAGGCTAATGCCAAGAATGCCCCATAGCCTTTATCTTTGCTGGGCTGACACAATGCCTTGATATTTTCAAATAATTTATATGTACTCAACTCGATAAACCTACATTCACAAATACCTTATTGAATGCAGTAAAGAGTTGATACACCAATTATTACAAAATGTAATGAAACTGAATCAACCTTTATTGTGAAAGTAACTTAAAACTTCTAAATAGCTCCTAATAATTAATTCACAAGATCCCATGATAATGCAGCCCATGTTAATGACATGTCGCTCAAATACACAAGGGCGAAGGCCTTTTAGTTACTGATCTCGCAATCATACTATCCGCTGATATGTGCTCCACTCGCAACGCCACCGGCTTTGAACTTTTTCCTTTATGGTCGTGTATTTGACCTCCATGTGCTTGTGACCCTTGAGACCTCCGTTGTTGTTAATAAACAACACCGCAGAGTTAATTGGCCACAATACACCAGGCTGGGCCTATCCACAAATCAAACACGGTTAACTCCCTTAATAAGGTTTCGGACAAATTGCTTTGAGTAGTTGTCGAAAAGATGCTACAAACTCCGCTTGCATGGTAGGATGCAATTAATTTTGCTTTCACTTTTCCATGATACCGCACCTCCCGCTAACTTAAAGATATAACCGCTTGTTGACTTCTTTTCACACTCGTACAGCCAAGAAAGTCCGAATCAATACCCAACTAGTCAGAGAGGGTCCCGAACATGTTTGTAAATCAACATATAGTCTTTTATCCCTTAAGTACCTCATAACCTTCTTGGAAAGAACCCAATGATCATGTCCTCGGGTTTGACCGATATCCGCCAGAAGTCCCATAAAGGCACATCGTGCCTAGTGCATACCTCAAGGCTGCCATAATAATTCCCAAGTGCACTAGCATAAGGTACACTTCTTCTCATTTGAGCTTTCTCTATATCCGAATGAGGACATTGTGATAGACTCAACTATCACCTTTAAGTGGCAGGAGCACCTGCTTACATAGTTGCATGCTGAATCTTTCTAAAACACGATCAACATATTCCTCCGAGATAAAAACCCAATACCGCAAGAACGATCCCTTATGAATCTCAATGCCAGACAAAAGACGCCACCAAGGTCCTTCATATCAAAGTTATTTGACAACATCCGCTTTGTCTCATGCAAGAAACCAAGGTCACCTGCGCGGTGATATCATCCACATAGAGTATTAGGAAAAGGAATTTCCTCCCCACCGACCTCAAGAAGATATACATCGATCTACTTTGTTCTCAACAAACCATATGAAGCAACAACACTATGAACTCCCAAGTACTATTGTCTAGAAGCTTGCTTGAGACCATAAATAGACTTTTGGCCTACATACAAGTTTAATTCGAATCATTTGCCACAAAACCTTCGGTTAAAACATATAGACTTCTTCATTAAGGTCTCCATTGAGAAAGGCGCTTTAACATCCATCCGGTGTAACCTACATCGAAATGAGCAACTAATGCCATGATCACCCTGAAAGAATCTTTAGAAGAGACTGGAGAAAAGGTTTCCATAGTCTACCTTCTCTCCCGAGTGAAACCTTGGCTACTCGGCCCGGCTTTAAACTTCTCAATCTTCCTTTATGGTCCTTTTTAGTTCTATACACCCATTCATGTGCCCAACGGTCTACGACCTTCGTGTAATTCAATAAGTCCCAAACTCCATTATGCCTCATAGATTGAATTTCATCTCTCATTGCATCCAACCACAGTTCTGACTGAGGACAAGAAACAACTTCCTCATAAGTTATTGGATCAGTCACATAACCGATATCGTAGTCTTGCTCTCCTATATAGACTAAATAGTCCTAAGTGGGTATAGCCGATCGTCTTCCCTGAGCGGACTTCTTACTGAGTAGTAATACCTTACATCCCGCACCCGAGTTCTCATTTAACTTCTTATTAGAGTCAGTTTCAACAATGTGGATCCTAGTCTCAACAGTTCAAAATGGTGTGTTGGAGTTTCCATAATTATCTCAGATGTGGAGGAGATATAGATACCACATTACTCATCGCACTATCTTCAATACCGTTACAGCCTACTCTCTTCGGCCACATCAAACTCCAAAACTTAGCCGTCTGATTCCACAATTCTCTGTGCTCCATTGGGATTATAGAACCGACATATCCCTCGAATGTTCCCGGTAAGATACAAAATAACACCTAGTGTTCCCGGAGTCCAACTTACTTAATGTCGGGATTATATAATCTCACTTCCGCAGACATCCCAAACCTTAAGATGGTTTAAGCTAGGCTTTCGCCCACCCATAACTCAAAAGGAGTCATTGAACAAATTCTTCGAGGTACACGATTCGTAAATGTACAAAGTCGCTTTCAAAGCTTCACCCCATAGAAAACCTGGTAAATTTGTCCTACTTTATCATACTCCTTACCATTTCCATAAGAGTATCGATGAGCCTTTCGGGCTAAACCATTTTGCTTCAGACTTGCATAGTAAATCGCGGCCACTATCCCAGTCCTCTAAGTATTTGGCGAATGGCTCCCTTATCGTCCCGAAGACGCCATGCTTGCCATAATACTCTCCACTCCTCGGGTCGATCTAACAACCTTTATGACTTTTCCCTAACTAAGTTGACTTCAAACCGAAAAATCTTGAATTTTTCAAGAGACTCGGACTTTTCTTTTTAATCAAGTACAAATAACCACGAGAATAATATCAATAAATGTGATGAAATAAAAATTTCATACACAAGGTTGCCACATAAGGTCCACTTATATCGGTGTGAATGACTTCCAAATGTCGAACTACGCGACTACAGCTTTCTTTTCTTATCTTGGTCATTTTACTCTTACAACAGCGCACGAGATATCTCTAAGTCATTTTTAAGAGCAGGCAGGATATTAGTCTTTATTAGCCTTTCTTACTCTATCCTTAGAGATATGGCCAAGTCGTTTATGCCATAATGCATAAGACTCATCCTTAGGTAGTGGTCTCTTAGAAACAGCCTTTTCACCGTATAAGCTACGATATGTCATCTGGGAGATAAACTTTAATTCGTATAACCGCCGACATATGACAAGCATTCAACCTTATTTGAATTAAGAAATATTGAAATAATATTGCTCTTAATTTCAAAAGAATAATCATATGAACTAAACATGATAACAAACTAAAATTCCTTCTAAAAGAAGGTACATAAAATGTGTCTTTCTAACATCAACTTAAAACCGTAATCTAAAACTAAGATTACATCTCCCACTTAACATGACTTCACTTTCTCGTTATTTCCCTTAATAAATAGCTTTGATTCATCCTGCTCGCTTCTCCGCTTATGAATCCTCAGGCGGTAAATGCAACATGATTAGTCGCTCCACTATCAAGCTACCAAGAACTCGGATGGTGCTTCGGGATAGGTTGGATTCACAAACAAGTATTAAAGAATCATTACTCAGAAGCCCACGCTTGACATCCAAGCTTTGAATTTTACGTCTCTTCTTCATGTGACCTTTCTTCTTACAGTTAAGCAATGATCACCATCCTTCAAGAATGTCTTGGACCCATATTGTCGACATTGACCTGTAGTTTCATGAGCACCTTTATGAGTTCGACTTCTTTGAACTTCTTATTCTTCCTCTTATGGGGACTTGCAAAGATATAAGGCCATATGCTCTTTATCCTTCTTAAGCTTCTCTTCCTCTGCCACCACCCTTGCTATCAAGTCATTTACTGACCAAGTTTCATCTTGGGAATTGTAGTTTGTCTTTATAATTCCAAAATCAGGTGGAAGGGTGTTCAGGGCTTGATGCACAATGCAAGCATTAGGAATGGTAACATTAAGAGCTTGGAGTTTCGCCTTTAGGTCCACCATCCTCAGGACATAATCTCTAACCCTACCATCATACTTCATGTTGAAGAGCTAAGAAGTGTTCCAACCTCAAAGATTGATGAAACTCAATTTCTAGCCTCTATGGCTGCCATCATTTCTTAGCAAGAGTTTCATCGGGCAAAACCACTTTTCATGTTCTTGTATGCATTTCTTCATTGTCAGCAAATCCTATTGCTCCTCCTCCCAGCAAAGATAACCGTTCTTTCTCTCGCCTCCGCACTAGAGGTTGTGATATCCGCCCGCTTTATCCATTGTGTTTATGAACATCCGCGCTCCATTCCAAATAAAAAGTCCTCTTCCATTCTTGAAATTCAACTAAAGTAAGGACCTCAATTGAAATGGAATTGCCGTTCACAGAAAAATTGACTGAAAAAAACAAAACAAAACAATACAATCAAGATTTCATGTGACTACTCATACAGAATTTACATACATCATCATATAATCACCTTTAGCGTAAAAATATGACATGCGCTTGTATTACTCTCCACATGACGCCATGAGAACATGAGGCCTCTAATCCTTCGTGAAATCACCACCTGGGGTGTATGAACCACTAAGATCGCCATTTCTCATTGCATGCCATCATGTATCCCTCCACGAACTAACACAAGATCACCTCCTTTGGGAGTATGACTCATGCACACAAAAACAGAGACATCCCAATTACAATATGAGATTGATATTTTCAAACTCCAATCAAGTGTGCCACTTTGGCGGTCACAACCCAATTGAATTCTTAAAAAATCACTCATACCAAGGATATAAACTTTATGTATCACATTCAATATATATATGTTATGCCAATTATATTGTTCAATCATTCATTAATAGTCAACGAATTTTAGTCTCTACATAGTCCTTATGTAAAGGATATACATGTTAGCCACCTTATGTATTTCCAAACCATAGAGGAAATACCATGAATACGTGAAAATAATCTCTAATATAGGTGTACTTAGGGTCTCTATAATACTGCATTTTCATATCCTGTGAAAAGCTCAAACATGCAAAGTCTATATACCACATTGTAGAGAGAATTTCGATACGACCGTTGTGCACCAAAATTGCTCCAGAATATTCTCACACGGCGCCCTCACGCGCCACCGTAAGGTCTCACACGTGTGGAAGGCGTGGCGTCGCTGTAATGTGTCGGGTTATGTTGGACTGGTCGGGCGTCGCTGACCGCCGACCGCCTGCCTAAGTCAGCGACCGTTGACCGGGTCGGGTCAATATCCGGGTCGGTCGGGTCGGGTCGAAGACGGGTCAGAGATGACGTCATCATGACGTCATGATCCGCCACGTCATCAGCCACGTCAGCGACCACGTCATCAGCCACGGCCATCGCGACACGCTACCGCCCACTAATCGACCGCCAACAAACGGATCGGGCGTATCCGGGCTTGACCGTCGGCTGTCGATAGGCGTCGACGCCATCATGACGCCGGGCCGAGCCGCTGGGACCAGACTGGCGCTACATCGCGACGCGCCGTCGCTCTTCAACGCGCGTGGTATGCCGTGGAGGCGCCGGGAGGGCGCGTCCGCCACCCCACGACGGGCCACCCACCGATTTGATCGCCTCGTCGTAGATTCCAAATATGTAAAAATTTTTATTTTTGATTTATCGAAAAATTCAAACTCGGGATGTAGCAATGATTTTCATAAAACCAAAAATTTCTCCAATTCCTTATGTTTTGAATTCTAGTTCATGGTTGGCTCTGATACCAACTGTAGGGTACGATTCTATCAACCTAGACTACCATGTTAGAACACAAAGCATAACATTGATGGAGAAAACTCGAAAATTCATGCAATTCGATCTGGGAATCCATTTCCAGAACATCTTCTTGATGCGGAATTGATGAAGAGCTGCAAAGAGAACCGATCTCAAGATCTTAAGATCTTCTCCCAAACGACCCTTTGAAACTGGCTTTATGAGATTGCCGATCACTCTCTCGAAAACCGTGATGAGAGAAAACCGTATGTGATAGGAATGTCCCTAGGGTTTGGGAGGGACTTGAGCTTTCCTTAAATAGAGTTCCGACCACTGCCCTCATAACTGCCGGGTCGAATCCTGCACCCTGTACACAGTAGCTACCATATGATTTATTAAGAAACCCAATAACCTCACTTAATTAGACCAAACTTAATTCAGTTTTAATTCCAATTAATGAAGCCCACTTAATGAAAACCTTACATCATGTTCACATCTTCTAAGCAAGTTGCAACTAGTGGAGTGTAAACCTATTTGCTCTCTTGCCTCACTCGGTTTTAAGCCTCGCTTCCAATTTCAACTAATATACCTTTGATGGTTAAATTCCTCATTCTCGTAAATTTTCTTGAGCTCAAGCATCTTTAAGTGTCATTATTTACAATTTTGCGAAGGTAAGGAAATTCTTATATTCTTTCTTTTGAATTTCACTCGTTTCTTCTTGCTACTTGTAAAAACGATTTTTTTTTCTTCTTAATAATTTATAAATTTATGACGGCTTTCATATAATCAAGATCTTAACACCTTCAATGAGAAGAAGAACACAACATTTCACTAGGCTTGCTTAAATGGGCATATTGAGATAATATTTACTTCTTCTAAGCATGATAGTCACTTATAATTATTGTTATTATCATCTAAGGATCTCGAATTATAGCATTGTGCGTGTGTCTGCATTTCTCTCTTTTTCACATATTTGTTTCCCAAGTGGTTAAAAATGTGATTCTTGATGGAGCAAATATAACTGCACTAAATAGGTACGTTGTCTATATGATCGTATATGTTTGTTTATTTTACTTATATGGAAATCATTGGTATGAACTTTATTTCTCAAATAAATAATTGGGGCATTGAAAAAAAATGTTCTTTTAAAGGGGAGATTACATGGAAACTAAACCTAGAGAATTCTCATTACGATTGCAAGTATCACAAAGAATAATCTTGATTTATACATAAGCATATACGTAATTACCGTAACATATTAGTAGTTGATTTTCAACCTAAGCTCAAATCATGGGATCAAGTGGTCTCGATTCTCGGGGATTAATAAGTAATTAATTGTATTTTAAAAATTTATATGAAATGTATTGTTTATGACATCAAACACAAGTCTTAGAGCACACTTTTTTTACTTATTAAAGATAAAAATGATTTAGGAAAGTAAATTTCTAAATTCATTATGTGAAAAAGAAGGTACATGATGTCAGAGAAAATAACTTAACACATTATATGATTTAAGCAAAATTATGCTTGATTAAATAAATATGGTTTTACAATAGATTCTAAAATGTGTGTTCTGATTTTCATGTCATAATCTATTCCCCAAATGCTCACAAATCTAGCAAGTAATGGGTTGAGTTGTTAATTCCTTTGAAAATTGTACTCCATTTAAACATTAACATCTGTGATGATTAATAAAATTTGTGCTCACTTTATTGAAAATACTAATTTCACTTCTTGCTTTCCTTTCATTTTTGTCTAACTAGTAAGTCACTCATCGATTGCTTATATATATATATATATATATATATATATATATATATATATATATATATATATATATATATATATTGTCTTTCTTTCTTTCTTCAATATTGTTAATTTAACTTTTCGCTTCATGTTTATTTTTCTTTACATTTTTTTACTTTATGTTAATTCTAGTGTTTCTTTCCCTTTCAAATTTTTGTGAAGGTCAAAATTCTAATTATACTTATGGTTGTTGCACATATAATTAATTTAGAGACTTTCTATTCTTCAAATTTGTTTACAGGTTTCAAATGAAAATGGTTAGCCAAAAGACGAGAAATCATTATGTTGAAGAAGGTGATGCCGAAAAATATGAAGACTATCAATATTTGTTGCTTTGTTGAAAGAAATTTCTAATTGTATATAACTTGTGATTATTATGTGTAAGTGGTTATATTATTGGTTAGAACGAAGTTATTATGCATAAATATTTGAAGATATTTTGAGTAGAAAATTCAATTTGATTGTAGTTTCATTTAAATTTTTATTTCATTGTGTAAGAATTCTTTATTTTAATAACAGAACAGTAAAATATTATTTCTTTAATATAAAATGTTAAAAAGTAAGTGATCAAAGATGACACTCCAAAGCATGTCATTGATAGCTGTATTAACAATGACCTTTCTTTATGTCATTGTTATGAGTCTCATTTTACTTGAAAATGTTCAAAGATGATGCTTTATACGAGTGTCATTGTTAATGTTATCCAAAGATGACGCTTATTAGAAGTGTCATCGCTGTCCGGTAAATATAATGACAGTCTAGTCCATGACACTTTAAAGAAATGTCATTGTAACACTTCCATGACGTTAACTACGTCATTGATTAACTTTTTCCTTGTAGTGGACCCAAATTTTATTCTTGGTCAGACATACGTATCTAGCGATGAAAGTTTGCGAAAGTGTCGGAAGGCATTGCTAAGCCTGCAGTGAGACCTCGGAAATTCGCAACCCAAATAAACACACGAGATTTGTTAAATTAAAATTAGAGGGTTGTCCAATGGTTTAAGTCATTGGTGAAACACCAATGGCTGGTTTTTCACACTTAGCATTACAGGTGTGAGGGAGTCGGTCAGGACTCGGGTTGTGGGCAAGAGAAGTCTCATCTCATGCATGACACGGAACATTCCATATAAGATTGCATTATTTATATGGATATGATTTGATGTTTTAAAAAAAAAAATTCTTGTAATATTTCATTTTTAGATTTGTGCATCATGTTCCAAATTACAATGATACATGAGACTCGAACTCTAAAATAATAAATTATTTGAATAAATTAATTTAGTACCTGGTTTTAAATCATGAAATTTATATTTATCTTCATAAATTATAATTGTGCAAAAGAGGCCGAGTAAATAACTAAGAAGGTCATTTAGTACAGAAAAGTTTCCTGAAAATGTTAATGACAACAGCAAAAAAATAAAATAAATATATTGACTTTATAATAACTTCATTATTTATTTAATTTAATTAATAAATTGATTTATCAAACATCTAATAACAACTCATCCTCGTTATCTTTTACTTTCTTCTTCAAACGCAATTTTTTTTTCTTCTAGAACTTTTCATTAACTAAATAAATTTGAAATCAAGTAACAGTCAATTCTTGAATTTATTAATAATTTTAGTAACTTTTTTATAATTAAAACTCAAATACTAACCACTACTTAAAAGAATAACTTGCATGTGTTAGATAGTGAGGACAATCCTTAATATGTTTCTGAAATTCCATATTGTTAAATGAAGGGTGCAAAATTAAGAATCAGCTATTCCGTCATCTTCATGAACCTTCTGAGTTATGGAAGTTTGTTTCATGCGTTTACTTGGACTATTAAGTCCTTGTATTTGGATGGAAGTGAGGATAGAAATGCAAGTGACTAACAATTTTGAGAGTTAGTCACATTACCATTGGCAAGTCTTGGTCAATGATAGAAAGTGGAGTTGTGGACTTAAAAGCGTGGAAGAATTTTTATTTTTTATTTCTTCTTAATTGTTTCATTTTTTTATCTTTTATCTATAGATAATTAGTGGAGTAGATTTAGGAATCCACTAGCATAAGCCTTCTTTATTATTTTGTATATAAAACCTAATAATTATCGAAAGAGTTAATTTACTGTCAAGGAGGAACAGGCTAGAGTTTCCAAGGTATGTAGGCGATGACCCCAAGAAGTGGCTAAATCGTGTGACACATTATTTCAAATACTATGAGGTATGAAAACAAGAAAAGGTGGCTATGGCAGCTTACTACATAGAAGGAAAGAAGGCGCATGCTAATATTGAAAAATTAAAGGCTTGTTTGGTTAGTGTTTTTGAAAACTGTTATTGATAATAGTTTTTGAATGCACAAAAAACACTATTTTGATGTTATCTGAATTCAATGTTTTTTGCATTCTTCGTGTTTTTTGGAACATAAAAGAAACAGAGCCAAATGTGTTTTCAACGTTTCCCTTGTTCTTATTTTTCCAAAAACAAAAAAAAAAAAAAATCAAAAACTATAATAAAACATAATTCTGCCAACATGGAGGAAAATGATCACATATAAAAGAACAAGTGACAACAGTTTTCTATTTGGTGTTCTTCAAAATCATTCTCGTTATCTCGGAACAAGCCGCTTTACGTATTCTCTCGAAGTTGTTTCAAAAAAACCGTGTTGTTCCTATTTTCCTATTTTTCATTGTTTTTAAAAACAAAAAACGGTTTTCAAAACTGGAAACAAACTAGCCCTTCTTTTCTTTTTATTGTTTTCTTCTTTCTTGCTTGATTTAATATAGAGGTAGCCAACTTTGAAAAATGAAGCATTGTGGGGCTTCGGGATGTATGAAATATCAATGAAAATTGGAATCTACCAAGCAATAGAACAACATAATACACACTTTTCCATAGAAATCCGCGGTTGAGAAGTTCGCACCTTTCTCTATCACATCAAGCTCATTAATTGAAAATTTCTAAGGAGAGAGGAATCAAGTCTTTCAAATGCAAAGACAGAAAATTCCATTAGTGATCATGAGGAACTTACTCAGTGGGTTCTTGTTTAAAAATTCAGTAAACAGAGATCAGCATCAGACAACATATGACCTTTGTAAGATACTATTTGAAAGATTTTAATTTTTTTTATTTAGTTTAAAAGTTTTACCCTCAAAATGAATTATAGACCAATATTGGGTGTGTATCCAAGGCAAAAATAGCTGCTTCATATATATCTTTGGTAAATCTAATTACCGAGATTTAAAAGCCATGTCAATCAGTTGTACCATCCAGAATATCTTGTCTGTCAATATGGGAGGAGCAAAATCTATTAAATTATCCGAAATCAAGGCTACATATTTCAATATTATGCATTGAATGATATTAATGCTACTTTCAGAAATAGAGGACATTGTGCAGCATAGTTCCAATGTTTTATTCTCCTGTTTATTTAATTTAAGTGTTTATATGAAATATTGTCTTTATTATTAATATTATTATTATAATAGAGGACTTGACATTTGGACTTTTCCAAAATATCATTTCCAATATAATGGTGACAAATAGAGGACTTGGACCTTTTCAAAGAAGACCTGTGAAATTAATTTGGAAAAAGTAGATTTCTTATATTCATACAAAAATATATGTACAAATATTTGTACATTGGTAACCAAGAAAATAAAGAAAAATAGGGGGTTAATACAGGCTCTTCTAAAACAACCATGGTTTGGTTTTAAAGTCCATGATGCCCCTAAAAAATCTTTAAATTACTTTTTATAATGATAGTAGATATAGTAGTTATGATAGTAAAAATAATATTACTATCATAATATACTACAACTATTATCATAATATATTACAACTACATACTACCATAATTACTCTATCGACTATTATAACAAAGGGGTAGTTTGAAGATTTTTTGACTATCTTTTTTAATTTTAAATCAAATCATTATTATTTTTGGAAACTATATACCAACTTTCCTATTTTGCTTTCTTGAATATATACCTCCAACTTCTATATCAACATTTTAGCGAGGTTGCTTCACTCACCGAGTCAACGGGAAGCATTTATTCAAAGACCACCATAAATTTTGAGAATGAGAGACAGCCTGGTCTGTACAATAATGAAGTTACCAAAAAGCCCCTGCAGTCCAGTCTGGTTTATGGCATTGGGTTCACTGTGACTCACAATTACCCAATACCGGAGCCTTTCTCTCTCTCTTCTCTCTCTCAGAGTAGACGATGATGAGGAGGGAAACAAAGCTGGTGGGGCTAGGCATCATAGCTGCCTTCCTCCATGCCTGCTTCTTTTCAATTTGTGCTGCTAATTCAAATAACACATGCAAGTCCTCTTCTTGCGGAGATATTCAAAACATCAGCTACCCTTTTCGATTAAAAGGTGATCCTGCCGGATGCGGTATTCATGAGTATGAATTGGTCTGTGAAAACATTCATACGATGGTAGAACTGAACCACAGGAAATACTACGTTGCGGAGATCAACTACCTAAATCATACCATTCGGGTAGTTGATCCTAGCCTAAAGAAGGGCAACTGTTTTTCCAGTCCTCTATATTCCTTCACAAGAGAAAACTTCCCTTATGGTGAACTTCCATATCAATTGCCTTATGAATGGAGATTGAAGTCTACACTTCTGATGAATTGCGACGGTCCAGTTATTGGCCGTAACTACATTCCAATTGTTCCATGTACCCTCCTTCCTCCCAAACATATGCTTATGCACTGGTAGGAGACTCCAGTGCAGGTCAGTGATATCTGTATTCATGCACCACATGGGCGTAACCATGGTTACTCGACTGGTGAAGGCGAAGTTAGATCACAGCAACCGATCAATGTCCAACGGTAAGGAGAGCTTCTTCGCAAGAAATTTCATTTTTACTCTTCCTACTAAGAATGTGATCTTTAATGAGACACAATGCTCCAAATTTTAATGAGAATACACAAATGCGAGGGCCTACGATGATCTTGAAGATCACACAAGAAATGGTAAGAAATTTCTGTTCAAGGTACTAATAGATGAATATTACGTACATGTAACAGTGATTTACTCCTAGTGCTAAGGTATTTAATTTAAACTAATTGTATTTATTTTAATCTATTAATAAGTAGATTATAGCTGTCGTTCATGTTGTTGAAAACCGTCGCTAAAACGATTTTTGAAAAACAAAGACAACACCATTTTGGTATTGTGTGAAAACTTTTTTTGTTATTTGAATTTAGTGTTTTTTATGTTCTCTATGTTTTCCAAACCCTAAAAAAAAAAAAAAAAAAAAAAAAAAAAAACTGGGTAATGTGTTCTTTTATTCTCCTTGTTTTCCAGAACAAAAAACAGGCAATAAAACATGCCTAAATAATTTAAAATTTTGTGCTTCATAATTTTCTTTTAAATTTTTATAAGAAATCCTAAATACAAGAAAATCATTTTTCTTCACATTTTTTCCTTAGTACTTTATATTAACCAAACACAACCTTAAGAACCGGTTTCTATGCATCATCATATAATTGAGATTTGATCCAGATTAAACGCAGAAATTTTGTGTATATATATATATATATATATGCAGTTCATAACTCTAATGACCTTATTGCTTGGTTTAATGCTGCAGGGTTTGTAGATTTCTTGCGTACTGTAATTGGTAAGATGACCTTGGGAGCTACTCCGATTCTTCTTCTTCTTTTCTAGTCAATTGAACTTTATCAATTATTACCAACTAATGATATTAGTATGGTCATTTTACTTAAAGTTTTTCCCTCTCATTAAGTTTAATATATCCTCTTCTATTAACAGATTGCTTGATTAGCCCCAAGTTCATTACACTGGAAGGTAAGATCGAGGATAATAGCTCCAAACCCAATATTTTATTATTTTCTTTTTTGGCTTATTTTCCAAGCCTAAGGCTCTCTTACTTTTTCAACCAACATGGCTTGTTTGGTTTGACCATGCAGGATTTAGAACTTACCTAAGCAACCATTCCTTCGACAACTACTATGCTATAATTGGTAAGGTCTTATTCCTATTTTTAGGTAGCGCTTGTTTGTCTTATTTTTTTACTTTAATTCTAAATAGAATTTTTATCCGAATTAGGGTTTACAAGTATTTAGCTGTTTGTTTTTTAATATTTTATTTCTATTAAGTATTAAGTTATTTTTTTAAATGCTAAAATCACCATTTAACATTTTAATGTATTAAAATCATAGTTTAGTTTAATATTTATTTGTATGATGATAATTTAACTTTATTATGATAAAATGAAAAATATTTATATAATGTTTGTATAACATTTTAACATATTTATAAATAAAATAAAAATATTATGATAAAAAAATTATTATTTTAAAAATGAAATACCATGAGAAAAAAATCATCCTCATTATACATGTTTAAATTCATATATTTTCTATAAAAATTAACTTTTAATAAATAAATTGAGAATTTTATTTTTAAATAAAAATAATTATCTTATCTACCAATAAATATAAAGAAATCAATATTTTAATTTTTATCTAAATCTTGAGAAAATAAAATTCCAAATTCATATTGAAAAATACACGTAGTTTTATTTAATTAGCATCAAAACAATCACCAAAGTTTCAATTGGACTCATAAGAGTCTGAAATTTTGGGTTTTTCTTAATAGTAAAAAGCATTAAAAAAAAAAACCAAATGTTTTGGCTTTAACTAATTAGTCAAAAATTTAAAAAAATTTAACAATAAATCATAAAAAAGTAAAGAAAAAAAACAGTCTAAAGTCGAAAACAAATGGTTTAAGTAGAAAGTAAAAAAAAAAAAACCCTAGTTTTCTTTCAATTTCTAAAGTCTAGTTAATAATAACAACAACAATAACAATAACAATAAAAACAACATTATACAAATTCTTTTAAATTTACTTTATATTTCTCCTTTTGTATCTCTTCCTTTTTCTAATTTAATTTAATTTTTTATTTTCTGTTAGGAGGGTGGATACTTCAAAAGATTGGTAAGATTTCAAAGCCCCAACTACTAATTTAAAATTTTCATATGAAAATCCTCGAAATTCTTGCATTTGGGACTGCTCAGTGTAGTGTTGAGTAGGAATTTTGGTGAAACAAAGGTTGATCTTCAATTCATTACACAAGAGTTCATAATACAAAGGAAATTTCAATTACACAAACTTTAAATTTATCCTCGTTAAGGTGTCGTGATAATGGATTTGAGATGTGTTAAATTCAATTCCAAGTTTGTTGCTGTTAAAACCCTGGTGGGTTTTCTTTGAAAGAAAATATTAGAGAGAAATATAGCGAAAAATTCATATCCTCATTCTAATAATTGCGAGGTTTTAAATACAAAAATAATAACACGTCTGAAGTGCAGCTAGTGGATTCCTGAATCTGCTCCAATAACGATCTAAAAACAAAGATAAAAATGCAACAATTGAGAAATAAAAAATTAAAAATCTTCCATGTCTTAAGTCCACAACTCCCATTTCTTTCCTTGACAAAGTCTTGCCAACGGTAACGAGGCTAACTCTCATCATCACCCCCTCTAGAAGTGTAACCTTGTCCTCAAGGTTTAAGCTGGAAACCATTAATGCATAATGCTCTTTTCCCTTAATTCCACAATCCTAGATTCTACTTCCTTACTCTGAAGCAATAACAATTGAGGTTTAGGACAACTATGACTCTGTGTGAACTACTCATTGCAATTGAAGCAAAGGCTCGAGGCTTGAGGCTCTCCGCCTTTGTATTTCATCCCATGTTAGCCTCTTTATGGATGCATTGGAAGAGTGCTCTTGCACTACTGCACTAGAGTGGGTATTTGGGACCCTTTCGATGTGATTTTCGCATTTTATGTACTTGATAATCTTTCATGGGGGCTAATGGCATCCTTCAGTGGTTGGGGTTTGAACATCCTTACTACCTCTGCTATTTCTATCGTTAATCTGTCTATGATCATCCCAATAAATGCTTCTTCGGACCATTCATGTACCATGCTCTCCAATATTTCAAACTCTTCTTGATATTCCAAAAGAGAGTTGATTTGCTACAATTTCTTCAAGGCGTCGTTGAAATCTACTCCTTCGAGGGGGACCAAATCGTGCCCACAATTATCTTCAAAAATCTAGCACATGATCCCCTGATTTTCTTATTGGTGGATGCGACATAGCCATTGCCACCACTGGTGTGCCTTTCCTCCGTATAGTAAGCTACCACCACCTTTCCTATTATGGTACCTCATAATATTTGAAATAATGTGCCACACGATTTAGCCATTCCATGGGGTCATTATCGACATACCTCATAAACATTAGCTTGTTTGTCCTATGCGGTGAATTAACTCTTCCCGACTCTCCCTTAGTCCCTGATAAAGGTTTGTTCATCATGCTTTGGCTTGGGTTCCCAAACAACTTGGTCATGCCTTCTTGGATATCGCTGACATTGGCCTCCAAAGCTTCGAGTATCTCCTTGTGAGGACATTTAGAACGTGCAAATTAAACCATCGAGTGGTTTTATAAAAATGTTGAAAACCTTATTGGGTTTTCTTTAATAGAAAATATTAGAGAGAAATATAACGAAAAATTCATATCCTTATCCTTATAATTGTGAGGTTTTAAAATAAAAAATAATAACAGAACGTGCATCCAAAGTACAGCTAGTGGATTCCAGCAGCAACGTGGCTAACTCTCATGAGTTGCAAACAAAAAAGGAGTGAGGAAGTTGGAATTGATGTTCCCAAGATCCAATTAATTGGTTCGGTACACCACCGATGTCATCTCCTAAGCAAGAGAGACACATGACCCATCTACCTAATTAATAAGTGAATGCCAAGAGTACACCCCACTCACAGGGCTCTCTAAATGGTTTATTTATTATGAAAAATAGAGTGGTTCTTTTTATTTGCAATTTATGTATTCTATATCCAAATGTACATATGTTATAAATCTTGTTTATGCATGCTCGATTTGTGATCCTTTCTCTACATTGTTCCATACTTCTAATATTTGATTTTTATTCAGTCATACTGATGGTGGCAAGAAACATAATCGGGGTATTGTGCCTGTTAGCCTATTTAATCTACAAGTTTCAAAGGAGACACTTATCATGGGATGATACTATTGAAGAATTCCTTCAAAGTCACAAAAATCTTCAACCAATCAAGTACTCGTATTCAAATATAAAGAAGATAACTAATAATTTTAGAAACAAATTAGGTCAAGGGGGCTTTGGCTCTGTTTATCAAGGAAGGCTTCGAAGTGGTCGCATTGTAGCAGTAAAGGTGTTGACCAAGTCAAAATCGAATGGACAGGATTTCATCAATGAAGTTGCTACAATTGGAAGGATTCATCATGTTAATGTAGTGAAACTTGTCGGATTTTGTGTACAAGGACCGAAATGGGCTCTTATATATGAGTTCATGTACAATGGATCTCTTGATAAATTTATTTTTCTCAAGCAAGAAAACAACACTCCTTTGAGTTGGGAAATGCTATATAAGATTGCACTTGGAGTAGGACGTGGGATTGAATATCTACATCAAGGTTGTGACATGCAAATTCTACATTTTGATATTAAGCCACACAACATTCTTCTTGATGAAGATTTTACACCAAAAATATCAGATTTTGGTCTTGCAAAATTATATTCAATTAATGAAAGTATTGTGTCTCTCACTGCTGCTAGAGGAACGTTGGGATATATTGCTCCGGAATTGTTTTACAAAAATATTGGAGGCGTCTCACATAAAGCTGATGTTTATAGTTTTGGAATGTTGTTGTTAGAAATGGTAGGGAGAAGGAAGAATGTGGATGCATTAGTAGAGCATTCTAGTCAAATATACTTTCCATCATGGATTTATGATAGATATGGTCAAGGAGAGGACATGAAATTGAGAGATGCTAGTGAGGATGAAAAGAGGCTTGTAAAGAAAATTGTGATAGTTGCTCTATGGTGCATACAAATGAAGCCTACAGATCGTCCTTCAATGAGCAAAACATTGGAAATGTTGGAAGGAGATGTTGAACTCTTGAAATGCCTCTCAAACCTACCCATACCATGAAGAGATTCCCACAGAGGGTCATGAAGGCAATCTGCAAGGCACCGATTTCTCCTCATGCAATTCCATGATATAACTATTCGGGATGGAAGGTAGTGTATGCCTCGGTTGCTTTTCTTTGTCTCTGTGATATGTGCTTAATTGGCTTAAATGTATGGTATACCTCATCTAAGGTCCATGTATGAGTAATCTATTTTGTTATTCCTCTTATTGCCCAAGAGGTTCTCGTAGTCAAAGATATAGAGGCAAAGGTGTTAGCCCTCGACTAGATAACACTGAGTCCCGTATGCATAGGAAGCCTGCTTTGGTCCATGGTCCTAAGGGAAAACGAGAAAGAAGGCAAGGTTGGGAAAACATGTGTCCGGGAGGCACAAAGCGGGAGCCAAGCACGCATGAGCGGGAAGGCAAGCAAGCAATTCTGGCCGGGGACGCGCACAAGGTCGTCACGCACTCACGCTGTAGGGGGCCCGGGGCGTGGCACTTGGAGGCAATGGAATCAAGTGGGCGTAATGTCGCCTATTTACGCGTAGAGTTCATGCAAGCATCCTAACTGAGTCGGTGGATTCCTACAAAACTTAAGGAGTCTTATGCAGGAAGGACTCCTAGGCGGGTAGGACTCCTGCCGAAGGACTCCTCATCCTAGGCGGAAAGACTCCTGTGGCGGGGCCGGACTCCTAGGCGGGAAGGTCTCCCGCGGAAGACTCAGCAGACGCACTCCAGCGGGAGGACTCCTACCGTGGTGGGAATCGTGGTGGTCAGTGGTACGTGAGTTTCATTCAAACAGACTCCTAATGCGAAGGATTGTGCCGGCTTGTCGGATTTGAAGACTAGAGCGAGTAGGACTCTTAGTCATTATTGTACTAGGATTGCCCTCGAAAGCATCCTATATAAAGGGCCTCGTTGCTCACTGGGTTAATTCATTATGTTCCTGAGTTGGATCCATTAAAAGCATTGAGCCCCGAGGTGGAGCCTATGCGGGTAAATTGTCTTGTATTTTAGTAGCTAATAAAATAATGAAGTTGGGAGAGTGCCCCGTAAGCCTTGTGTTTGAGAGACTAGTGAGGCATTGAGAAGGCTGCCTAGCGGGTTCCTAGGCGCCGCACCACTACAAAAGAAGGCGTGTGATGGGCCAGGTATCGTGAGCCACGGATGGCCAACAGGATGATCATGATGCGCCGCGAGCAAGTAGCAAGGATAGAGTCGCAGGTAGCACCCAAACTGTGCTTGGACGCGAGATAGCAATAAAGAACTCCAGGCGAACTCCAATCTTCGACTCAGATCGCTGATGCCGTCCTGCGACTTGACTCACAGCAGGAATTGATGGAGACCCGAGACAGAGCCGTAGAGGAACGGATGGGGACATTCCATGACCGAATGCAGGCCATGACCGAGGAGTTCGAGGAGCGGATCAGATCTCTAGAGGGGAGATCGTGGTTGCCAAGCTAGCGCGGTGCAGTGGCACGCGATCCGCCGTAGATCCGCCCCGCGAAGGTGCGAGTACCCGAGCCCAAGACTTTTGGTGGCGCGCGCAACGCAAAAGACTTGGAGAATTTCCTCTGGGACATGGAGCAATATTTCATCGCCGAATACCAAAGGTGAACAGTAACGATAACCACTATACGGATGTGATGCAAAAGCTTGGTGGCGACCGTAACGAGCGACGACGCCTGGGCCGTCGACCAAAAGATCGAGAGCTGGATTCGGAAAAAGGAACTCGGAAGATCAGCTTACCACGAACACACGGATGCACAGGAACCGAAGAAACCCGAAGCGCACTACCGCCAGACAGGAAGGAGTTTAGCTCGTTGATCTCGACATCAAGGGATGCCATGTCCGCAGACAAGCCGCTCAACTTCATGTCCGGATGGGTGTGGGTGGGCTCAAACCGAATCAGAAAGGCAGGTCCAAGACTTTGCCCTCGCCCATGGCAGCAAATGGATCGTTTATCCGACTACAGAGTGACCTCTTCCCCTACTCCCACCTAAAAAGGGAAAGGCCACAAATAAGGAGTCGAACCGAAGTCGGGATGAAAAGCCCTCCCAAGATGGAGGCAAGGGTCAGAAGAAGTCGCAGATACACAGCTGGGTGAGGGCGCATCTCTCACAAGCTACCAAAGCATCGATGCTATCCGCGCGGGCCACATCAGCGCAGGGATTGCCCAAAGAAGGAGAAGCTCAATGTACTCGAGTCGGCTGGCGGGAAGATACGAGCAGAGGCCCCCACCGTGAGCCAACCCTCTTCAAATAAGGAATGCGATGCGGGTCGAGGCGACCACAGAGGACTCGATATATGCTGGAGCTGCTGACCCTGAGGCGTAAAATTGCGGCATTGGTAGACAAAGTGGCAACCCACAATTTCTGTGATCAACGAGTAAGCAGCCAGATTTCATGAAAAGCTCGCTAAAGATGACAAAGAAGCTCAAAAGCCGTAAATAGCCAAGGCCAGTAGACTTACGGTATGGCAAAGAACATGGCAATCTAGACGGGGGATTGAAAGGTACGATAGACTTCCCAGTGTTCCTTGATGATTTTGATTTCATAGGCAACGATTTCTTCCAAAGAGCCAAGGTATTTGCCACAAGACTCGAATTCGACCGCTGATCATGGATGAGGTTGTACCAGGCCAGGTCAGATCGCGAAGCCTAAGAGACCTTCGTGGAGAAGACCTTGGTTCACTCTGGCAGCTTGAGAAAGGCCTTAGGAAGCGGCGAAAGCACACATATGTCGCAAGAATGATCGAGATCGCTTCTGACAAGTCGAGGCACAGATGCCATACTCTATACCGAGGAGATTTGCTGATGTTATGCCTCCCAGTTGCCTAAGAAGTCACACCAGACATAGCAGATCGACATCGATAGAGCTCGTGCAGTATTCGTGATCTCCCGCTTCTAAGCTCCTATCGGATGAGTCCACCGTAGCCGAGAGCCGCGAAGCAGCTGACGGAGTCACGATGCGGTTCGGTCCACCAAGGCGCCAGATGGCTAATCGGTCGCTTTCGTAAGAAGCAAGATAGACGCCGATGTGTGTGGATTACCGGCACTAATAAAGTCACGATCGCGAACAAGTATCCATACCTTGGTCATGATCGCTCGATCGACAGCAAGGCCGAAGTACTTCACCAAGCTAGACTTACGACTGATATTGCGCGCGCTGCGGGCTGAAGGGGACGAGGCAAAGACTATGTAATCAGATGGAAGTTTTGAATTTTAGTTATGCCTTTGGTTTGACTAATGCCTCGCTACATTTTGTAACCTAATGAATGATGTCCTATTCGACTTTCCGGACTCATCTGGTATAATGGACGGAGAAGGATCTACTGTACCCCGACTCTTACAAGATCACGTGGTACACCTCGAGATGGTGCTAATGCACCAGCGTAACCGCCGTGGCGTCAAAGAAAGAGAAGTGTGAGCTCGTCGCATCGAGATCGTTTCTGGCCACCGATTTCAAAGTCCGAGATATGATGATGGTGCGTAAGGTGGCAGCACTGAGATTGGCCAAATTTCACCAAGGTGACGTAATCGCGATCGCCTCTGGGCTTTTGTATAAACTACTACGTGAGATTTATATCGGGCTATTCCAAGATACCTGCTCACCTGATCTTTGAAAAAGAGAGGAAGCTGAACGGGACGCCAGAGTGCTGCCGCCTTCCGTAAGCTCAAGATGCGATCACCTCGTGAGTCGGCATGAGACTCCGCCTCGACATGGAGTTGCCGCTTAAAGTGCACACGAGCGCGCTTTCTGATGGGCCCTAGGTGGAGGTCGAAGAGGGGCATCCAAAGAGCCTCGAGCTCCAAGTTGAATGCAATGAGGAAAGGTACAAATACCATGAGAAAGAGATGATCAAGGGTCATCCATTGCCTTGAGACTGGAATTACTTGATGGGACTCTGCTCGTAGTAGTGATCGACACTGTTGCTAACACCTTCTTCACAACTCAGAAGAGCCACCACAAGCAAGCTTCGATGGCAAGAGTTCTCGCCGACTTTGATTTTCAGGTGGGCGCACAAGCCTGGCCGACACAACCAAGTGGCTGGATGCTTTGAGTAGGAAGGAAGTGGCAAGTTATGTGGGATCGTTTGAGCCTGGGCCATTGCATTTCAACAATGAAGTTAGACCGGAAGTCGACAAGACTCAACGTATCGTGTCGTGGCAGAAAGGTGTGAGAGATGGCACCACGAGGCTTACATCGCTCGAGAATGAGTTGGGTCAAGATCGAGGAGGGAAGCATATAGCTCTTCGAAAGCAAGCCGAGACAGATTACTAAGGAAACACATGATACGATGGCCGGTCACCCAGAGCAGGAAAGAACTTTGAGCATCACGCACGGCTCTTTCTTCTATCGCCTTCCAAGAAGGAAGACGGCAAGCATATGTCAAGATGGCTATGTTTGTCAAGCGACAAGACCGAAATGAAAGAAGAAGCTGGATTGTTACGCCTCTGGCCCATTCCGGAGAAGCCATGGCAAAGGTGTATCAATGGACTTCACGCGGGTTTCCGGAAGTAGTAGGGCTTCGGATCAGCTTTCGTGGTGGCAGCATGTGTTTTCCAAGCACTGCCTTCATCCCACCGAAGTGATGTCCAAATTGAAGAGGCAAATACGATCTTCTTCAGCAATGTTGTGAAATGATTTGGGATGCTCGAAGACATAGTGCTGATCGAGATACGCGTTTACATGTGCAGATTGGGTTGAGCTGCTCAAGACGCTGGGCATTTAACGCAAGTTCGACCGCGAATCACCCTCGATCGATGGTCAAACAGAGAGTGAATCGTATACCGAAGAGTATTTGCGCCACTTCGTGACAACCTCTTTAAAAATTGGTTGAACTTTTAGAGCTACCAGCTTGTCCTACAACTGGCAGCCGGGTTCAGCCACGTGCATGAGCCCTTGAGGTAGCAATCGGGTTTCACCCACGCACTCGGACGTATCGGGTTACATGCAGCAACCGGACGAGTGTGAGCCTGCCAAGGTACAAGTTTGCGTAGAGTCTCAAGCAGTTTTGCTTGATGGCTTACGCCTTAGAGAAGGTGTGCAGACGCATGAAGAAAGATAGCGACAGAGCAGGAGGATCGCCGAATTCGAAAGGCGGAGATGGTTCTGTTGAAGTTAACTCCTCAGATCTGGAAAAAGATCAGGAATAAACAGTTTCAAAGAGGTTTGATTCCGAAATACGATGGACCCTTTGAAGTTGTGAAGCGTATAGGGAACGTGGCCTACAAACCTGGCTACCAGAGGTCAAGCTTCCACCCGACATTCCATGTAAGCTTCCGGGGCCTTATCACAAAGGATCCTAGTCCCGACGTAGTGCAGCAGTTCTAACCCGCCTATGGTTAGAGTCAGTTCAAAGAAAGAGATTGCAAGCATCCCGCAGATAGAAGACGGGGAACTGAAGAACAAGTGGACCGAGTACTGATTCATCGAAGGACGCCCGCCGCCGAGGCAAGCCGGGAAAAGGGTGCTACATTGTGGCGCTTTGAAGACCGCATCCTTGAGTATGCGCGGTTGAAGTCAACGAGGACGTTGAATACCTCTAGTGGGGGAGGGTTTGTTAGCCCCTCGACTAGATAACACGAGTCCCGTGCAGCATGAGGGCGCTGCCTTGGCCCCATGGCCCACCTAAGGGAAATCAAGCAAGGCAAGGTTGGGAAAACAAGTGTCCGGAGGCACAAAGCGTGAGCCAAGCACGCACATGAGCAGAAGGCAAGCAAGCAATTCGGTCGACGCGCACAAAGGGTCGCCACAAGACTCACGCTTAGAGGGGCCTTCGGGGCGGGCACTCAGAGGCAAACGGAATCGCGGGGCGAATGTCACTTATTTATGGGCAGAGATTGGGCGGCAAGCATCCTAATCCGAGTGCAACAAGATTCCCATGTTCCTAAGGAGTCTTATGCAAAAGCAAGGACCCTAGGGCGTAGGGACCTGCCGGAAGGACTCCTCATCCTAGGCTGAAAGACTCCTGGGTGCCGGTCAGACTCTAGGCTGAAGGTCTCTCAGCGGAAGACTCCTGTGCGAGACACTCCTAGGCGGGGAGGACTCTACCGTGGTGGGAATCGTGGCCGTGGTACGTGAGTTTCATCTCGGGCCAGACTCCTAATGCGAAGGATCAGGCCAAGCTTGCCGGATTTGAAGATCTAGAGTTAGAGTAGGACTCTTAGTCATTATCAGACCAGATCGCCTCTTGAGCATCCTATATAAAGGGTCACAAGGCTCACTTGGTTAATTCATTATGTTCCTGGAGTTGATCCACGTAAAAGCATTGAGCCCCGAGGTGTGGAGCCTACAGAATTGTCTTGTATTTTAGTAGCTAATAAAATACGAGTCAAAGAGGAAGTGCCCCGTGAAGTCTTTGTGTTCGAGAGACCAGCCAGGCATTGAGAAGGTCAAGCCTAGCTGGTTCCTAGGCGCTCTATCACCCAGCAAAAAGAAAGGCGTGGTGACACAAGGCTACTGCAACATATTTTACTATATTGAGATGTTTGGGAAATTGCGAGCAATACAGAAACATAATGATTATTTTGTTGTTATGCCTCTAAGTGCTTAACTTAAGGTGAAACAATAAGATTCAAGGGAGAATATAGACCCGGACTTTATTTAAAATTTATTGAGTATGAGATAAAATAGGAGGAGAAGGAAATACAAAAAGAAATTATATAAGAAAGAAAAGAAAGCAAAAAGACTGATTTGAAGTCAATAAATTATTTTTATATATGTATTCAACATTATTTCTCTTTTTTTCCTATATATATAAAGAATAAATAATTTAGCATATGAGTTCTCAAAATATTTTCATATAAGCAAAAAACAATATATATTAGGGCCTGTTTTTTTTAATGTTTTGGAAAACTGTTTTCTGTTCTAAAACACAAGGAAAACAGAAAAAAAAAGGAAAATATGTTTGGTTTTCAGCTTTTTTTTTTTTTTTTTTTTTTCTGAAAAAACATCAAAAACACCAAAAATACTAAATTTAAAGAACAAAGAAGAATTTTCAGATAACACTTTTTTGGTGTACTTTGTGTTTTCAAAAACTGTTTTCAAGAACAATTATAAAAAACAGAAACCAAATAGGTAAAGGTTCTTTTTGTGTTTTTTGCTTGTTATTTTCATGATCCAAACAGAACCTTAGGAGAACAATAATATATCTTAGTGGTCCGAACTCAGACTATTTCACATTTATGAGGAAATAATAGCTAGGCTTGAAAATTTTTTTTTTCTGAGTTTTTTTTATGTATTTCTTAAATAAAAGAAAAAAAAATTGTTTTCGAAGAAATCTAAGGTTTCAGATTCTTTGCTAATTGTTTATGTTTGGATGTCTTTACTTCTTAAAAATATCTCCACTCAAGACCACCACTGACTTGTGATACCTTGGTACTTGACATAAATAAAAAAGAAATCTAACAGTACTTAGAAGATGTGGGGATGATGATACAGGACTTTTCATCGTTAGGAAAGTTGTGTTTAAGGAACTATACTGTTGGGAATTTGAGCATCAGACAATCACTATCAGAAATCAAAGAGGTATGAGAGAAGAAAGAACTCATCTTCATTCATTGGTATAATAAATAATGTACAATAGGTTTTCAAGAATTTCCCCCATCTGCATCTCATTATGCATGCGGAGGCTGATCCCTCTTACAACACCCATACCCACCTGAGCTTTCTTTCTCTCAAGCCTTTACCATCAACCACACAACCGAGGATGCACCCCCAGAGCTGCCTCTACACCAAGACACTGACCTCTTCTCCCATTCTCATTTTTATGATCGAGTAAAAAACAACCAGCTTCTCCCTTGGAGTAACAACCCAAACCATTTGGCTGAACAAGTTGGCAACTACCTCAACCGTATGAGCAACTTTCTAACAAACAAACCTCTTCTAATAACCCAGCTAACTGAGATGGATCACCAAGCAAGATATGGACCAAACTCTTAACATATACTGTACAACATCGTGTATTCTAGAAGGCTCTCCAATCTGTTATAACTTCAAATAATTTAGTTAGGATGTTGGACGGTTTTACCCCTTCCATATTGTTTCCTAGTTATATATAAATACAGTCTTGTTGTAATCTTCTGTAGCATATTAATAAGAGACTTTTCTTCCTTGCAAGCTTTCTTCCCATTCGGTTCTGCCGTGTCAATGCACATGGTATCAGAGCTCAGTTCCATTCAATCCATTGCAATTCTATTTTGATTTTTCTCTACTGTTTCCCCCATAAACTCACCACAATGTCTATTGGAGGAGATTCCATACCTATCGATGATCTCGCCTGCAGCACTAATACATTGTAATTCCATCAGTTCAATAATGGTGGAGATTCAAGCAGTTCAAGGCTACTTCACACCAGATGATCCAGGTATGAGTTCACCCCAGTCACGACACCACTTCACCTGGCTCTAATTACCTTACCTGGAGTCGATCCATGAAGATTGCCTTAATCGCCAAACAGAAGCTAGGGTTTGTTAATGGCAAGCTTGAACAACCAGATGTTAATTCCAAAGATTATGAGCAATGGCTCCGTGTTGACAGTATGGTAATCTTCCCCTGATTTTGAATTTATATCCAAAGACATTGTAGATGCTTTTCAATGTGAATTTGCTAAAGAACTGTGGGATGAAGTCGCTGAAAGATTTAGGGAATGCAACGGCCCCTTAGTCTACCAGATCCAACGAGAAATTGCTTCCATTTCTCAGGGCATTATGAGTGTATCTCAGTATTACACTAAAATGAAAAAGACTTGGGATGAGTTGAATAGTTTAATGTCATTACCTCTGTGTTCTTGTCATCCTTGTACCTGTGGAAATATAAAAGCCTTATCTTATATCCTTGATATTACCCGAGCTACGCAGTTTCTTATGGGGATAAATGATTCTTATGACACTGTTTGTAGTCAAGTATTCTTGTTGGATCCTCTCTCCTCTGTTAACAAAGTTTATTCCATGGTACACCGGGTTGAGAAACAGCGTGAAGTAAGTGATATATTCAAAAAGAATACCGACATTGCCGCTTTATTTGCAAGATCTCCACAATACAAAGCCGGCTTTGTGAAGAGGTTTTAACCAGAATTCGATGATGAGTAGAGGCAAATCTAGAGGCCGTGGTGATATCTCTAGAGGCATTGGGGACGATCTGATCCCAAGAAACCTTTCCGCATCCCTTACATGTCTCCCTACCCACTAGCTCCCATACCCAAGTTCAGTACACTGGCTGTCCTATTTTTTTTAGCTTTTTGCTGAAAGCTAAATTACTTTTAACTGTTTGTTTTTCTATTCAGAAAAAGCCATCGCCCTCCCTCTTCTCGATTGAAACACGATCAGCGACGTCAAGGCCAGTAGAGGCGGCCTCCGCACCTTTCTTCTTCACTTCGGCCTCAAGCTTCTTCACGCTGACTAGGCCATGTTTTTCTCCCTTTTTTCGGCAACTTGCTGTTTGATAAATCCTCGCGCTTAAATCAGACTTGTTGAACTTCGTGCTGATAGAAACTGCCGTCGCCAACTCGTTCACTACTGTCTTTGAAGAAGAGGATCTCAAAGCTTTGGATCTAGTTCACCAAATAGGTGTGGGTATGAATATTTGTGTTGGTGGATGAAATATCCGAGTAAACATAGCCAGTAGATGACACCACATTCCTTGATTTCAAAGTGTTTGTTAATTTTATCAATAAATTGCTATAGAAGGTCAGCATCCTCTTTAATATTACAACATAGCATAGGATTGAGATTCTTTGTACATTTTCTTTATAGGATAAATGTGTTTTTAATCTCATGGGACAATTTATAATTATTAAATTTATATATTTTATTTAATTATATAAAATAAATAAATATAATAAATTTTTTAATAGATTAAGATACATGTTGATTTTTAAGATATAAAACAAACAACTTAATACTTAATACTATTAAGTACTATTTAACATTGCTGAAAAAATTATATTCAGATAAATAAAAACAAACACCACCTTAATCTTCGTGGATGTCCTTATATCCCAATATTCCATTACAATCTATTATTTGTGGCAAGTTAGCTAGTTCTTCCAATATCACCCCTCTGTAGACTGCATGACTAAGCAAATGGTGGCTGAGGTCAAGCTCCTCCACAACCTTTATGTCCTAGATCGCCCATGTTTTCATACTGCTTCCCTTGTTTCTCAACAATCTTCTTGTGACTGTAAAACTTGATAATGCTTCTTTACTTATAGCACCATCAATTGGGCCATACTTCCTATCATACTCTACAACATTTAGCTTTTTGTCAAGATGTTTCCTTACCTTCTCCGGTATGTCATGTTTGTCCTCTTGCAAAGCATTCTCGGCTCCCCTATCCTTTTAGTAAAATCCACACTACACATTGCTTTGAACTGTTACACATCGATATTTGGGGACTATACAAGATTCCCTCCCTTACTGGAGCTCATTTTTTCTTACTTTGGTTGATGATTTTAGCCATGCCACTTGGACATTTCTTTTCCATCATAAATTTGATGTTCTTCATGTATTTTCTCTCTTCCTTAAAATGATTAACACCCAATTCAATACTCTAGTTAAAACTCTTCGCAGTGATAATGGAGGAGAATTTATCAGCTCCCATTTTCAGTCCCTTCTCCATTCCCATGGCATCATCAACCAACGTAGTTACCCTCACAAATAGCTAAAACAAAGTCAGGCGTACCGCCGAGCACTTTGAGCTCGCTTCCTAATGTTCCAAGTTTCTCTTTTTCCTCTATTTCTCTGGGCCACGCCATTCTTATGGCCTCTTCCATCAATAGATTACCATCATCCTTTCTTCTTCGCGGACTTTTGAAAAGTGTTCCACATAATCCATTCTGACATATCTTCTGCTTTTTGGATTATTATGTTATGCCATCTGGCCCCTCACAAGGACAAATGTTCAAAATGGGTTTACCAAACCAAGTTGAATCTTGCTGGCACTGTGGACAAACTTAAGGCCCGTTTGGTGGTCAAAGGCTATCATCAAATTGAGGGTGTTGATTATAATGACCGATTTTCTCCTGTTGCTAAGCTTGTCACGGTTCGCTTATTGCTCACTATTGCCACTTCCAAAGCATGGCCTATCCATCAATTAGACATCAATAATGCTTTTCTCCATGAATATCTCAATGAAGAAATCCATATGCTTCCTCACGATACTACACCAAGGCCAGTTCCTGTGCCAAGTTTGCAAATTACGCCGCTTCTTTATATGGTTCAAAACAAAGCCTCTTGGCAATGGAATCGAGAGTTTGTCCAAAGCTTGTTCGGGGCTTGGTTTTCGGCAACCGCTTCATTACCATGGTTTGTTCATTAAGCAAACTCCTCAATCATTCTTTGCTCTTCTTGTTCATGTAGATGATGTGCTAATCCCATGGCCTCTTGAAGCTAAGATTGTTCATGTTAAACGATTCCTTGATTCTGTCTTCACCATCAAGGATCTTGGCTATGCCAAATATTTTCTTGGCTTAGAGATTGGGCGGAGTATTGAGTGCATGTATATCCATCAAAGAAAATATGTGCTTGATATTATCCAGGATGTGGGACCACTGAATGCTAAACCTGCTCTTACTCCCATGCCGAAGGGCCATAAATTTTCTCCCACCTCTCCCTTATTACCAGACCCGGATCGCTATCGACACTTAGTTGGTCGTCTTCTCTATGTCACTATGACTTGCCCAGATGTCACTTATGTTGTCCCGCCGAACTCACCCACGCCCCTCGCTTTCCCCGAAGATCAGCTTGGATCAGAGTCACGCATTGCTATCTGAAGCTCCCTCCATCCACAGGTCTCTTTCTTTCCAGTAAAAATGATCTAAATCTCATTGCCTATTATGCCGATCGCCTCGTGTCCGTACATTCGGCCGCCCTCACTGGCTATCGTATCCAACTAGGCTCAACTCTTATCTCTTGTAAGACCAAGAAATAAGCCATTGTTTCTCGCTCTTCTACGGAGGCCGAATATGGGAGTTTAGCTTACACTGCTTATGACTGCTCGATATCTTATATCCTACGGATTTCTGTTTCGCTTCCACTTATTCCGACGGTGTGACAATCAAGCGGCTCTCCACATTGTTGTTAATCTAGTGTGTCCACGAATGTACCAAACACTTAGCCATCCATCATGTTTGTGATCTCTTTACCAAAGCCTTGTCTTCCCTCGCTCATTTTCTCCCCGTCTAAGAAGATAGGAGAGGGAGGAGGAGGGCCGAGCTGGGATGGGTGAAACCCATTTTTGGCCCATACCCCTAAGGTCAATAAAGCGGCAAATTCGACTAGAACTGGTCTATTGGCCCTGATCAAATAAACCCGTATTCATTCGAATTCTATCGGGCTGCACCGATCGCCCATTTTATTCATTATCACATGATAAAAACTCCTTTTTCCATTTTTTGAAACCTTAGAAACACGATTCTTCGCCTTTAGCTTCATGTACAAGCTTGATTCTCCCTTCTATCTTCACCACATTAAGAACTACAACCCACCCACAATTCCATGAATCTTTCTCCTATCAGCGCATCTCTCAACAAGACCATCTTCGATTCTTATACTCCAAGAAGGATCAAAAATCCACACAACACGATTCATTTCAATCACTAACTACGCGCGCAGTCCTAGCCTTTAATTTTTTTTATCTTTTTCTTTATTTTATCTTCATTCTCCCTCCTTAATTTGTTGTTGATTTCCTTCAGTTTTCGCAAGTTTGCTTGCATTCTCTGCAAATATCAACAAACAAACAAACAAAAAAGTCACACATCTTCAATCAAATCCAAATTTGATCGATCCAAAGAGGAAATATTAATACACTTACCTCATAGTGAGTACTCCAAAGATCGATCCCTAATGTCTTCCGATACTGATCATAGACTTTATTTGTCCCGGATAATAAAAAAAGAGCCAAAGCTATGTTTGATAAAAAGCCTTTAGGTTTTCATTTTTGGGTAGTTTCAAGACCGTGAGATGGTTATGGAAGTGTTGTAAACAAGCTTGACAACAGGAAGTGTCGAATTGATAAAAAAATTATAGCTGGTGGTTGACAAGGGATTAGTGGCACAATACGAAGAAGATGGTGGTAATTATGGTGTTGGCAGTAGTGGAAGAGCAATGATGTAGATGTCGGCCACCACAATGGCACGGTGGAATCAAATTAAAGCAAGTAGCAACAAAGAAGAGATGGCATGATTGTATCAGAAAGTGACGGTGCCATAGTACTATAGTAGGTGATGGTGCGCCAAATGGCATATCAATCGCTCAAGTCCTGGGCTCCGCTAAGTTATTTAATCTGGCTTCTTGATATAGCTATAGTATATTGCTTCTCTGGTGGGATGGAGACTATTTTTTGGGTTGCTTCTCTGGTGGGATGGAGACTATTTTTTGGGTTGCTTCTCTGGTGGGATGGAGACTATTTTTTGGGTTGCCTCTGTTTTGGTCCAACAAACTTTGTTATTCCTATGTATTGGATTGCTCGATATTGAAAAAATAGAAAAAAATTAAAAGAAAGAAAGAAACTCATAATCTTCATTTTTGTCATAATGTTAAAAGCACATAAAAGAGGTTTTTCAAATTCTGGTGGGACTTTGTACTACAAGCTTGGTTTCAAAGCCTATGTTCATCATGGACCTCTTGCTCAATAAGCGATTTTTTTTAGTGCAGTTTGTATAGATTCTGTGTACTTGTGATGCATTGAAAATAGATTATGTTAGTTTGTATAAATTCAATTTTGAAGATTATAATGATGAAGATGAAGATTAAGGGCATAGTAGATTTCATTTGAAACTTTGGATTTGTAGTTTTAAACATATCATTTATTTGTCATTTTATTTTTAAGTGCTTTGAATATGAAACATGCTTATTAAACTTGGACATGTTTATGGATTTGATGTTTTATTTTTTATCAAGACACATTGAACTTGACTGTGGTTGATACTTCACTAATTCTAATTATTATATGGTTGTAGTTAGTTGTTTAATAACTACTAATTCGTTTGGTTTTAATGATGTTTAGCATTATTTACTTATTTATGTTTACTTAAGACTTTAAATATTATTATATTGTTTAGGTTCCATCATTTATGCATTAACTATTATTAAACACTTGTGTGTTGTTGTTTTTATTTAAAGAATGACAAAATTAGATATATTACATGTTTTAGCATTTTTTAAAATTTTGGTCCGTTTTGACCCACGGCCCTAATGGGCTGGGCTAGCCCGTTTCCCAGCTCTGGTATTCTAGAAGGCTCTCCAATCTGTTATAACTTCAACTAATTTAGCTAGGATGTTGGACAGTTTTACCCCTTCCAAATTGTTCCATAGTTATGTATAAATACTTTCTTGTAATATTCAGTAGGAGAGTAATGACAGATACTTTTCTTCCTTGTAAGCTTTCTTTCCATTCGGTTATGCCATGTCAAGGCATACCTAAATGCAAATGCCAAAAACATAGTATAAGAATACAAATTGTTATGAGAATCAAACATGATAAAATCTAAGCTAACTCTTAATTTCCATTATCTTCCATGGTAATGTTACCATGTTGTTCGTCGTTTATAGTGAACCTTGCATGGTATAGGGGATGAAGGCCAAACTTTTAAAACAGAAGTGGTAGGTAATTTAGATTCCTTTAGGGTAGATGTTTACAAAATCAAGTACTTCTCAAAAGTCAAATCTAATGTACATTGATAGAGAATCAAGAGAAATATATTACACAAACACTGCTTCAAATAGAATTCATAAATGAAAACATTACATTATGAGCTATTAGGACATGACTCTTGGTATTTGAATTACACTTTATAATAATAAAGGTGGACATTTTTTTCACTCTAACTCCGAAATGACTCCGCGCTTGGAGAGGTCGCTCAAGACTTTCATTTGCCTGTGGGATTTGTAAAAGCAAAGGACAGTGGAGGTACTCTAAGTTACATTATTTTTTTCTCCTTCCAACATCTCGAACTACATCCTTCATTGAAGGATCTATCTCATTGACACTCATTGAATGCACCAAAGTCCCACAATTGCTAACTTTTGCTATTTCAAAATCTTTCTTCCTCGAGGCTACCGTAATATGTATCTCTTCACCTTGATTTAAATGGATTATGGGACCCATTCTCAAAAGTAACGACTGTGTTTTCCACATTAACATCAATATTCTTCCTTCCTCCAACCATTTCCAACAATAACATTCCAAAGCTGTAAACATCTGATTTATATGATACACTCCCAAAATTTCGAGATAGAACTTCTGGTGCGATGTAACCCATTGTACCCCTTGCTATTGTCATAGAAACTTTACTTTGTTCCTTTGAGCACACTTTGGCTAGACCAAAATCAGAAATTTTTGGACTAAAGTTATGATCAAGCAAAATATTATGCGGTTTGATATCAAAATGGAGGATTCTTTGGTCACAACCTTGGTGAAGATATTCAATTCCTTTGGCTATGCCTATAGCAATGTCTTGAAGCTTCTTCCAACCAAGAGAACGGTTCTTCATTGCTTCTGAGAATATGAACTTCTCTAGAGATTCATTTGGTTGGAACTCATAAATGAGAGCTCGTTTAGATCCTTCAGCACAAAATCCGACCAAACGAACTACATTCACATGGTGAATTCTACCCATCGTCTTTACCATTAATGAACTCTTCCCCATTTTCCATGGACTTATTTAAAATCTTTACTGCAACAAGAACTTCATTGGATAACATCCCTTTATACACGGTTCCATAGCCTCCTTCACCTAATTTGTCCTTAAACTGATTTGTAATCTTCTTTATATCAACATAAGAGTATCTTGAGGGCTTAAGAGCTCTATAATCTTCCAAAAACTTCTCAACCCTTATTTTATATCCTTTTTTCATTTTGTTTTTGTTATAGACTCTGTAGAGATAGATGACAACTGACATGAGCAGAGGAAAACCAATGGTCACACCTGCGCATGCATGGAAGAAAATCAGGAATATTTTATGGTAAATGAAGAAAAAGTTAAGGGTTTGTTTGTTTACAGTTTTTGAAAGTTGTTTTATGTTATGTTTTCAAAAACAAGGAGGACAAGGGAAATAAGGAAAACGTGTTTGGTTCATGTTTTTGAAAACTGTTCTTAAGAACACTTTTCGAAAACACGGAGAACGTCATTTTGGTGATCTCTAAAAACTTATCTTGTTATTTGAATATAATGTTTTCTGTGTTTTTTATGTCTTTCAGAACAAAAAGAAACTGGAAACCAAACATGTTCTCCATGTTTTCATTGTTCTCTTTGTTTTTTGAGAACAGAAAACTGTTTTTGAAAACACAAAGAATACTTTTTTGGTGTTCTCAAAAACTTTTCTCGTTCTTTAAATTTAGTATTTTTTGTGTATTTTGTGTTTTTCAGAACAAAAAAAACTGGAAACCAAGAGCCTATTTGGTTTATGTTTTTTAAAATTGTTTTCTGTTTTATGTTGTCAAAAACAAGGAGAACAATGAAAATAGTAAGAATGTGTTTGATTCCAAGTTTTTTTATTTTATTGTGAAAAACATAAAACACTACTATATTCAAAGAACAAGATAAGTTTGTAGAGAACATCAAAATGGTATTTTCTGTAACATGAACCAAACATGTTAACATGCCCTAAGTTTCTTGTTCTTATTTGCTTGGTCCCTAGTAAAAATGAAATATGGGCAAAAAGGAAAATTACCGGTAACTATCAACGGTTTTATTAATGCACCTGCATAGTAAGATAAAGTAATTAGTTTTAAGAAAATATGCCACCAGATAATGTGATTTTCTTTGAATTTATTTAATTTTAGGAGCAGGAAAAATGAATTTTACCTGTTTCTTTGCAGTGTGAAGGAGTGGTCCAGTTGAGATGAAAATTTTTTATTTCCGTCCCAGACTCTTCATCAACAGGAAGTGATGAAGCGTACATCTTGTTGCTGCACGGTAATAGTTCCGGGAAATCTTCCACATCTGCCGAGGAAACCCTCCAAACTCGGTACCCAGGGACATCAAGGCAAGGGACAGGCCAGCCTTGAAGAAACTCGGTACCCAGATCTTGTCCATTTACTGAGGAGCAATTGAAGAAAGTATAGTGCCGGAATTCTTCAGAGAACTGGAAGGGGGTGGCAGCTAAATCGAGCATTCCAAGCTGTCTTGGAAGGCAATAATCAGGATGATGGACGAGAATTTGCTGAGATTTGTAGTTTATATTCTTTACCAAGAACTTTACTGAATGTGGTAGCTCCAACATCGTCTCATTCTTCTCTGTGCAAGATAGCTCAAACAAAGGGCAGCCGCAGCGGTCTGGGTGGAGGCGGTCTTTAAGCTGGAAAGGGAACCTGATGGCTGGACCCCGGTCGCTGCATTTAATCGATGCCATGCACTCATCTTGACTTGCTTTAGAATCTGCCATGAATAGGCAACAAGAAATAAAAACACGAAAGCAAGAAACAAGTGAAAACCTTAAAGCTCCGTTTTGGAACCCTCAAATACTAAAAAAGACAACTGAGAGGAAAAGTTGAGGGAAATAAAATTTAGAAGACAATAAAATAAAAGTTTAAACTTAATTAATAAATTAATTTTATATGTTTATTCAAATTCCTTTTTTGTTTTTGTTTCTTTTTTATTATATAAGGACTAAGAAATTTAGAAATATGTAAATTCTTAAATAATTTTGATTATATTTGATTTTCTTTTATTTTTCATATGATAAAACCAAATATAAGAAAATTATTTTTCTGAATATTTTTTTTTCCTTACTATTTTTCGAGTTTCAAATTGAACCTAAATAGGGAAAAAATGGCTGATATAAAAGGAGAAATTCATTATCTCAAATATCAATACATAATTGGAATATTAGAGTATGTGACTGAAAGAGGAAAGACCACAAAACCCCATAACGCTCATAATATATATCTTAATACCTCTCAATCACTGTAATGTCTCAAAATTCCTTAAGCCCCATGCACACACATGACATCCCAAACTAAACAGAATCATACCCACAGTAGTAATGGCCCATCAATAAAACCCAAAAAGACACAAGATGTTGCAAAGTCAAACTTTTTTGAGTCAAATGGAACATAATTAGGTCACCCCAACTCTAACAGATATAATGATGACAGGTCTTTTGATGTCCTAAAGCAGGACAGGAAAAAAGGAAACAAGAAGGACAGGAAATGAATATGGTACCTGTGATACATTCTGTTTCAGGTTTCTTGCCATCGCCTTTTTTGATTCTGCATTTCCCACCTTCTGCTTCGCAGTTTCCGCATATGGATTCTTCTCCCTTAATCCAAATGCACCCACTCCCGTGCTTATCAGATTTCCTTCTATCTCAGAGCACAGGTTGTAAATCTTACGGCAAGATGATACATCCAATTCAGTGAGAAAAGTTCTGGAATCAACAGCATAAAGTGCAATACCGGGAATGAAGTCCAAATAATAACGTGATTGATTTGCTGAACAATTGAAGAAGGTGTAGTCTTGTATCTCAAAGGAATGATTGACTTTGAAGTGGAAATGAGAGGCAGATAATCTAAGGTTCCGAAGCTGAATGTGAAGACTATCATTCAGGCCCTCGACAACAATTTCCCGAGATCTGTAGTTTATTTTCTTCACAGAGAGCTTTACTGAAGATGGCAGATCGATTATAGTCTGGTTCTTTTCCGTGCAAGACAACTCAAAACCAGGATAGCCACAGTTTTCTGGCTGGTCCTGTAGCCGGAACGGGAACCGGATGGCCGGTCCCTGATCACTGCACCTTAATACCATGCACTCATCTTCACTTGCTCCAATCTCTGCACAATCAGTACTAATTGCGAATAATAAGCAAAAGAAATAGATGAGTATCACCATTTTTAAGGAACTGCTTATATCTAGAGCGTTTACACTCATTTTCAGGTTCGAGAAGAAGTGAAAGGGGGGATAGGATTTAAGGTTCGATACCATCCTTTAATTAATAAATAATAAAATTTATAGCATCATACACATTCAAGAATTCTGATGACCGGTTATATTGGCATTTGGTCAAGTATATACATGTGAACTCATTGACATTTTTTCACACTTTTGTGGATCTATTTTTAGTACATATGGCCTACTGCCAATTTATAGTGATAGAGCCGGCAATCCGGGCGGGTCGGACTTGACCAAGTCCAAATCGAGTTTGATCAAATTTTTTCGAACCAATAAAATAATAGTCCAACTTGACCCAAGTCCGAGTGGGCCGAGCTCATATTTCCTTAGAAAGCATTAAAGATGTCAATTTGGACCGGTCGGGCACAATTTGGCTCAGTTTTTTCTCACTAATAAAATAACAACCCAACCTGGCCCTAATTTCGGGTGGGCCGGGCTCAAATTGCCAACTCTAATAGTGATGTCCTATATGTAGAGGATTTGATTTCTTTGCCATTACATGTATGCCATTAGCTAGATGTGATAGAAGAAGGTGAGAAAGAACTTCTTAAAAGATGGAAATTTTATTTTATTTTATTATTTTTGGAAAGTTATCTCATATGAGAGGAAAAGAGCAAGTCAATTTTTGTGGTGCCTTGTTTTGCTTTTCAACATTGACTGCTTACCGAAGATCAAAATATCGGTAAAAACAGATATATCGATACTTTGATTTTATGGATATATCATAAATATCCATAAAATATCGGTGGATATTTTTACAAAATATCGGTGATTAAAAATTATATTAAAATTATTTTAAAAAGTATAAGAAATGATAATATCAATTAAATTTTGAAAAAATATTTGAAATTCCTTAACTATATTTATATTTATTTATTAACAAATAAATTATATTTATTTTTTTACTTCAATTATTTTTGTTAAGACATATTTAATCACATTTAAAATAAAAAATAAATTATTTTGATATAGATATTAATTTATAATTAAAAATTAATTTTATATTTTACAATATCAAATTAATTTTAATTTAAAATTATTGTAGTTTTATTAATTTTTTATTTGTTAATTTTTAATATGAAAAAAAATAAAATGAAGTGATAATACATTTAATGTTAAAACTATAATGTAAAAATAATGTGAAATTGGTAAAAATGTTCATAAGTAATAAGAGGAATATAATATAAAATTGCACTTAGCATTAATAAGAGCATGCACATCTTGGTGGAGGAGGGCTTGCTCTTTCATGTTTTTGGGCAAGGTTTGAAACCCTAAGCAACAAATTTCAAAGATTGTAAGAGGGATTGAAATTAAGGCCGAAATATCAAGAAATATCATGATAAATCATAGAAATTATCAATAAATGACTGAAAAACCTCCATCCGACTATCGGTGGAGGATCCATCGATAACCGAAATATTGGCCAATATTTCCATCCTTGTTGCTGACCTTATAGCCTTTCAAGCACACAAAACAAGAAATTAGTGACTCGGTCATACCATGAGTAAGGATGTAAACGTCAAGCTACTCCTGAGCTACTCGAGCTCAACTCTCAGAGCATGCCTTAATTCGACTCCTGAGTTAATCGAAGTTGAGCCGACCGAGTGAGCTTGTTTAGTCGAGTTCGAGTATCATAATACCCGACTTGAGGTGCTCGTGAGCTTAATCGAGTCGAGTTCGAGTATAATTACTTATTAATTTTTAATGATCTGACTTTTAACAGCTCCGCGTAGCTCGACCATTTTTCGAGTCAAGTTTTGAACATATGAAAAAAAAAAAAAAAGAAAAAGTTCAATCAAATTTGATTCAAGATCGAGCTTTGAGTTTTTTAGTCAAATCGAGTTCAAGCTTGACTTTGTAACGACTTGACTCAACTCAATTACACCCCTAGCCATGAAACTATGTATGGTTACCAAAAAATTTAAAGGAAAATGTAAGACTCCGTAGTGCGAATTTTAAAAACGATAAAATTGCATTTTGATCAAAATCCGAAATTTTTCTAGATCTCGGATGACGAAACGGACTTCATCGTTGGAATTGTCTTGCGAAATCTAGCTATCACATTGAATTTCGTTGAATTTCGAGACAGTTGGAATTGCACGTTATTTGAGGCGTATGGTATCGAATGACACATGGCAGGTATTGAGTGGCTCGCATTGAACCACATGTCGAGTTTTGAACAAGTCAAACAATGAGAGCCAAGTGGGGCCCATGTGGACGTGTGGCATCTCATGAGTATAATGAAATCCACTATTAAGGATAAGTGGATAAGGAGGAAATACAATGAGCCAATAAGAAATGGACATGTGGCAAGTTGTGATGACATCCCACTTGACCACTATCTTCTCCCAACCTATTTGGGAAGAAGGAAAAAGGAGGGAGAGACGAAGAGAGAAAGATGAGAGATTTTAGAGTGAGAAGCCCTCACTTATCTCTAGATTTTCCAGCGATCGGACCATCAAATCTCGGCGAGACAAGAGGCAAAGTTGATCCCCACTGCAAGAGCTACGCGTGGGTATCGGTATTGTGGAGTTTTGACAACTCCGAGAGGTAGGGATCTTCTCCTACTTGGATATTCTTTGTCTAAAAAGCCATGAAAATGGCTTTGGATGTTGTGAGGCCGAAAATGGCCATGAATTTGGGTTCCAAAGAAGTGGAACCAATGATTGATGAGGGGGCTATCCATGGACAGCCCACGTACTGTTCTGGGACTGTTAAAAAGTCCGGATTGATGGTTGGACTGAAATTCTTCCATGTGTTTTGTTTGCATGTTATTGCTTAAATTAGATAGCATGATATTGCTAAAATGAGTGGCTTGATATGTGTATGGAAAATGATATGTTAGTGCATGCTAATTGATGTGTTAACATGATTGTTTGAATTATATGAAATATAATTATGTATGAGCATTGAAATTGGATATATGAATTGGCATCATTGCATTCATGTGCACGGTGACATTGCGTCGGGTTGGGTGTGGGTGCACGGTATGGTTGTTCACCACTCTTGGTGAATGCGGGTTGAGTTTGTCTTTGGGACGACGTCCAATAAAGACTCACAGTTCAAACATTTTAATGTATTTCCTAATTTTAAAGAACATTGGATTTTCCTTCAAACATGTTTTCTAGATTAAAGTTGTTCTGTTAAGCTAAGATGGATGGTGATGCTTTAGCCTCCATCACCATCCAAGTGTTTCTACTAGTAGGACGTGGGAGTTGCTAGCCTTTTTGAAAGTTTGTCTCCATGCGTTTACCCTTGAGGTCTTCCAATTATAATTTACTTACTTTATGACAAATTCCATCCTCACATTACCCCGAAAGAGCCTAATTTTTTTTGCTTGAGGTCATGAGGATGCAGAAAAAACAGAGATTTGTGTTACCTGTGGAATTTTTACTGCATAAAACAGGGATAAGGGGGTGAAAATGCCCTAACTTTTGGTCGTAAGTCCACTTTGGCTCTTAAGTTTTTTTCTACCCAAAGATACCTCTAATATTGCCGTAACTCAGTCATACCCTTACCGTTATGAACTTACACATATGGACAAATAGGCGTTTAACGCCGTTAACATGTAGGATTTGGATTTAATATGAATAACATGTCTTTACACCCTCTCTCACATGTAACCTCATACATGCATATGAAGAGACAAATAAACTAAACTGAGTTCAGTATGGATTTTCAAATATACACAATGGGGATCAATGTTCAAATTAACAAAGAGGTCTCGGACTCATGACCTTCTGGTATACTAAGTCCTAATACCATGTTAAATAACCAATTCTCTTAAAAGCTCAAGAATGTAGGATTTTGGGTTTAATAAGAATATCATGTCTTTAACAAAGAGACAAAAAAAAAAAAAAAACATTCACTATTTTGATACAAAAATTCTTGTTTGGAAACCATTTCTTTCCAAAAACGTTTTTATTTTCGAAAATGGTTTATTTAAGGCTTTCCTGAATCGTGACATAAATTACGATATTTTAAGAATTATTTTCTTAAATTTCATATTGGAATCTTATAATAAATTACGTTAATTGATATTAAATGAACACCCACCTTAAATGGCAAGTGTCCAATGTTTCATAATGCCCTCTTTCTCTCATTTATCTTTGGTTCTTCCGCTGAGAGAATTATGGGATTTTTTGACATTCTTAACCTTAAATTACTTATCTGCATCTCTTTCTATCATTTTCTTTTTCAATAAAGTGGTTTTTTCACAAATATTTTAGTTTTTAATTTGTTATTTTATGATCTTGTTACAGTTTGTAATTATGTCGTCTTTGTGCAATTACTGGTTTTTCGTTGTCTTGTTACGTCGTGTACTAGTATGTGGACGACTCAGACGATAAAGCATATTCGATCAGATATAAACAATAAATCAAATCATGATAGTCAATATGCTGTATAACTTGAGTTAAGTAGTCTAATCATTACAATATTATCAAGTATGTAGGCTTTTAACCGATTCATTATGTTATTAACTTAGATGTTATATCATTTTCTAAAGTCCTTAACGAATTTAATTCCGTGTTTCTATCAAATTGTTAATTTAAATCAATAAAATTATCTCTTTTAAAAAAAAAAAGTTTCTTGTAATAATTCATTTTTAGATTTGTGCATCATGTTCCAAATTACAACGATACTTGAGACGGAACTGAAAATAATAAATTATTTGAATAAATTAGTTTAAATTTGTTTTAAATCATGAAATTTATATCTATCTTCATAAATTATAATTGTGCAAAAGAGGCCGAGTAACAACGAAAAGAAGGCCGTGTGGAGTATTAGAAAAAGTCGTGAAAATGTTAATGACAAATAAAAGTAAAAAATAAAATAAATATATTGACTTTATAATAAGTTCATTATTTTTATTTAATTTAATTAATAAATTGATTTATCAAACATCTAATAACGACTCATCTTTGTTATTTTTTCTACTTTCTTCTTCATATGCAATTATTTTTTTTTTCTAGAACTTTTTGTTAACTAAATAAATTTGAAATCAAGTAAGAGTCAATTCTTGAATTTATTAATAATTTTAGTTATTTTTTTTTATAATTAAAACTCAAATACTAACCAATCACTACTTAAAAGAATAACTTGCATGTGTTAGTTATTGAGGACAATCCTTAATATATTTATGAAATTCCATATTGTTAAATGAAGGGTGCAAAATTAAGAATCAGCTATTCCGTCATCTTCATGAACCTTGTGAGTTACGGAAGTTTGTTTCCATGCGTTTACTTTTGGACTATTAAGTCCTTGTATTTGGATGGAAGTGGGGATAGAAATGCAAGTGACTATCAATTTTGAGAGTTAGTCACATTACTCTTGTGAACAGTCAATGATAGAGAAAGTGGGCATGGAATCGACTATTAAAGTCATCTTTCATGAACCTTGTGAGTTACCGGAGTTTGTTTCCATGCGTTTACTTTTGAACTAATGGGAATCCTTGTATTTGGATGGAAGTGGGGATAGAAATGCAAGTGACTAGCAATTTGAGAGTTAGTTATATTACCGTTGAAACAAGACTTGGTCAATGATAGAAAGTGGGTTATTGAGACTTAAAAATTGGAGGATTTTTTTAGTTTTTATTTCTTCTTAATTGTTACATTTTATCTTTTATCTATAAATAATTAATTAGACGAGATTTAGAAATCCACTAGCATGCTCCTTCTTTATTATTATTTTATTTAAAACCTCATAATTATAGGAATGAGAATACAGTTTTACTTCTAATTATCTAACTTGTCAAAAAAAAAAACACGAGGATTTATCATTTGGTATTAGAGCCTCGTCCTAAATGGTAACCCACAAGGAGAGACTCGAAGCTTTTGAGGCCAATGTCAACGATATCCAAGAAGGCATGACCAAGTTGTTTAGTGAACTATAGAGGCTATCAGAATCTCTAAATTCAAGAGGAGATTCATGGCAAGGGAGCCCAGCCAGAACAACTCTTTACCAGGACCGAGGGGGAGTCGGGAAGAGTTAATTCACTACAAAGGAGGAACATGCTAGAGTTTCCAAGGTATGTCGGCAATGACCCCATAGAGTGGCTAAATCGTATAGCACATTATTTCGAATACTATGAGGTACTAGAACAAGAAAAGGTGGATATGACAGCTTATTGCATGGAAGGAAAGGCACACCAGTAGTGGCAATGGCTACATCGCATCCACCAACAAGAAAATTGGGTGATCACATGACAAGTTTTTGAAGATGAAATGTGGATTCAATTTGGTCCACCTAAAGGAGTAGATTTCAACGAAGCCTTGAAGAAATTGCAGCAAACCGGATCTCTTCAAGAATATCAAGAAGAGTTCGAAAGATTAGAGAACAAGGTACATGGATGCTTCGAAGAAGCACTTATTGGGATGTTAAGGGACCGATTGACAATGGAAATAACGAGAGCGATAAGAATGTTTCAAACCCCGATCGAAGGATGTTATTAACCTTTGCATGAAAGATAATCAAGTACAAAGAATGTGAAAATCACATCAGCAGGTCCCAAATACTACTCTAGTGGAAGTAATGCAAGAGCAATCTTCCAATGCTTCTACCAAGAGGCTAACATTGGATGAAATGCAAAGGTGGAGAGCGCAAGGCCTTTGTCTCAATTGCAATGAGTGGTTCACACCGGGTCATCGTTGTCTTAAACCTCAGCTGCTTGAGACTGAGGAAGTCGAAATCGAGATTATGGAACTAGGGGAAAAGAGCATCATGCATGAATAGTTTCCACCTTAAACCTTGAGGACAAGGTTGTGCCAGAAAGTGATGATGAGAGTTAGCCACATGCCCATTAGCGAAAGAATGATGTAGCAAAATTAATATCCTCATTCCTATAATTATGAGGTTTTAAATACAAAAATAATAACATAACGTGCATGCTAGTGGATTCCTAAATCTATTCCACTAATTATCTAAAAGATAAATGATAAAAATGCAACAAGAGAAATAAAAAAATAAAAATTCTTCCACCTCTTAAGTCCACAACTCTACTTTCTCTCCTTGACGAAGTCTTGCCAATGGTGATATGGCTAACGTCTTCAAAGAGAGTTTTTGGGCTTGAGATTGAGAAAGCTAAAGCTAGAGCTTTCTAGTGACGTAATTTTAACGTAACATTTGTAAATTATAGGACTACACAACAACCATATATAGCTAGTAATATATTCATCTCTTATGCTACAAAATAGTTTGCTTTTCACAATAGGAAAGCTCTGCCTCACACTGCCCAATAATCGCAAAGCTCAAATTCAATCGTAGGCGTTCTCTTAATATCTTAAATTTATGCAAAGCAAACTCCCTGGCTTGCAATGATAAGGAGAAACAGGCCCTTCTCCGCTAATAGTCTCATGGATCTGCTTTGTATCGTCTTGGTCTCTGAGAGGCGTGTTGTGGATGGGTGGTGTCCGTTAATGACAAGCGATGTACGGTCGTGGTGAGCTCAACCTTATTAATCATATCCCTCATTTGTACGCTTTGGGAGGTGAGATTAGTCCTACTTTGCTAGAGTTGGAACATTTGAATTTCTTGAATTTGAGCTTCAATGATTTTGGAGGTGCTCCCATTCCTAATTTCCTAGGCTCTATGAGGAGTCTAACATATGTTAACCTCTGGGGTGCTTCATTTGGTGGCCTAATACCTCATCAACTAGGAAATCTCTCTTCCCTTCGCCACCTTGACCTAGGAGGAGGAAATTCTGGACTTTATGTTGACAATTTTAGTTGGATTTCTTATCTTTATTCCTTACACTACTTGTGCATGAGTAGGGTTGACCTTCAAAGGGATGTTCATTGGCTTGATTCTCTTAGCCTGTTCTCTTCCCTTTCAGAGCTACGCTTGCCCAATTGTCAACTTAATAACATGATTTCATCACTTGGATATGTGAATTTGTCTCTCCTGGTCCTTAAATCTTCCTTAACGACTTAGTCCTGACCTTCCAAATTGGTTGTTTAATGTCAGTAGTCTTTGGTCTTTGGACCTAAGTGACAATTCTTTTAAGGGTAATATTCCGAGCACCATATCGAATCTTCAGAACTTATACCATCTAAATTTATCAGTCAATATGTTGATAGGGAGAATTCCTGAGTCTTTGGGACAACTCAAACATTTGGAAATTGTTTTACTTTTTTCTAATTCATTTATTGTGGCCCTGTGTCTCGGATGAAACCTATCATCGCATGTTCCTTGTATCTTGGTACTAATAAGTTGCTTGACACTCTTCCTGGGAATGCGGGACTTCTTTCTAATTTGGTCGGCCCGAGCACTTGCGACTTTATCGGAAGGAATGATAACGGAGTAAATTTTGTAAAACTCGAGTTGAAGTGCTTAGACATGTATCCTCTACATCTGTTGTATTCAATGTGAGCCACAATTGGATTCCTCCTTTCCAACTTGAATATATAAATTTGGCTTATTGCAAGGTAGGTCCCAAGTTTCCTGCATGGCTACAAACGCAAAGATCTCTACAAGCGTTATACTTGTCCTATGGAGGGATTGTGGACACAGCTCCAAATTGGCTCTGGAAATGGGCTTCACATATTGATTTTCGTTCTCAGCTATAACCAGATATATGGAGATTTATCCCAAGTTATGTTAAATGCTAGCTTCAATGCAAATTCTAATCTCTTTGTGGGTCAATTACATTTATCATAAATGTTCTTGTCCGCTCTCTTGATAATTCATTATGCGGAGATTTCTTCTTTCTTGTGCCAAAAGATGAATGGAAGAAACAAACTAGAAATACTCGGCCTATCAAATAATGCTTTGTCGGAGACTTCCTCATTTGTTTGATGCGGTGGCAATCTTTGATTCATTTAGACTTAGGAAGCAACTATCTATTCGGTAAAATTCCTGAATTCATTGGCTCTTTATTTTCTCTCAAGGCATTGCACTTACACAATAATAGCTTTTCAGGAGGCATACCGTTGTCACTCAGAAACTGCACATCTTTGGGCCTAATAGATTTGGCTAAAAACAAACTTATCGGAAACATACCAAGTTGGATAGGGGAGAGAACACATCTGATGGTTCTTCAGTTAAGATCCAATGAATTCTTTGGGGATATTCCTCAACAGATATGCCGACTTTCTTATCTTATAGTATTAGATCTTGCTAACAATGGAGTTGCTCGGGATCCATACAAGGTCTTGAATAGTATCCTTTGCAATGGGGCAACTCACATTCCAATTAAGGATAAATTTAATACATGAAGTAGATTATGGTTACTATTAATTACCCAGGGCATCATTTTGTTTGGATATCAAGGGAAATTAATCTGTTGTATAACTTCAGTGAGTGAGGATAGTGGACCTTTCATGTAACAATTTATGCGGAGAGATCTACGAAATCTCAAGTCTTTGGATTCTGATCTTTTGAACTTGTCTCAGAATCAGTGCAGGGAAGGATACCCGAGAAGAATTGGGGATAATCCGAATATTTAGATCACTAAGTCTCCAACAATCACCTTTCAGGTGAAATTCCTGTAAGCATCACTAATTTGACGTTTCTTAGTCACTTGGACTTGTCATACAACAATTTCTCTGGAAGAATTCCTTCAAGCACACAGATTCAGAGCTTTAATGCTCTTGATTTTGTTGGCAACCCAGAACTTTGTGGAGCTCCTCTATTGGCTTGCACGAGAGGATGAAGGTCTAAGGTGTGAATCGGTGTTGGAAGCCCGGAAATTTGGAAAGATCAGCAGTTTATATTGGTATGGAAACTGGATTTCGTAGTGGGCTTTGGGGTTTATTGGCTCTCTTCTATGCAAAAACTTGGAGTATCTTGTAGTTCCTTAATGACATGAAAGACCTAGGTTTATGTAGCAACCATGCTAAAAATTGAGCTGGTTCGCTACCATTGAGAAGACCATACATCGAGAGGCCACCGCATCGATGAGTGAAGATAAAGGTTTTTCTATCAGCATCTCGTTCTTATTCAGTGCTTGGCGAGTATCTTGTTTTCAAATACAAGCATTGACTACCACATGAATAAATTTAAGCAATAACGTGGGATTGGGATGTTTCCAGGTTTGAGAGGTCTAAGGGGCTGCAACCATGAAAGAAGGTGGAGTGTCTTCTCAACCCTTTATCTAGATGTCTCGCTTGTTCTATATAGTAGTATGCCAAAGCTTTTACTAGATGATCTACGACACACAAGTATCTTTCATCCGTGGCATTACAAGGATAATGTTCATAGGATGGGAATGTGTGGATTTAAGACCATAGAGAAGAACTATATCTATTTTTATATATGATGGAATCGTGTAAGCACTTGAGATATTTTTCTTCTGAACATTCATCATGGGCTTATCCCTAAGAATGTCAAGCATCTAATAATGGCTTTTAACGTTGTTCCAAATATGTTCCAGGGTGCAGTGCATATTTCAATGGCGTGGTGGAAAGATCTGTACTCAAGTGTGTTGTACTTTTGGAATTGCGATGAATTTATCGACTTCATTGATGTTCTTATGTATTTAACTCTTTTAATTCTGTTGAATCCTTATCAATACTACTTGGTCATGGATTGTTATATCATAATAAGTCAACATGTGGTGTGTTTTTATTGCTTAATATATATATATATATATATATATATATATATATATATATATATATATATTCTTTAAGAGTACCAGCAATTCATAGCTTCTTTTGGAACTTTTGATTCCTAAGCGCTCTAGTTGTTTGTCTAACCATAATGTCATGAGTTGCTTGCCATTTTAATGTGAGGGTAAGATGAGAACCATAGATATTTTAAAAAGCATTTTATCTTTCTTGTTTTTTGTTTGGGTTCATTTGGATGGATTTTTTTCCTTTTAGTTTTCCTTGATTAAGCATCATTAAAACTTGGAAACATGGTTCAAAGTCACAGTATCGATTACCAACTCCAACGGTCTCGAGACGTATCGGTCGTGGTGTATCAGTCAAGTATCAGTCAAGACGCAAAATAAGATAATTAAAAAGTTAAAAAATATTGGAAAGTTATGTAAATTATTCGAAAAATAGATATAATTAAGTGAGTTAAAAAATTAATAAAACAAAATTTTCTTATATTTAACATTATTTAAATAGTTATTGAAGCATTCAATAAAAGTTCTTTATGATAATGCTAACAAAAGAAATTATTTTTATATCAATATACTTGACTTTTTAACAAAAATGTCATCGATACATCAATCGATACCATGTTGAATGGCGAGAGGGCTCAAATCATAAATCATCATTAGTTACATAAAACGTGCGTACAGTCGGAGCGATAATTTGCATAGTGAGAATGTGGATGAATGAATTGTTCATTACTTGAATGTGTTGAGTGAGATGATTGACTTGATGATCCATAATTAGGAAAATATAACCTTGAAAGCTATTCAATCTCAACATCATACTAATAGTATCCAAAACCTTGATATGTAATGTTGCTGCTATTAGAAGATTGATCATATCCATAGGAATCACTAGCTCGTGTTCTAGTTGTTGAATATCGATCAAAATCATTCCCACTAAAAGCATTGGAAGAATTATCACTATCTCTAGAGTTATGATAGGATCATCTCCTACTCCCCTGAACTGAGGTCTTAATCCTAGAGCTAATGTTTGGAAGTACTCGTCAATCTGGTGATAGTTGGATCTGTAAGCATGCCCACAAGAATAGTCATCATCACTAGGAAATGTAGTTAGTCTTTCCAAGTGTTTTCGTCATTCACATATGCCTGGTCTAAATCCATGATTTGTATCTTGTGTGGCATAATCATTTTCATCTCCTTGTGCCCACGACATGCCATGATCAACTAGATTAACGTAACCACCATCAACAACACCGCTTGCTCTAATGCCACCACGTACTCCATTGTACCCATTAGCGTCTTCACTATCTTCACTGCCCCCACCAATGTTGCTACCCCCTCTATTGACTCTATCATCACCATCATCACTATTGGAGCTTGAAGAAATTATTCGAGGAGGCTTACCTTTAAGAGAAGAACCAATGTCTCTTCCTTGCATATCTTTGCTTGCAGAAGCCTACTAACCACAGCAACATTACCACCATCATCTTCTGACTGCTTCTCTACCTTCTAACTAGAGGAAGATCTTGATCAGCAATCAAGGTATCATATGCCAAAGTAGGTTCTTCTCCTTCTCGTATCCACTCATCTCATATATCATCATCAATAAAAATATGATTCAAGTCAACTGGATTGTACAAATCTTCATCTCTTAATTGTTGTATCAAATTCTTAACTCGAAGACACATATTATACTAGACATAGACTAACTTATGCAGTTTTTTCATTGCCAAATGATTGCGCAACTTTGTGTGAATCAGTGACCATGTGCTCCAATTTCTTTCACAACCCAATGAAGAACATGTTTGGCTTAAAACTTTGACATCAATCTTTTAAAGATGTGGACCTTCATTACCATAATCGTACCATCATTCAGCTATTATAAAAAAAACATATTTGGCACCAATATATATTTAATAGAAAATGATGACAATTCTTATTTATAAAAGAAATAAATATAATGAGTACCTGAAAGATAATGATTTATTGTTTTAAGTTGGTGCCACTTCTGAAATTCTCCTTGACCATAACAAATAATTTCACTTACATTGTAATATTTATTTACTTTGATGGTGCACATTAAAATATAGAATATATTATATAAATATCATAAGTTATTTATTTATACCTCATTCGAAGCTTTTGCTTGCCTATCGAAATCAAAGCTCTAGTCTCTCTTGATAGCCTCCTTTAATTAATTTTAATTTACGGATGGTGGGAGGTACTTTGAATATTGAAACATTGGATTTAAAAAATATTTTATCATAAGTAAAAAAATTATTAGTCTATAATAATTTGCATTTGAGTAATTAATAATAACTATATAAGATTTTTTTTTATTACCTACAGCATGCAAATGTCTATGCATGCAATTGATGTGACCACCTTTTATCAATGACTTCACAATACTTTTCCCAATTTTCACCGATGCTTTTATAGCAAGTTTAGCTCTATTCATTGCTTCATAAATGATTGATACTATGGGTTTCATATCTTGATCAACCAATTTCAAAACTTTCACGAAAGGTTCAGTTGTTTGGACTGCTTTACCCTTCTTTTGTCGATTAGTTAAGATATGGTTGAATACCTTATCTTCAACTCATTCTATAACACCCTGAAAGCACAACCTAGTTGTTTTAAAAACATGATTATGGTATGTGCAAAAATTTCGTAATTATTATTTTGCTAAGTGAGAAAATTTGAGCACCGGAATTTGTACAAGATGCAAGGGTAAAAGTGGAATTTGTCAAAACATGATATAAAAGTCATAAGATAAGAAGATGAGATGCTATTATAGAAATGACATAATTTGTGGTGCAAATAACAGGGAGTTTGAGGACCAAAGTGTAATAAAAGAAAAATTAGACCAAATTGGGATAAGACCAATTAGGGTCTCTCATTTTGGGGATTTTTTTTTGAGGACATTTCGTGAAGAGAGAAAGGAAGAGAAAGGAAAGAGAAGAGAAAGAAGAAAGAAGAAGAGAAAAGGAAGAGAAGAAGAGAAGAAGAAAGCCAAGAAGGTATATGGATATTAGTTTGTTCCATTTCTAGGGTGTAGTTAGAATTCATCCTAATCCTAGATTTGTTGAAAGTTGGGTTGGTAAAACCCTAGTTTGTATAAGATGAGTATGGAATCCTCCCTTTGAGTATGGATTTTTATGGTTTTGTATGGTATGGATTACTGCGGGTAATGTAGTTTTTCATGCTTATCCGCCTAGGCGGGAGTTGGGGGTGTGTGAGTTATTATCGAGTCTAGGTTAGGTGTTTTTGGAAGAGTCTTAGATTAAGGATGTACCTACATAGTAATGTTGGCCTAATGCGGATGTCCTTGTTTGTATATTATTAGAATGGATCCACCTCGAGGCGTAGATGGAGAAACGGTGGCGTCGATCCTTTGGATCGATCGCCAAGTGTACAGAGTTCATGAGAAATGAATGTGCTTCCAGCCCGAGCATTGGTAAAAATCTCTCGGGATATGGCAAGGTCTTATGTGGAGCTCACGGCCCCTCGAGATCCGGAGTGATTAGGTAGAAGCATGGGTGGAAGAATTCCATGGTGCAATGCGGAAGAGTCTGATAAAGCCCAGAGTTTTGGCTTGAAAAACTGGAAGGGCTCTACAGATGAAGTGAGATGTCTTGGAGGGACCAAAGGCCACATGTGCGAGTTTCATTGCGCAGGTGCAGCTTATGATTGGTGGAAGAGTGGTTTGAAATCCCGCGCTTCGAGGATCCATTTACATGGGACTACTTTGTCATAAAGTTTAATACGAAGTATGTCACTGATGATTACAAGGAGTCGAAATGGAAGCAATTCTTGACCCTAAGACAAGGGAAACTAACAATGGCTGAATATGAGAAAGAATTCAGCCGTCTTAGTAAATATGCACCGGAACCCGTTCTTATGGAAAAATTCAGATGTAGACAGTTTGAGGAGGGCTTACATGAGTCCATAAAAAGGTACCTCACGGTTGTTACTTCGCTACAAGTTGTCAATTTTTATCAGCTAGTACAAGAGGCTATAAAAATTGAGAAGTCTGAAATGAAGAGTTAAGAAAGAAAGAAAGAAAAGTTCTTAGAGGGTTCCTCATACGGAAAAAGACCTAAGAGAGTCCTGAGTTGATTGATGCAGGGGTTCGATTTGCAAGGGTAGGAGACAAGGACCTACCATGACTGGGATTCAGGTTGAGGCACCTCCAATAGGACACAAGGAAAGAAAGACCTGCATGCCCGCATTGCTATGGAAATCATTATGGTTTGTGTAGACAAGTAACTAGGGGTGTTTCCGGTGTGGGAGCACTAATCATGTGATAGCCCGGCGTGCAAGTGAGGATTGATAGAAGTTGTGAAATCCTCGAAGAAGTGAAGCAAGGAGGAATTAAATCATGCCTCCACGGACTGAGTAAGGGTAGAGGGTGAAGTGGTTCACAAGGAAGAGGTAGTGCTTCGGAGACGGTGGATAGATCACCTTACTACGGCCCCACGACCCGAGCTTATGCTATGAGAGCTCGTGAAGATCCGGACATACCAGGGGTTATTGCTGGTACTTTCGCTCTCTTTGATATTGACTTGTATGCTTTAATTGATCCGGGTTCTACGCATTCATATATATGCATGGAAAAAACAAGTGATAAATTGCCTTCAGTAGAGCTATTAGCTTATGACCTGCTTGTTACAAGTCCTTTGGGGCATAGTGTTAGAGTCAACCGCGTGTATAAGAATTGTCCCTATTGGTACATGATAGGGAATTCTAGGTTGATCTAATTGCTTTGCCTTTTCATGAGTTTGATTTGATATTGGGAATGGATATATTATCCAAACATCGGGCCATAGTTGATTGTGATAAGAAAATAGTCCTGCTTAAATGTTCTAACCTATCAAAAGAAACATAGCAGGTATCGATGCGAATCGTGCAAAGTTATTTCGGCTATGGAAGCCGGCGTTTTCACAAGAAAAGGTTGAGAAGCCTTTTGGCTTTGATTCTTGACTCCAAAAAGTGAGCAAGTGAATTTGAAAATATTCATGTGATTGGGAGTTCACGATGTATTTCCCAGTACCGCTGAAAGAGAGTGGATCCTTTATTGAAGTTATACGAGAGCGACTCACATTTTGAGGCTTTCTGAAGTATGGCTCCAACTAATTTGAAAGAGTTGAAGACTCAACTCACAGGAGCTATTGGATGGGGTTTCATCAGGCCTAGTGTCTCACCACGAAGTGCGTCGGTTTTTATTTGGTAAGAAGAAAAGATGGCACTCTTCGGATGTGCATTGACTCTGAGCAAATAAACAAAGTGACGATTTAAGAATAAGTATCCATTGCGAGAATAGGATTTATTTGATCGGTGAGAGGGAGCAAGTGTCTTTCGAGAAGATAGACTTACGATCGGGATAATGTCAACTCACGGGTAAAAGAGGTCGATGTCAGCTTGACTTTCAGGGCACATTGTGCCACTATAGGTTTTTAATATTAATGCCATTTGGGTTGACTAATGCTCCGACTGCTTTTATGGACTTGATGAATAGGGTTTTCCACCCCTATTTGGATCAATTTGTTGTGGTATTTATTGATGACATCCTAGTGTATTCTAAAGATGCACAAGAACATGAACACCATTTGAGGATAGCATTGCAAATTCTGTGAGAGAATCAGTTATTTGCAAAGTTAAGTAAATGTGATTTTTGGCTTAAGGAAGTATCATTCCTAGGCCATATTGTGTCAGCAGATGGTATAAGAGTTGATCCTGCTAAGATTAAAGCAGTTGTGAGTTGGAAGCCACCTCGAAATGTAACTGAGGTAAGAAGTTTCTTGGGTTTGGCTGGTTATTATCAGAGATTTGTACAAGGATTTTCAGTTATAGCATCCTCACTTACAAGATTACTCCAGCAAGGGGTGAAGTTTGAGTGGGATGATAAGTGCCAATCCAGCTTTGAAAGGTTAAAAGAAATACTAGTTAAAGCACTAGTGTTGATTCAGCCTAATTTGGGTAGGGATTATACTATGTATAGTGATGCTTCGAGGATAGGTTTGGGATGCGTATTGATGCAGGATGGGAAAGTGGTGGCTTATGCTTCCAGACAGTTGAAGCGCATGAACAGCTATCCTCATGATTGGAGTTAGCGCAGGCTATGGTGTTAAACTTTGAAAATTTAGCGACACTATTTATATGGAGAAACATATAGAATTTTTCTTGATATAGAGTCTCAATATTACCCTCAGACGAACAGAGTGTCGATTGGATTGATTGTTTAAAGTTGGTGTAATTCGTTTCCACCGGGTGATAAAAATGCAGTGTGCACCGGTCGAAAATAATTCACTGTCTTGAGATGCGACAGTTGGTGGGATGAGCTATGTTGCCGAGTGGGATATCTGGTTGAGTAAAACGGTAATAAATGCCAGATGATACCGAGGTGGGATAGTTCGGTTGGTCGATCTTTGGAGACAATACTGATTATGCCATAGATGAAAGTGGAGGTTTGTTATACGAGAGCAGATTATGTGTATCGAATGATATGGATTTGAGAAAGAAGATATTATATGAAGCCCGCAATCACTATTTTCACCGTTCACCACAAGAGGTAATAAGATGTACCGGGGATATGACGGTACTGCGGTGGGAGGATGAAAAATGACATTTCTGAGTACGTGTCTAGTGTCTGATGTGTTAGCAAGTAAAGGCTAGACACCAAGTATCATCCGGTTTATTGAATCCCCTTCCAATTTCCCGATGGAAGTGGGATAACATTACTATGGAAACATATGCGCCAGTAATTATGGACAAATTTGACTAAGTTCGTCGTGAGCCTCGTCGGTCCGACTTGGATCATCATGGATCGCCTAACGGAACTTTTAAGTGAGTGGGAAATTGTCGCATTGCATGGGATTCTTTATTCATAGTGTCCAACCCGCGACCACGGTTTACGCTGCGTTCTGTGGCTGAATTACAGCAAGCTCTGTATGAGATCTGAATTTTAGCATTGGTTTCCATCCACAAACAGATGACATTTTGGAAAGAGTGATTCGTGTGTTGAAGATATGATTCGGGCCGGTATTAGATTTTTAGGTTGGGATAGGTATATTCCACTCATGAATTTGTCAATAATAGTTATCAACATATTGGTATGGCCTACTTAAGCCAGATACAGAAGATAGAACCTATGTGTTAGATGAGTCGATTTAGTATAAGATTGGTTGGTCCCGATTTAGCAAAAGACAGAAGAAAAAGTTCGGATTATTCAGCAGAGGTTAAAAGTTGCCAATGATAGACAAAGGTCTTATACTAATTTGGAAGAGAAAGGATAGAGCCTGGGCCTGAGACAAAGTTTTTAAAAGCATTCCGTGGAAAAAGAAAACTCCGTTTAGCAAAAGGAAAATGAGTCCAAGTATCTTATTAAATCCTACTTAGATTTGGGAGAAAGAGTTGGAACTAAAGAGGTGTATCGCTTAAGCACTCCCCAGAGCGCCAAATTACATGATGTATTTCATGTGCCCATGCTTCGGAGATATCGTTCTAACACATCGCATATTACTCAGCTCAAGATATACAGAGAAGGAAGATTTCACTTCAACAAGAGCCGAAAGCTTTATTCTTTAGATCAGAAATAATGGGGCAGGAACAAGAAAGTCCTCTAGTGTGTGTTTTCGCAACATCACTAAGATGGAAGGCTAAAATATGGAACCCGTGACCTCCATGAATGAGGGTACCTCACTTCGGGGCCATACCAAGGACAACATTTATTTTAAGGGGCGGGGATCAACAACTCGAAATACACCCTAGTCGCTTTTAAACATACTAGGTATTATAAGTGCATTTGAAATTTTTCCTAATTATTATTTTGCTAATGAGAGTACTTGAACCCTAATTTGTACAAATATTAAGGGTAAAAGTGTAATTTATCAAAACAAGATATAAAAGTCATAAGATAAGAAGATGAGATGTTTATTATAGAAATGACATAAGCTGTAAAATTAGCGGAGTTTGAGACCAAAGGGTGATAAAGAAAATGACCTGAATCGGGATAAGACCAATTAGGTCTTCTCATTTTGGGAGCTTTTACATACTCGTGAAGAGAGAAAGGAAGAGAAGAAGAAGAAGAAGAGAAAGACAAGAAAGGTATGGATATTAGTTTGTTCCATTTCTAGGTTTAGCTAGGAATTCATCCAACCTTAGATTTGCTGAAAGTTGGGTTGTAAAACCTAGTTTGTATAAGATGAGTATGGAATCCCTTTCGAGTATGGATTGTTATGGTTTTCAGATGGATTTGTATGGATTACAGGAATGTATGATTTCAGAACATTTATATGGGATTTCTGTGAGGAATCATGGTTGGTTTGATTTGGGAAAGGAATATTTGTCGAGTTAGAATCGCCTAATTTCTCCTCTTGTGTTTATGTTAGTTATTTTGTTGTTTTGTGGTGGATTCAAGGTATTTTGATGTATGACGGCAATCTGAGGAGTACCACGAAGAAAAGGAGTAGAGATGGCAAATCTTTCCATATTCCGGCACCCGCACCGGCACCAGATAAAAAGGGGTGGTACTTGCACTCCATTAGACAGAGGGTATGGTACTGCAACAATCAAAGTGGTGTCACAATCGAGAAGCCCAAAGAAATTCCTGATTTTTACCTCATAGAATATAAGCCCTAAATTTGTAGTTGACCGATAGTATGGGGAAACCCTAATAAAATGATTACTTGGGGTTCAAATAAGAATGAAACTATGGAAAACGCGACCGCATTCCCACCTCCTAGCTGGCGGAATTATAAATGAATGTCTCTATGATAATATAGTAAGTTCCCCGAACACATATAATTATAGATCGCTTGGCGACCTGATATCAATGACACGAACCCTCACATGCTGGCAGCACGATAAATTTCTAAGATTTCGACAGCGACAAGACTTTTCGCTGCAGTTTTGACTCGCTTTGCCATGATAATCAATATCAGTATCCGCACCTTCTCGGCATTTGTTTGTGCCGGTCCTACCATTTATTAATGGCTCCAAGTCAACAGCTATATGATAAGAGTCCAATAACTATTTAAGAGTAAAGAATGTACATCGCCGCTCAACGCACTACGTAACTTTGTATAAGATAAGCTGTAGTAACGCCGTACTCGCGGTAAGTCGCAGAAAGACGCACGATCCACAATAAGAGCAGCCCGCAGGCGCACAAGTATGTGGCAAGCTTGTTTATGCGAACACAAAAACTGATATTCACATCAGATATCCGTTACTTTATATGTCTACCAGTGATAAAACATGAGAACATAAGTTTCCGATAAGCTCAAACTTAATGAGATAAAGTTTAATAATGTCAACTGGTAGGTAATGGTAGAGGATCTGTTAGATCTTCCTCCGTGATTCTCGTCAACAACACACTTGTAGGGGTCTATCAATTAGGTTTTCACAGCCCATTATAGTAATAAACGGCAGCTTGGTGGCATGTGTATGTAACAATCTAACCTCCAGACGGTATTGGACACCCAAACAACACCAATGTTAGTTTTATTCTCATCTTTATGATATTTTATCGAGTTATAAGATCAACCACCCAATGTTCATGCTGGTGTAAAGAGTCCGTATAGTTTCAAGACTTCATCTACTAGCGCTAATAGCGTGGTGGACAAGTGGATGAAACCCGCTTGCTTATAGCCAGGGAACCCATGGGAAACCATGACTGCACATAATGTAATGTCATGCATCGACACTAACTGCAGATGATACAGGTCATAGAACACAAGAGCAGACACCAAAACTTTCCCAAGAACTGATATAACAAAAACTCAGATACCACATTTACCCCAGAATTTAGATGAAGCAAGATCATACTGTTCAGACCTATGAGGAGTTGATGGAGTTTGATCTTAATGAGGTGCCCCAGAGGTACCACACAGTCGATATCAAGGAGGCACTAGAAATGTTTATATTTGCATATAGAGGTGTAACTCAGAGGCATGATCTTATGTGAATCACGTACACTACCTATTCGCATTTATCTGACTACCACATAAATCCATCTTATCACCTGGGACTAATAGTCAGAAAGTCGAGTACACAACACAACAGGCCTGGATGGTGGATAGGAGAATATTAGAGTCAGAAAGTACAAAACAGAGCCAGCATTAACAGAGTGTTGTCAGACGAATTAGAGAAAATTAAGAACATGATTGTGCCTTCAGTCACAGAAAATGTTTCGCTCAATATCCATTCTAAGCAATTCACAATTAGAAGGGTCAAGAAATCCCACGGTATTATCATAGGGGCATTAAGTTTGCCAATTTTCAATGAGCGATAAGGAAGAACGTTTTTCAGTTTAGATTCATTCACTGAATGAGTTAGGCTATACTATCGACGCGTCACTCTAGCTTTAATAACAAGGGTAAAAACTACGTCACGGAAGCATCAGATTGCATCACTCAACGGCGATTAGTGTTTCTCACCTTTCGTGATTTAAAATGGTACCACTTTGACCAAACAAATGCCACTTCATTTCTAATGAGTACTTATTCACCCTTTTGGGTACCTGGCACTAATTATGGGTTCTCAACAGAACAGCGATTTTGCCATCTCTCATCACTTTTTTCTTCACAAACCTCCCTGAACTTAATCCCACACTCAAAACCACCATGGAATCCAACTAAACAAATTCAAAATGTCAACTAAACATAAACATGGTGAGGGAAACTTTAGAGACCTTAACCCCAACAAATATCTATGCACCCAATCAAATAGAACTCGCATATGATTCTCGTGATAAAACCATATAAATGTTCACAAATCCATACAAAACCATAGTAATCATACATAAATCCATACCAAAATGGAGGATTTATATCTATCTATACAAACTAGTATTTTAATAAACCTAATCTTAATAAATGGTATTAGAACACTCCCAACTATAAACTCTGTGAAATGACAAACCTAATATCCACAATCTTCTTCTACTTTCTCTTCTTCCTTCCTTCTCTTTCTTTCTTCTTTCTCTCTTCTTCCTTCTTCTCTTCTTCTTCTCTCCTTCTCTCTTCTCACTCCAAATGTCCTCCAAACAACTCTTAATGATTCCAAATTGGTCTATCCCAATTTGGTCTAATTTTCTTTATTACACCTTGGTCCTAACTCTCTCTATTTGGAAAATCAAATTCATGCCAGCTCTATAATAGCATCTCATCTTCTTATCTGACTTTTATATCATGTTTTGGACAAATTCCACTTTTACCCTTTGTATCTTGAATAATCCTGGCTTCAAAATCTTCAACTTCAGTAAAATAATAATTACCAAAAATTCAAAATGCACTTATAATATAACCAACTACGCTTTAAAACAACTAAGGTATTTGGACCTGTTGATTCACACCACTACTTTGTTGTACATCATTTTCTAAAATCACCCTAGAACATATGAAAGACTAATTGAAATGAATTTAATGAAAATTTGAGTTATTCAATGACGCACAAATCTTCATCCTCAGAACACTTTCATCAAATGAATCCACTTCAAGCTTATTAAGAATTAAAGCTTGCTGATCGTCTTTGTTTTGATTTAAAGTTCTGAATCTTCCGCTCTAAGCTCAACATCATCAAAGGTGAAATCAATACAATGGACAATTAAGCAGAATTCAAAACAAATCCTTTCACCTTCTATCAACATAACAATTGGCTTAAAATCCTCACTATCGCGACTACTTGTAAATGTTTTCCTCCCCAACCTCCTCCACCATCATATCCATACAGTAAAGCATTGCTTCACCTACCGCCTTTAGTAAGTTGGTTGTGTCAACTAAAAAGCGGCATATCATGCTTCTCTATCACAAATAAACTATGAAATTGATGATAGGTAGCCAGTTCTTAACTCCAACCATCACACATGATCAGGCACCCATATATGTCATTCGCCTTCAATGTGTTTATATATACCTCAAGCTTCAGACTCTTCCCTCCAAATATGCATTGCCACTTGGCATCCTTCGTGAGGACCCTTACTACTTGATCTGCCGCTATGGTATCAATCATAGATTGATACAGTGCCCACTGTCAACTCCATTGAAAAATATTCCACAAAGAGAAAAATTTAGAGATGGCTTTTTTACCCACTTTCTTTACATCTTCGGGCGGTAAAACCAACTTTTATTGATTGCCGAAGGAAACATGTATGATCAATTCCTTTCGGGGGTATGTTAGCTCCTTCCTCTTATATATGCTGAAGCTACACATCGCCACGCTTGATCCCACACACAAGGCAAGGTCAGGAGGAAGTACCACCCCTCCCATGCTCTTGTCTGCTTTCTATTAAAATATGTCTCAAATTCCTATTTAATATTAATTCCTTTTTGTAAAGAATATTTTATAGGATAATTCCTAGTTGTAATATTATTGTAATATTAGGTTTCCTCATAATATAAGGAAAGCTTTTAGAATATCCCTATAAATATTATGGGTCGTGAGGGGAAAAAGTTATGAGAGAGATTTGGTGTGTGCATAGATGTAAGGGTGTGAAAGATTGGTAATTTTATGAAGTATTTTCTTGATATTATGGGCATCCTAGGGTTTTGTGATTGTGGATTTCTTTCCTAGCTCGCCAATACTTTGATATCCTAATCTTGTTCTCTGTGTTTTCAAGAATAGTGGAAATATTCTCTCTCATCCATGGATGTAGGCATAATTGGCCAAACCATGTTAAAACCTCTCGTGTATTTTTATGATGATTTATTTATCTTTGTATTCTTGAATTCATATTATTGTTCATCAAAGCTTCCATAGTTATAACAATTTCTTCTAAAAAAACGACTTTAATTTTCTCCTTATCAGATGTTTCATTTGCCTCCTTTTGAAATTAGTCATCCCAACTTCCTCAATTTCATCATAATCGGCCTCATCAATTTCATAAAAATTATCTTCATTTAAAGAACTTATAAATCGTTCCTTTTTTTTTTTTTTCGAAGCATTAGACATATACAATTTAATGCTTTGTGTCACTTCCTCCGGTACACTTAGACATCCTTCCATTTGTCTGGAGATATGTGCAATGTGTTGCTTTAATCTTGTTATATCTCCATGTATAATTTTTCCACAGTATATGCATTTGAGGGTTCTTCTATTCCAACCAAATGGTCCAAATCAATATCATGTTTTGTAGCTGATGATGCTTTTTCAACCGGAACCGAAGCTTCAAGATGCTCTCAATTTGCTGGTCGATCCACGACTGTACGCCGACTCTCCTCGCAAAAACAAGAAACAAAAAGGATCGGCGGGGGCTCACCCGTCGCCTCTCCGATGCCTAAGTCAGTTCTTTCCGGGGAAAGAAGATCAACCGCTTAGGGAATGAATTTTTTGTGCGTTCCTTTCACCGATGGGGTGGCCTGGTATTTATAATGGGTCATCATGATCGGTTTCCTAGTTGATGATGATACAGAATGATAACTTTCCTAGTTAGATGATGATACGATATTCCTCCCATTGGGTGAGGGATTTTCTTTCCTTTTCGTAAACCGATTAATAAGGGATAGTTGATGGGCAATAATTAGGAAATATCCTACTTCCCCAATCAGGAGAATTTTGGCATTTTCCTTTACTACGAGTTCTTTGATTATATTAATACCAAGGTGACTCGGGCCCTCGCTTGGGCTTGTGTTCGGGGGATGCCATCGCGCCGTAATCGCTACTCGGGCCTGCCCATCCTTCTTAAGCCCTGACGCAAGGGTTTGTTTTGTGGGCCTCGCATCAGCCCATTATTTTAAACCATCACGCTTCCCTCAAATTTCGATCATAAAGCGAGCGAGGCAAGGGCCACTGTACCGCTTGACAGTGTGATACCCACGTGGCTACTCGTGAAGGGTATGATTAGGGGCTTTGTCGCCGTCCAACGCCTCGGATACTGATTTCATTTTCACGCTATTTTTGGGCTTGTGGCTCTCAGCTTCCTTTAAAACCCGACCGCTTCAGTAATTTTGTCCCTGCTTCTGAAGCTTCTTTGCCTCTGCAAGTTTGGGCTTCCTTTTCTCTTGAATTTTGTCCGACTATTGTTCAGAACTGCTTTTGGTGGTCCCTGATAGCTCGCTTAGGGTTTGTGTCCCTCGTCTTGTTTATGGTCTTGGTATGTCTTTCCTTCTCCTTTGTCTTTTTGGTTTTGAAGTCTCATGGTGCTCTGTGGCTCGCCGGTTGGGGTTTGCATTTTCCTTTTCTTTCTTAGCCTCCCGCGATCTCCATGGGTCCCCATCGCTCTTCGTTTCTTTATGATAGGGAGTAAATCCTCCCGAGGTTTAGTCTAAGGCGGTGACTGGGTGGTAAAGTCCGTGAGAAGCTAAGGCGTGTGGTTCATCGAAGTCAGCTTCTGGGAACCTCCTTGGAAAAATTAATAAAATTCGATACCCTAGCGGCTCTGAATATTTGAGGGTTGCCATACAGAATGTTGAGGTCGCGGCCCACTGGCTCGAACCTCAGGCGGTGAGATCTTGGCGGCCCGGTATACCCCTCGTTTGGGATCCAGTTTGCGCCCGATGTGCCGCAACCACCTACGCCGTCCAAGTGCCCGTGATGGTGTGCTTTTCTGAGGTGAAGCTCTGCAGAATGGCCTCCGCTTCCTTGCATCCCTTTATAAAAGGGTTCTACAAAGATTTCAACAAGGTCTCGCCTTCTCGCCTTTCCCCAACTTCCGGGGTATTCCGTGGGGCTGTTAGTCGCTTTTAGGACAACGGCCCGGCATTCTGGAAGATAGCCCCGCTTCTCATTCTTCAAGTGAATGGTCTCGCTTAAAGGCTTCTTTATCCCAAGCATTCCAATGCGTTAATTATTTCGGACTTCCATCTTCGCATTAAGTACTGGAAGAACGTTATTTCTTTGTTAGTGGCCGTCATTGGGAGTACAATCCCTTTGACCGGGAGGACACACTTAGCGTTCCTGCCATCTGGACTACCCCCGAGAACCTACGTGAGCTCCCTTTTGCTTTGGTTTAGCCTGGTTTTCAGAGGCTATAGGGCACTTCTAAAATTGCCTTGGTTGCGTGGCCTCGGTTCTAGACCGCATCTCGACCCCCAAAGATGAGGAGGTGAAGGAAGTCGGTCAAGTGCGCCCAAAGCCTATTCCAAGCTCATCAGGTTCTGAGTATCCCCTAGACCGGGTCCGGCGAGCCTGGCCCCGACTTCCTTTCCGAGATCTTCTCCCCTTTCGTCGTGAAGCCTCCTGCCCCAAGTCCTTCTACACCTCCTGCTTGATCCCCGATAGCGGTCTACACAGCTCAGGCCCACCTGAGTGGCAAGCTGGCAAAGAAGAAAGAGAGAGAGTGGCTGAAGCCCCACCGCCAGGCCCACCCCCGTTAGCAAGATCCCAAAGGTGGGAAGCCCTTCCCGCTCCCGTCCCGTCGGCCTGAGGCCAAGATCTCCGCCGGGGAGGCCGGTCCCGGAGGTTCTTCCCTCTTTCAGCCAGAGTCCCAGATCGGGTGCCGCGCCTCCCCGCACGCCTGGGACGAGTCACGGGGATCGTGACTCCGCTGAGCCTTGTGGTGACCTGGTCGCCTCATGCAGAGCTTCATTGCTAGCCTGCTTCCTCCATCCCTCTTGTGGATTCTAACCTTAGGAAGCCTAGAGGCCTCTGTCTGTAGGAGGTGACTCCTCCGGCTCCTTATGCTTCAAGGAACAGCTTCTGTACGTCCAAGTGTTTTTGTCGATCTTTTTCTTTATTGTTTCAATTCTGTTATCTGACTTTTTGTTTGGCAAGGGTTACCATAAAGGTTTGGCAGAAAAAGGAGGGCCAAACTTTACCAGGGGCTCCGCTGGCGGCAAAAGTCTTATAAGGCGCCAAGGTCGCTTCCTTAACCTCCAGAGCTTCGCCCCTGCCTAGATTGCAGACTGGACCAGGAGCTCGGAAGCACAGGTCCGATCAAGCATGCTCGATACAGCGAATCGAGGATGTGCGCGAAAATGAGGCCCGAAGTACTTTGGCGTCATTGAAGATGAGCCAGCCAGCCGTAGAGGAGTTGCGTGCCGCTATGGGTGAACCCGCCAAGATGATTCAAGATCGGGAGCAAGCTCACAAGAGGCTCAGAGGCTAGGAACTCCTGAATACTGACGGAGGAGCTCGCAAAGCTTTGATTTGACCTTGCGAGGCAAGGAGGCTTTGGCCACGGAGGGGGCGGCGGATAGCGAGCTCAAAGATGAGGGGCCTACACCCAATGGTCTTCTCGCGGCTTGGGCTTCTTCCAACGCTCTGGCTTCCCGAGCTTCCCCGACTGAGTTCAACATCCATCTTTCGATGAGGAGGAAAACCTCTCCGAGGCCGAGGCTGATGGGGGCCCCGAGGTGCTTTCCGAGGCCCCCCCGATCGTTCCCTACCCGTGTGATCTTCGGGTTCTTCCGCAGGCCACTCTTCTCTGGCCACTACTGGGTTCCAAATTTTCTTTGATTCCTTCTACTTCCTCATACAGTCCGACTTTGCCGCTTAGGTCTTTTATTTTAACCTTGCTATTATCTCTGCACAGTCTGTGATTTTGCATTGTTTCCGACTCTGGGCTTCTCTCACCAATACATGTAATGACCACCGACACTTTACTCACTCCCCGCTATTGTTTTGTCGATTGAGCCGTTTAGGTCCCTGGGGCTCGCGAGGTCTCATTGAGCAATTATGTTCGCAACATGAGCTCTCAGGGCCCTCGAGCTGCGCTGTGGTTCCGTGGCTCTTCGGCCTTCCCGGAGTCAAGAGTTCGCAAGCCTAGCCACTCGGGCCCCCGTGCCCTGGCGCCTCCCGGGCATCAAGCAAGCCTCAAAATGAGCTGCACGGCTCTCGCGCCAAGGCCTCCCCGAGCCATTATGCTTGGCAATCCGGCTACTAGGCTCTTTGAGCTACATGGCTCCTTGCTTGTTGGCCTTCCCTGAAAGCAGCTATGCTCTCAAACCCGAGCTACTCGGGTCTTCTAGGCGTCAGCCCTCCCGAGCTATTAAGCTTCCCGGGCAGAAGTCGAAGCGGTCGGCTCCCTGGCGCAAGGCCTTCAAGTGAGCCGTAAGCTCCTCGAAACCGAAGCACAGCCCCGGGCGCCTAAGGCCTTCCTGAGCTATCAACAAGCCTCTACAAGCCGAAGCACCGGGCTACCGGCGCTTAAGGCCTCCCCGAGCGCTATGCTCTAAAACTCGAACTACCAGCTCCGGGCTCTAAGACCCTTGAAAGCAGCTTTATGGCTCTTAAAAAAAAAAACCGAGGTATTTTGCCTCTTGGCTCTTTGGCCTTCCTAAGTAGTTATGTTTCCTTAATCTCAGCTATTAGCTTCGTGGCTCTTGGCCTCTCCCCCGTGAAAGGCTATGTTTTGCAATCTAAGCTACTAGGCTCCTAAGCTACATGGCTCCGTGGCTCTTTGGCCTCCCTGAGCAGTTATGCTCTGCCAATCCGGTGCCACTGTGCTCCCAGCTACATGGCCCGTGGCTCTCGGACCTTCCCCGGGTGCAAGCATGCTCTAAAACGGAGCTACTCGGGCTTCGAGGCCTCGCGCCCTTGGAGCAGCTTATGCTCTAAAACCGGAAGCATCGGGCTTCGGGGCTCTAAGACCATTTCGGAGCGCGATGGCTCTAAAACCGAGCTATCGGGTTCGGGCTCTGAGACCCTTTTTGAGCAGTTATGTTATGCAATCTGAGCTACTGGGCTCCTGAGCTAAATGGCTCTGTGGCTCTTTGGCCTCCCCGAGCGCTTACGCCCGCACATGTGCCATCGCCCCCGGCTACATGGCCCGTGGCTCTTGGCCTTCCCGAGCGCTATGTTTCAAAAACTGGGTTACTAGGTCTGGGCTCTAAGACCCTTTTTAAGCAGTTGTGCTCTAAAAACTGAGCTATTGGGCTAGAGAGCTACATGGCTCCGTGGCACTTTGGCCTTCATGAGCAGTTATGCTCTGCAATATAAGCTACTGGGCTCCGCGCTCGGGCCTTCCCCGAGCGCTATGCTCGCAATCTGAGCTACTGGCCTCGTGGCCTTTGGCCTTCCCGAGCATTTATGTTCTTGTAATCCGAAGCATCGCCCTAAGCTAGCATGGTCTTCGTGGCTCTTTCGGGCCTCTGGGCTACCTCACGCTCCGTAATCCGAGCTACTAGGCTCCTGAGCTACATGGCTCCGTGGCTCTTTAGCCTCCCTGAGTAGTTATGCTCGCACAGGGCCACTCGGGCTCCCGAGCCACATGGCCCGTGGCTCTTGGCCTTCCCGAGCGCTATGCTCTAAAACCGAGCTACTAAGCCTGTGGCTCCCAAGCACTTTCGCTTCCTTCTCTTAGGAAAGCGCTGTGTGGCTTTAACACGCGGATTCAAGTGGAGAATTGGGACGAATTGCGCGGGCTTCCTGCCGTCCCGGCTTCCTTATAATGGGCCTGTCCCCCATGGTAGGACTATGCTTTCCAAACTTTGTTCTTCTTTGGCAAGAGCTCCGAGTCCACACAAAGACGACGGAGCCGGTCGTGGTCTGGGTCATCACCGCACGGGTTTGTCCGCGATCGCGGGCCGACGTTTGGTGTCGATGGTCTACTACTTGTAGGAGTTGTGTTTTTCCCTAGTTCCTCTCCTATGGGAGTTGTATTATCCCTAGCTATGCCCATTAAGGGAACTGGTGGCTAGGAACGTATTCCTGGGAGGGCTGAGGTGTTTTAAAAACTTTTGGGCATCGCTTCTCCGTTTTTTTTCTTTCTTTCTCTTCTTACCTCTCCTTCTCTTTCTTTCCCTCTCTCTCCTTCTCTTTCTTTTCCTTTCTTGTGATTTCGCCTCGACCGGTGCAGCCGATGTGACGAATGGTTTTGCTAATTGTAATCTCTGAGAGAAAGATTTTGTAATCCTCTGAGGTTATTGTAACTTCCCTGTAATGAAATTTTGTATTTATATTATGTGACTTTTTCAGAGCCGAGCTCCTTGCTTTCTTTTTCTTTTTCCTTGTGGGATTTTTCCGTTTTGAGGAGTAGAAAACTGTTTGTGCCACTTGCCTCTGAGATATTAGGCGTCACGACGTAATTCTTTGTATTTATTTGAAAATAAACAACTCTTCGTGAATCATCCGCTTCGTATCTAGACCTTTCCGAGCCGAGCTCTGCTATCGGCGATAAATTCTATTTTTCGCTCCACCAATACTAAAACAACTTAAAAAGATGATAGAGTGTTATTCGAAATCAAGACGTTGACTTTATTACGACTACGCCCAGGTCTTACGGTAGAATCGCTTGAGATGTTCCGCCCATGACCGCGTAGCTTTTCCTTCTTCCGTCTCGAGTTCAGGAAGGCTGTGCCTGAATACGCAGATACGATACATGTGGCCCTTCCTAATCAACTCTAGTTTCCCCATGTGCTGGGTCTCTTCCTCGTCAAGTGCTTTTTTAGAATCAGGTCGCCCCATCGTAACCTCCCGGGCTTTGACCCTTTGGCCATAGTATCTCACGCTCTTCGTGATAGTCTTCCATACGCCAAGACTCAAGTACGCTTTTTCTTCTAGAGATCCAGGTTTAGCAAGGACCCTTCGCTGTTCCTAAGTGCTCGAGTTCAACCTTTGCGATTTTAATCCACTCGATCGATCTATCGCTTCAGCGAGCGAATGTGGTTTCCTCGAAGCATTGACCCACGCGTAGTTCAGATGCCCACACTTCTGGGAGGTACTCACCCATTTTCCTTGATCTTCTAATTTAGCCTCTGGCACGCCTGAGTCCTTATAGTGACCTATGACACCCCTTCCTCCGATCCTAATCTCGATTGGCGAGTCCGAACCAGATCCAGATGCTCACTAAATTGTGATGCCCCCGGGCTGTATTCTATGATCATTAACTATGTACTTAACTCGTGAATATTAAACTGCTCATGGCCGGCCACAAAGGATAAAATACATATACAAGTTCCATATTTAATAATGTCTAATAAATGGTTTGCAAAAAAAAAAACAAAAGATATATATATATATTATACCAAAATCTTCCAATGACCCCCTATGGATGTTGACCTTGATAAGCCATGATGGATCGTCCCGTCCTCTAGTTTCCTCTTCTCCTGTACCTACACGGATGAAACACCCATGCTAAGCTTTACGCTTAGTGGGAAATAAACTAAAAAAGACGACTCCTAATAATAGTCATCTCTCTTTAAACATATACATATACTTATGACAATTATAATCTTTGCATATACTACTCATTTGTCAGATCTATCCGCTTATAACATGTTTCATTCCTAGGTTTTTTTTGATATCATTTATACTTTATCGTGGTTCTTGTCATTGTATAATTATCATCGCAGATAAAAATGTTATGCTCTTCCCATATCATATCAAATCATACTTTTCGATATACATTTCTTTGTTTAATCTTTTATTTTCTTTATATTCATTGCCTCGCAGAAATACCTTTCAAGTGATAATGGAATAACTATACGTGACCGAAGGGGTACTATCACCGCACGAGATGCGTCTTTATCCTATATACCCGAAGGCATCACCGGCCTAGACAAAGGACCTATGCCATGTACTCATGCAGGACCCTTCGGGGCCACCTGATCCAAATCTGGATGGTATCATCGACCCAAACTAGGGCCCCAATATCTCAGATTCTATATGCATGACTGATCTTCCTATGTGCATGCCCATTCTATCCATCTTCCCTGGCCATATGCAGGCAATTGGTTTATTATGGCTTTTCTATGTATTATAAGTAATGATATCCCATGCAAAGTATCTACTGATATCATGTATACCTATGAGATATTCATGATCAAATAGCACTTCCTTATAAACCATGTTACTATACTTTTCATATGTCAAATTATACATATCCTCTTAGCTTTCATATGGTAAAATTTATACCTATACTTGTATATTAGGAAACCTATGTACCCTTGTTCCTCTATGAATCTACTCATTTAGGAATTGACCTAATCCAATCGATCATCCAAACGCAAGTTATGAGTATTTCTGCCAACTAGCCTGGCTATCTGGGATTACACTAGAAACAGTCTGTGGCTACTAATTTTTCCTGGGATCTTAACTTCATGTTTAATTTAGGTCATTGTACTCTTGCAAGATAAGGTGAGGCGTCTCTCATTCCAACTGGAATCACCCAATTCATGCACTGAACTGCTAACATGTCCAAACAAACTGACTACTCCATGTTCAAACTGATGCAGGAATTAGCTTGCACATAGCCTCACTTTGAGTGGATTTTTCGACCACTTAGAGTCGGGGAATTTGACGATACTTTCTTCTTAAGTTTGTCTCTCCTTTGAAGTCTATTTTACGTAGCCACTTGAATCACCCAAATCGATAAGAAATGAGGAAGTTGCGCCAAAATACTGAAAATCATCTAGAAACTGGGAAAGCAGAAACAAGTTGTACCGGTATTAACTTAACTTCACTGCAGAGTATTTGGCCAAAATGACCAGAATTATTAGTTGTACTGGGTATTAACTCAGTTGTAATAGAGATGTCCCTCCTAAATTGCCCAAATGCTGATGTCCCATTTTTCTATGTATTTTCATCCATAGGATCACTCCTAATACATTCTTCATCAAAACTAACATGCAATCCTCTCAACAACTCCACAAACATTTTTAATTTGGTAAAGAACTTAGGGTCTTATACCAAAATTCACCCAATTTACAAACCTTGATATTTTGAAGGATTACATATCTACTCCTTATCAACTAGGGCTTTTCAACCAAAATTTCCTTAAATCTAGAGTTAGAATGTTTGCCTAGCAAAACCCTAGAGAAGGGAACCAAATTAATGTCCAAATGAAACCCTAGCAATCCATACCCAAGAAATTCTCAGATCAAACTTGCGTTAGAATCCATACTCCATACGTTAATGATCCATACCTTTGCTCTCGCTTCCTCTTCCTCCTCTTCTTCTTCTCTTCCCTCCTAAAACCCAGATATTTTGTTGTCTGGAGACAAAAACAGAATTATTTTGTTCCATCTCCCTTTTAAGTACTTTAAGTTCTTTATTTGCATATTTAGTCCTCCTTCTTTCTCTTATTTCCACTACAACTTAAAGTTATTCACTCGATCCTAATCTTCATAACTTCCTACATTTTATACCCCTCTTTTCGAGCAAATTACACTCAGATCTCTATGTCTCTTGTACAAATCTGGGCTTTACTTATTTTATTTTTAGCCTTATTTTATTTTTTTAAAAAATATACTTTTACTTTATGATACCTCAAACATGATATATAAAATGCTGTGGTATGTTTGGGGTGTTACAACTCTCCCCCCTTTAAAAGAATTTCGTCCTAAACTATACCCGATTCAAAAGTCGCGGATATTGTGCCTCATAGTTGCTTCCGCTCCTACAGCTTCTTCTTCGCCATGGCAAGGCAGAGCACTTTGACTAACAGTACTTGTTTGTTCCAAGAACTGCTTTCGACTCGTGCGTAATCTCCCTGCCTCATCATATGACAAATCCTCTTGTACTTGTATCTCTCAGACTAGTAGTATGTGCGAACATCGTGAGCGAGTATCTCCGAAGCATCGAGACATGAAACACATCGTAATTCGCCAATCTGTAGGAAGTGCCAATTGATATGCCATAGTGGCCAACACGCTTCGTGACCTCATATGGCCCTATAAATTGACTAACTTGCCTTTCTGACCAAACCGTAGAATTTTCCTCCACGGCGATACATTTAAGGAGACCTTGTCCCTTTTAAGAAGACCATGACCTTTGTGGAAGAACCTTGTATTTGGTGTCGTCTCTTCTAGTTAATCCACTTCATCTAGACGGCCACCAAAACCTTTCATGTCAGACTTTGCGTAGACCTCGCGAAGACCAGGTCAGCCAAGCCGAGGTGGTCCCCGCGATCCCCCGAGGTTCCCCCCATCTTACCTAAGTGGACCGCCCTGCTTTCTCCGTCTCCTCCTGGGACCCACCCCGTCGCTCGTCTCCTTGTGGCTGTTTCTTGTCACCCCGGCTCTTTTTCCTTTCGAGCAGAAGGTTTTCATTCGACAGGAGGGCTTCTTCACCGCGATATAGCCTGTTGCGAGGACCTCTACCATGCTTGTCCAGGCCTCGGAGATAGAGAACATTAGGTCTTTCTCGACCACACCCCCAACCCCGGCACGAAAGCAAGACCCGCGAACTCTCGCCGAGAATATCCACCTTGTGAGACTCCATGTTAACCTCCGAAATATATGACCTCATGCTTTTCGAGCTATGTTTTATGGTCGAATGTGATAACTCAAATTCCCCTGCACGCCTGTCTGATAAAGTGGGAGACGAATGCGATGGAAAGTTCTGTGAACGATGAGATGGAAGACTACGGAGTCTCCATAAATAAACTGGCCAATGCTCTACTTTAGTGTGATAGCTAAGGCTCAGATCGCATCGGCTCCATATCCATGTAGTTCCATCTGATTTTTGTACGTATTGAGGTGGTCTATGGGGTCTTTTAAAGGTTCCACATGAACGCCTTCAACATCTCGCAAGATTCGAACTTTGCCGAAAGGGGGGAAGTGTAGCACCCCGCTGGGTGAATGGAGACTTGGTTATTGCACTAAGGCGTCCATGGAGACTGGAGCTCATCCTTTTACCGCTTCTTCATGGCTGATTTCTTTATCGATGTCCCCAACCTCGTCCTACGACTCCTCGCTGGCATCCTCTCCAGGTTGGTAAGGATCATGCCCCGGTGTGTGGCTAAGCTCATTCTCTATCCGCTTCGACAGGGTCTAGGTGTTGCTCTTATCTGCACCGTGGTTTTGGTCTTTCTGCCCGTCGGTCTCCCCGGGGTACGATTTGCCTGAGTTGTTCCAACTCCTTCAAAGCATACGCCAGACGCTGAGCGCCCACTCGCCTGCTGGGCTCGCATAATCTCTAACGCGCCTCCGCAGGTACACCCGCCCACGCCGCTTCTAGCTAGTCTTATCCGCGGAGGATTACGCGTTTCGCCGTGTTCAGTTGATACCTACATCGAGAGGTCAGCTTTATTTGTAAAGGAATTGTCGCTCCTACAAACGGCCAACCGATGAGATGCTTTTTCAACCTAATCGGGCTTCGAAGGTGAGCTCAATTTGCTTCGGTCGGTCCATTTGGCCTCCAGTAGATATCGGAATTTCAAAACAAGTAAAACAAAGGATCGCGACGCCTTTGCCTCCGATGCCTAAGCCGCTTCTTTCCAAAGATCAACCGCTTAGGGAATGAATTTTTTGTGCGTCCCTTTCACCGATGGGGTGGTTTGATATTTATAATGGGTCATCATGATCAATTTCCTAGTTGGATGATGATACAGAATGATAACTTTCCTAGTTGGATGATGATACGATATTTCTCCCGTTGGGTGAGGGATTTTCTTCAGAACCGATTAATAATAGATAATTGATGTAAGAATAATTAAAGATCCTACTTCCCTAATTGGTGGAGGTTGAGTATTTCTCTTTAGTAATGAAGTTCTTTGATTATACATTAGCCTTTTGAAGGGGTGACTTGGCCCTGCTTTGTCCGTGTCAGGATGCCATCAAGGGATGCATAACTGTACTCATCAGCCCGCTTAATCCCTTCTTAAGCCTGACGTGTGGGCTCGTGTTTTGGGCCTGTGCACCCATTATTTTAAACCCGATTAGTAGCCATTTCAAAATGTTCACCTAACCATGTGTAAGAGTAAAACAAAAAATATCATACAATTGAATTATTTTTCTAATATAACTATTCTTCAAAAATATTGAATTTCTATCATATTTTAAATAAATTTACATGATTGTTTTTTTCAACTAAGTGAATTAAAATTGTTATTTTAGTTGATTTAAGATGAATTTTTATTGTTATATCTATATTATTTTTTAAGAAGATAGATATTCTTTTACTTGCTCAATAAAAATTATTGAAATATAGGAGAAAAATATCAATAAATAATTATAATTATTTATCAATCATTTATAATATATATTACCATATTCATTTAATATTAATACAATGACATAAATTAACCAAGAAAATAATAATATATATGCATTACACATATTATAATATTAATAGGCTTTTGAATTTGCATATATGGATTTTGAATATCTAAAATATCTATATAATGTCTAGAGTAATATTTTACTACATAATATATATTAATATTCTTGATCATATCAAGAAATTAAAATATCTATATAATATTTAGATAATGTTCAAGATATAATATTCACATATCTAAAAATTAAATATCTATTATCTTAATTTTATATATTATATAGGGAAATTTAATAACAAGCATGAAGTAACTCAAGCAAAAACAACTACAAAATAATTGAGCTTTATAAACAACTTGTGTTAAGATAATGTATATGTTGTGGAATATTTGTTTAATTATTTTCTTTTTTCTTTTTTAAAGATTTGGCTCTAAATATAGTCTATGGTCATATCAACATCTACATTTAAAAAGCTTCATATTAAAAAATTTATGCATTGGGTTTTATTTACCATTATGCTTTCGTTTTTATTACTTCAAATAGCATTATGCTTAGTCTTTTTTTTCTTTTTTTTTCTTCTAAAAAGTTCATTATGCTTAGTTATTTACCATTATCTGCTCTTTTTTTTATAACTAAACCATTATATGCTCTTAAAATATCTAAATAGGTAATAAAAAAAATTTTAAATAAAATATGATTACAAATATGCAAATATGTATGTTGAATTGTTTTGTTACAAATATGATCATATAAATATTACATAAATATGTATGATTACAAATATAATATGTGTAAAATCTGGGTATCTAAATAGACTTGCCATTAATAACTCTCTCGTTTATTTTGAAAATAATTATTATATTATTAAAATATCTATAATCACAAAAAACTAAATAAAATATAGAGACTCGACTTACCCGATGTGATCTGGCTTATCATGGAGACTGATCGAGAATATCGCCTTCTTAGCTTCCACCTAGAGAGTCTAGTGGTCCACTTAGTACCCAATCGAAGATCGCCTCTCGACTTCCTCCACTTCCACTTTGAGGAAGACGCCTTCGCTGCTCTATGAACGATGCTCTCTCAAACTTTTGACTTGATCGCACTCACACCAACGCATCGAATCAGTATTCAAAAAATTGGTCGAGTTCGACATCAAATGATTCAGAACTAACGGAGTTCAACCCAGTCATACCGCTACTCAAAACATACGAGACAAAGAGTGGATCTGGCTAAAATCGGTGGACTCCGCCGGTTCATGTAGATGACTCGATCAACTCCTGAAAATTGGTTAAAATACGTGAGAATAATCCTCGGCACACGAACAACCCAAAATCAAACAAAAATGCAATTAGAGATCCTCCGAAAATCCAACGTAGACGATACCCATGATGGAATTTCCAAAAGAAGATACAAAATCCAAAATTGCAGAGATTTGATTGAAAATTTCAGATTCAACTAAAAAGAAACGATTCAAACAAAGAAGAACTGAAGAAGGGGAAATTAAAAAAACAAAACCTAACTTACCCAAGGGAGAACTGGAGAAGACGAACAAACTCCTACAGAGCCGAGTCCCTACTGCCGAGTAGAACTGGAGCCGGAGAAGACCACTTGACGACGCCTTGGAGCAGGTAGGTTTCCTTCCCCTTCTTCTCCCTCCTATTCTTCTTCTTCCCCTTCTTCCTCTTCTTTGACTTTCTCACTGTCGTCGGGAATGGAGGAACAAAGTTTCCCTTTTTAAACAACCACTTCCAAAAAACAATACTGTTGTTCGAGAAACCAAATCACGCCGCCATTTAGTGTTTTGAATTAAAAATTAATGGATAAAACAACGCCGTTTTGGCCCTAAATTGTATTCATATCCAAGCTTCACAACCCCCATTTTATCCTGCTTTCAAACTCCAAAATACATCCAGCCTCCAACCTCAATATTAATCAGCATAGAAGAGAATGTGTAATTTATTTCACATAAATATAAATTTAATTTTGTTGAAGAATATATTTAGGAAAAGTAATTTTTTTGTTAGCATTAACATATTTATCTTTCACTTAAATAATGTTAAATATAAAAAAAATTGTTTTATTAAATTTTTATCTTACTTATATATATATATATATATATATATATATATATATATATATATAGTATATATATATATATATATATATATATATTTCTAATAATTTATATAAAATCCAAATAATTTTTAAATGTTTTAATTACTTTATTTATGTATTTTGGTCGATATATGAATTAATACACAAGCAATCGGAGCACACAAGGTTTCTGATCGTCCAAGCCATTGACTTAAGCATCACACTCTGGAAACCATGATTGAACCACAGGTCTTCCACCTAATCTTCAAGGCAATGGTTCAAATTTCAAGGAGTCGGGTCTGACTGAGGTGATGACTCCATCTACACTACTGCAATTGTTCCATCGCATAAGAACAAAATCGATGACCTAAGAAAAGACAATTGAAGGAGCATTGACAAAATGGCATGAAGAATGATCAGAAGTAAGTACCAAATGCGACAAAAGGAAAGAATGGAAATCGTAAGAAATCCTATCCACCTTGCCAACACTGTGAAAGAAGTGGTCCATTTAGATGTCAGAGAAGACTGATAAGTTGTGTTCCGAGAGGTAAACTAATCCTGGACATGAAGCACCACAAAAAAATGAAGCAAATGAGTGGAAGAAAAAGGAGTAGATCAAGAGGAAGAAGATTACTGCTTATACAAGACTAACAAGTCAGCTGCCTCATCGATAAGGGCGTTAACATACAGACGATGCCAACATGAGAATGTTGAAAGAATGGTGTGAAATCACTTCATCAAAGGTTTGAGTTGTAAAGTTTTTCATTAAGTGGGCTTCATTAATTGGAATTTTAAACCTAATTAAGATTGCCCACTATGAGTTATCATTTAACATGTACAATGGCTGTGTGTAATAGGTTCGCCCTTTCGCCATATGAGAGTGGCCCGTGGTCGAACTCTATTTAAGGAAAGTCAAGTCCCTCCCAAACCCTAAGGATACATTTTCTATCACATACGTTATTTCTCTTCATACCTGCCTGTGGTGCTGATCTTAATCTCATAAAGCCGCTTCAAAGGTCGTTGGGAGAAGATCTAGATTCAGATCGGCTTCTTCGCAGCTTCTTCATCGCTTCCGTGATCAATAAAGAAAGAGACACATGGATTCCAAAGGTGTGTAATTTACAAAGTATTTTTCCATTAAACGATGTCATGGTTCTCTTCCATATAGATCTAGGTTTATTAGAAATCAGATCCTACAATGGTATCAATGAGCCAACCATGGATTAAACCCAAAACATTTGATTGAGAATTTAGTTTAAGGAAAATCTACATTCATTCAATTTCTGATTTTTTCTATACATCCAAAATTAAATTTTTTTACATATTTGAATCTACATCGACGAGACGATCGTTAACGGTGGTGGCATCGCCGTCGGAACCAAGACGCGCTCCCACGCGCGCTCACGCGCCACACACGCATCGCCGCCGATCCACGCGCCGACTGATCATCATCCACCATGACGCCATAATGACGCTATCCCGATCTGCCAAGAATCGATCAATAACCGGATCGCGCCCGATCCAGCTGGTTTCACCCCGTCATTTAGTGGCGCTGACGGTCACGACGCGGTCACGACGCCAGCTACTGGACACTAATCTAACCAGAATCCGACCGATATCGACCGACCCACACCATTAAACCCGAATCGGCCACCGACCACCCATTAACTGGCCAACCCGACCATTGAATCAACTGGTCAATCACAACCGAATTCGCCAACACAAAATTTGCACTGGCATCGCAGCCGCCACGCGCTCACACGGCCAACCTTCCGTGGCGCGAGGGGCGTGAGGGAATTCTGGGCAATTTTGATATACGATTCAGATCAAATTCCTCACAATCTTGGTGATATCGACTTAAGATATTCAAAGCCTTTTAAAGATATGAAAATGCGATAACCCAAATTTCCAGATATTAGGGTATTTTCACGATTTTTGGTATTTCATATGGTTTTGAAATACATAAGGTAGCTAACATGAATATCACCGCATAAGGGCTTGGTAGAATCTAAAAGCATCAATTATTAATAACTTAACATTATAATTGGCATTATATATATTGAATGATACATTAAGTTTATATCCTCAGTATGAGTGATTTTCAAGGATCTTAATTGAGTCAGGACCGCCAGTGCACACACTTGATCGACTGAGAAATACTCGGGCCCCATATTGTGATGTCTCATGTTTTATTACGTGGTCATACTCCCAAAGGAGGTGACTGCGTGTTAGTCACACAGGATACATGCATGCAATGAGAAATGACTGATCTTAAGGGTTCATACACCCAAAGGTGGTGATTTCACGGAAGGATTGTGAATATGTTCTCGCGGTTTATCATGTGGAGAATGTACAACCATATGTCATATTCTCTCCCAAAGGTGATTATGGATGATGTATGTAATTCTTCAGATGAGTATCTACATGATGCCGACAGATTGCTTTTGTTTTATTTTTCACCACAATTTTTCTCAGAGCCAGAATTCCATTTCAATAGATCCTTATCGATTGAATTTGGGTTAGTTTTTAAAGAGGACTTTCTGCTTGAATGGAGTCAAGTGATGTTCACATGGCGCTATATACCCGATAGTTCTAAGAGATATCACATCCCTAAGATCAAGCCGAAAACCTGACTTTGCTACCTCGGGAGAGTGACAATAGGATTTTGTCATATAAATGAAGAAATCCATACAAGAACACTTGAAAAGTGGCTTACCAAGAGGATCAGATCGCTAAGGAAATGATGGCATTATAGAGGCTAGAAATCGAACATCCAATGCCGAGGTTGGAACACTTCTTCAAAGCTCTTCAACATGAAGTATGATGGTACAAATTAATAGGATTAAGAGGTCTCGTGGATGGTAGACCTAAAGTAAGCCCAAGCTCTTAATGCTACCATTCCCGATGTTTACTGTGCATCAAGCTCTAACACCCTTCCACCTGATTTCGGGATTATAAAGACAAACTACAATTCCTAAGATGAAACTCACAGTAAATGACTTGGAGAGTAAGGAAGTGTGGCAGAGAAGAGAAGCTTAAGAAGGATAAAGAGAATGTGGGTCTTATATGTCGCTAGTTCCCATAAGAGAAAGAATAAGAAGTTCAAAAGTCGAATCCCAAAAAGGTGCTCAAGAATTATCTACTAACTGACAATATGGGTCCAAAGAAGACATTCTTGAAAAGGATGGTGATCACGCTTCTTTCTGCAATATAAGCGTCATATGGTTAAGGACTGCAGAAAATTGCTTGATGTCCAAGCATAGCTTGCTGTGTAATGATTCTTTAATACTTGTTTCAGAATCCAACCTATCCGCTAACCATCCAGCCTGGTGGCTTGATATGGAGCAACTAATCAGTGTTGTGGCCACATATACAGTAGATTCATAAACCTGAGGGAAGCCAAACAAGGATGAATCAAAGCTCATCAAGTGGGAAATAAATTAGTGCGTCAAGTCATGTTCGTGGGAGATGTAATCTTAATTTTAGATTCTCGGGGTTTTAAGTTGATGTTGAAAGATGTGATTTTATGTACCTTCTTTTAGAAGGAATTTAGTTTCATCATGTTTGATTCATATGATTATCTCTTTGAAATTAAGTATAAATATTATTTCAATATTTCTTAATTCAAATAAGGTCAATCACATATGTCCAACGGATTTATATAGATTAAGTTTATCCTCGATGACATATAATACGTGGTTTATATTAAATGCCTGAAAAGGTTGTTTCAAAAAGACCACTACCTAAGGATGAGTCTTATGCATTATGCAGATAACGCACTCGCCATCTCTAAGGGGATAGAGTAGAAAGGCTAATAAAGACCACATCCTAAATTGCCTTAAAATGACTTAGATATGATCGCTGTAGGGAAATGACCAAGATAAGAAAGAAACCCAAGTAGACCAGAGTTCCGACTCATTGGAAGTCATCTACACTCGGGAGCATAAGCGGACCTTATGTGGCAACCTTGTAGAAATTTTATTTCCATCATTATCATGACTATTCTCGAGCAAGGTTATTTGTACTGACAAAGAAAAGTCCGAGTCTCTTGACAAGTTCAAGATTTTCTACAACTGGTCGAGGAACAATCGGGAAAGTCATAAAGGTTGTTAGATCTCCACCAGGTGGTGATTATGGCAAACATGATGAGTGCCGGGATAGTTTGAAGGGCCATTCGCCAAATACTTAGAGGACTCTCGGGATACAAGGCATTTACTACGCCTGAGTCCCGAGCAATGTAGAGAGCCGGGAAGGCGCAGAATCGTACTCTTATGGAAATGGTAAGATATGATAAGTAGGACAATCTTGCCATGTGGTGAAGCTTTGAAACAGCCTTGTACATTTTGAATCGTACTCACGAAAGTCGGCTCCATTGTTCCTTTGAGTTATGACCCGCTAAAGTTTCAAATTTTTAAACCATCTTGCCTGGGACAACCCAGATAAAGATATATAATCCAACATTGCTACTTGGACTCGTAACCACTAGGTGTTATTTTGTATCTACCCTAACATTCAAAGGGATATCTGCTCTATAATCCAATGGAGGCACAAGAATCTGTGGAATCCGTACAAACTAAGTTGGAGTTTGATGTGGCCAAGAAAGTAGCCGCTCTGCCAGATCATCGAGAGGATGATAGTACTGAGTAATGTGGCATCTCGATTCCTCCCATACAAATAATCGTGGAAACTCCCACATACCATACTGAACTCCGAGACTAGGGACTCACTGGCAGACAAATTCCCCACCGGGCTTCACGCCCCAGCAGACAAAGTACTATTACTACTCCAAAGAAGGAGATCCACCAGTAAGAGACGATCAGCTATACCACTGACTATTTATCTATATAGGGAGAAAGAAGACTTTACGGCATCTGCTCTGACCGATCCAATAACTTATGAGGAAGTCAAGTCATTCCGCCAGAATCTGTGTTAGATGCAATGAGAGATGAAACGCCCAATCTATGAGGCATAATGGAGTCTGGGAACTTATTTAATTACTCTCGAGGCCATAAACTTAATGGCTGCAAATGGTGTATATAAGACTAAAAAGGACCATAAAGGAAAGATCGGTAGTTTAAAGCCGTGACTATAGCAAAGGTTTCACCAGAGAGAAGGAGTGGTAATTATGAATCAACTTTTTTCTCCAAATTTCCTCTAAAGAGATTCTTCCAGCATCATGGCATTAGTTGCCTATTTTGATATGGAGTTACACTGTGATGGATGTTAAAACCGCCTTCTCAATGGAGACCTAATGAAGAAGTCTATATGATGCAACCCAAGGTTTTCAGGGCAAATGATCGCAACTGATGTAGACTGAAAAGTCTATTTATGGTCTCAAGCGTTTCTGCATAAATGGTACTTGAAGTTTCTATAGTACATTGGCTCATATGGTTTTTCTTTTCATGAGAACAAAGTAGATCGAATGTATATACCGCAAGGTCATGGGAGGAAATTCATTTCCCATCACTCTATGTGGATGATACTTGCAAGCGCTGACTTCGTCTAACGTATGAGGTTGCGATGTCACAACAATCTCATATGAAGGACCCGTGAAGCGCCTTTTCATTCCAGACAGATTCAGATCGCTCTGCGTGACTATCGGGTTTATCTCGTAGGGCATGTTGATCGTGTTTTAGATAGATTCAACATGCACCATGTAAGCCAGAATTGCCCTGGGCCTCAAAGGTGATAAGTTGAGTCTATCACAATGTCCTCATTCAGATATGTGAGAAAGCCCAATGAAGAATATACCTTAGTGCTAAAGGCACTGGGGTATTGGTATGCTCAAGTACGTGACTAGTTCGATATTACCTTTTGCAATGTGACTTTTAGCAGATATCACAAACCCAGATATGATCATCATTGTCACAAGAAGGTTATGAGGTACTTAAAGAGGACAAAAAGACTATATGTCGATTTACAAACATGTTCAGACTCCATACCTAGTCAGTATCTGCATCTTGACTTCTACTGGCCAGTCGATGAAAAGAAGTCAACAACCCGGTTATACTTTAAGTTGCAGAGGTGCAAGATCATGGAAAAGGAGAAACAGAAACACTGCATCCCCACATGCAAGCGAGTTTAGGGTGCTGCTTTTCAGCAACTATCAATTGCCCAAACCTAATTAAGGAGTTAACTGTTTGATTTGTGGATGTGCCCATACAAATAGATAGATAAGAATCACAAAGTGTTGTTTATTAACAACAGAGGTCCCATGGGGTCTAAAACACATGGAGGTCAAACACCTGACCAAGCAAAGGAAAGTCAAAACGGTGATTTAGCGTTAAATACACAATCTATGATATGACTTGCATCCACATCCAAAGGCCTTCGCCCTTGTGTATTTGAACGACATGTCATTAACACGGGCTTAGGAGTATCAGCGTGGATACTGTAAATTGGCGTGGGAGCTATTAAGTTTTAAGTTGCTCTAATAAAGGTCTAATTCACTACATTACATTTTGTAATAATTTGAATATGTGAATAAACTTTTTACATTCAATAAAGGTATTTCCGTGGAATGTAGGTTTATCGTAGCTGAAAAGTATATAATCAAGTGAAATATCAAGGCATTGTAAACTTTGAATAAAGCAGGCATTCTTGAATTAGCCTCAATAGCATATTTGTTATATTATTAAGTAAAGTTACCTATCAAGGTAACATATATATACAAAGTTCGCTGAAACTATAATGGATATCTTCCGTGACACACTAGTTTGTGACACTTAAGGAGAGAGAATTCGACTAACAAAATGATAACACAGCACTACTTCCAGCCATGAGGTATTGTCCATTTAAACACACTAAATCTTATATTGAATCCATATCAGTAAAGTCAGGGAAAAGCACTCGTGACCATGGAAGGTTGCATGAGTACATGCAATTACCGCCATGATTCAGTGTTCGAGACTTTATGGGATCGGATTGACTATTAAGAATAAATCTCTAGACCAATATAAAGGTGCGCACACAGTTTTGTTTCAATTAATATCGCCCAAGTGGGAGAATGTAAAGTTTTTCATTAAGTGGGCTTCATTAATTGGAATTAAAAGCCCAGTGGAGTAATTAATTAAGTGAGTTATTGGGCTTCTTAATAAATCATATGGGGTGGCTGGTGTGTGGGGGTTCGTGACCCCGTTCAGCGAGAGGGCGTGGTCGAGACTGTTAAAAGGAAGCTGAGTCCTCCCAGGAGCCACTAAGGATACATTTTCTATCACATACGTTATTTCTCTCATACGGTTTCTACGAGAAAAGTGATGGCAATCTCATAAAGCCGATTTCAAAGGTCGTTTAGGAGAAGATCTTGAGATCTTGAGATCCGGTTCTCTTTGCGGCTCTTCATCGATTCAGCATCAGCGAAAGAAAGAGACACATGGATTCCAAAGGTATGTAATTTACAGTGTTTTTCTCCATTAAATGATGCTTGTGTTCTTCCATGGTGATCTAGGTTGTTAGAAATTCGTATCCTACATGAGTGGGTGATGGTAAGCATATTGCTGTCAAGGGAAAAGGTACAATTGCTATCCCAACCTGTCATGGTACTAAGTTATCACTAATGTGTTGTATGTGCCTAACATAGATCAGAATTTGTTGAGTGTGGGTCAATTGGTTGAGAAAGGATATAAAGTACTGTTTAACAATAATTATTGTCTAATTAAAGATGCAAATGGTAGTGATTTATTCAGAATCAAGATGAAAGAGAAAAGTTTTGTTCTAAATCCACTGGAGGATGAGCAAATTGCATTCTCAATGACTGGTTGAAAATGAAAGTTGCTACGAGATCCAAGTCATCAAATCAAACAATGGCAAGGAGTATACCTCTACAACCTTCAATTAGTTTTGTGAGGAATATGAAATTCATCACCAATTGACTGCTTTATATGCTCCATCGCAAAGTGAGGATACTTCTCCAGAATAGAAAGATGACAACGTTGGTGGAAAAAATATGGATGAAGAGAGTAAGTTGTTAATGGCATATTTGGATGAGGGCACCGAGGTAGATAAAAGATTTTAGTTCTTTTGCCAACACAAAAGCAATACAATTACCCACCCCTTGTTGAACATAGAAGCTGTTCACACTACAAACAAGTCTTTGGTGGAAAAGATTCGTGTTGCTCTTGAATTTGATGAAGACAAATACACCACTATTAAAGACATTTGGGTAGTATCAACACTACAATACATTTGGCTTATGTTCAGCAATTTGGTTTGTCACATCTTATTCTTGAATTGGCTAGACTCTTTCCTGATACTAAGATGCAAAAAGAACTTTAGAGAGACCTATAATACTAGTGTACCCGAGCAATGGTCGACAAGAGAAAATGGTTGGTGCGATGTCCATTTAAAGACAAAAAGATCTACAGAAAGGTAAAGAAGGGAAGCGGTAGTTGTGGAGGCGAGTGGAGAGTTGCATTACTTCACTTTGACCACCATACTCAGCACTTTCTGAACAATTTCTCTAAGGATAATAAGACAAGGAGATTTTGGCTAAAAGGCTTTCAGCTAAACCAAGGTAAGACTTAGGTGGTGTTTGTTTTGACTTAATCTTTGAAATTAAATAGGCTTTCGGCGTTAAGTTTGTTTTTAAATTTTAAATGACTTATTCTTTGAAATTTTTTTTAAAAAGTGCGAATGAAAAAGTGAAAATATTTGGCACCACAGTCGAGAAAAGTCGACTACAAAACAAAAACTCGTCGTTGTCAGCCAGAAGAGTTATCAATATACATTACTAGGGATGACAACGGAAGGGTTTACGGGACGGTCGTCCAGGCCAGCTCATTATTTTTTCAATTAGAGCATGCCGTTTAAAAATTAAACGGGCGGACGGATGTGGGAAAATTCTCAAACTTCGTCCGTTTACATTTTATTTTTAATTTTAATTTTTTATATTTGTTTTTTATTTTTTATATTAAAATTAATATTTTTCATAAAAATAAAAATATTATAAATTTTATAAATTATTTATTAAAAAACATTATAATAATTATTATTTATATTAAAGTATAAAAATAAAATAATAAAAAATTATTTTAAAATATAATCGAGACTGGCTTATTATTGGCTATTTGGATACATGGACTTATGTTGCTTCATTCGAATTAGTTTATGTCCGAAATAATTTATTTCTTTTCGGAGTTCACTTTATTTTAAATGAACTTAAGCTGTGAATTCACATTTCGAAATTTTAGTAAAAATCTTTATCTACGAGATTCTGCGGCTTATCCTTGAAAATCGAGAAAATTTTTCACTTGTCTAGAGTCGTGAAACTTTGCAGTTCACTAATTCCTTGAGGCAGATTTAACGGTGCGATCAGTTTCGTCATCAGAGATCTAAAAATTTCTAGGCTTACTGAACCCTTATGGTAATTTATTATTTTTATTAATATTTTGCCATTTTGAAGAATTCCCACAATTTTCTCGGGTTTCTGATAACAATACTAGAGCAGTCTCGGATTGAGAAAAATAAACCCAAACCAGTTAAAAACCTTATTAAAATTAAATTAAACTTGTGTCATTAAGAGCGAGACGGGACGGGAACCCAAAATAATCAATTCCATTGCCATCCATATTCACTACCTAATGTTAAAAAACAAACAACTTAATACTTAATGCTATTAAGTACTATTCAGCATTAAGCTCAAAAAAAGTTCTATTCAGCATTAAGTAAAAAAAACAAACGCCACCTTAGTTTTTTCCCATACGGAGTTCACGATGTAAGAGGAGTGTTGAATCGGGTGCATCAATCGGCCAATTTTGTTTAATCGTTTGTAGGGTTTGATTATTTTGGTTATTTTGTTTTATCATTACAGTTTGTTTATTGCATGATTTAGGATATTTTGATATTTTTTCATCTTTTTATTGTGGGCAAATTCCAATTTGTTGAATTGAATAAAATTCTCAAGTTTCTCGTAGCTCTCCTCTATTCAGCAAGTTAATTTAAAAAATAAAAATAAAAAAGAAAAACTAGCAGATGTCTTCTTAACCCTCTTAAACGAAAGAAGATGCTATTGGAGAAAGAACCAGTCAATTCAAAACTTGTACAAGCTTTTCAAAAAGTGAAGCAAATTAATTATTCTCTTTGAGATGTTAAATTTTATATTGAAGTAAAGAAAGATATTCACATGAGAATGCAGGCCAGGACTTTTGTATTAGTTGATTTACTTCATTGATCCAGAGAGTCCAACATCTTATACATATACATCTTTTTTCCTTTTTATATTCATGACATGGAGAATGAAAAAAAATGCATTCGAGTCGTGTAAAAACCTAGCTGAAGTAAATAAGAAACATGTCATCTCAAAGTTTTAACCTCTATAACCACCCAAATTAACAAAAAACAGTCAACTATCAACCTACCGTTCTCAAAGGCAAATGTCTAAAAAGAGAGAGCTATAAGAAGAAAGGGGTCTTCGTCTTCCCTTGGTTCTGTATCATTTCATGGTAAAATAAATCAAATTCAACTATTCATATATAGCGGAAAAAATGTTATTTTATACCTACAAATTTGCATTAGCAAACCACAGCTTTCAAGCAATAGATTATGTGAACACAATGGTTCTCCACCTGTTTTAAAATGATAATTACATGGCATTAAAATATTCTTCTTGACTTTTGGACCACAATTTCTCCCTTGGCATAAGTCGGTTCCTCTTAAAACTACTCAGCCTTTTCAAGTGCTTCATTCAGATGTATGGGGTCCTGCACCTCTTCTTTATGTTGATGGTTATAGATATTATATCTCATTTGTTGATGATTTTACTAGATATGTTTGGCTTTTCCCCCCTTGGCCAAAAGTCTGAAGCAATTGCTGTTTTCTTGCATTTTAATAAGCTGGTTGAAAGACAATTTCAAACTCAGATTAAATGTTACTTGGTTGAAAGCCTGTAAGAGAGTTCTAAGGTACATAAAAGGAACTATTTCATATGGTCTCGAGTTTAAACCAACACAATTGCTGACGCTCGAAGGGTATTCAGATGCCGATTGGGCAAGCAATATTGATGATAGAAAGTCTGTAAGTGGCATTTGCATTTTTCTTGGAGAAAATCTTATCACTTGGAATTCTAAGAAGAAAACAGTTAGGGCTAGGTCAAGTACTGAAGCAAGAGTATAGAGCTTTAGCAAGTGCTGCTACTGACTTAATATGGATACAACATTTGTTAACTGAAATTGGTATAAATCACTTAATTCTTTGGGTGCGACAACCAAAGGGCTCAAGGTTTGGCAAGTAATCACATGTATCATGCTAGAACTAAGCACATAGAAATTGATGTTCATTTTGTTCGTGATCTTGTAACATCAAACAAACTGGAAGTCAGGTATATCACTACTGAGTTCCAACCTGCTGATCTTCTTACCAAGGCTTTGTCAGAGGATCGTTTTCAAACACTTCGATGCAAGCTAACCATGGAAGGTTCCATGTCCAGCTTGAGGGGGGCTATTGAAGAAGAAGGTTCTGGTAGTCATATTGAATAGAATTCATGTGTAACAGAAATTAGTTATTCAGCTGTACCTCTGTTTTACTCTGTTTTTGCTGAGACATTTTTCTGCACTTCTCTTCGGCATTTTATCAAACAGAAAGTGTGCTTTATTTTAGCATTCATCTTCAACAATAAGGAGGTCTTGGTGGTTGGTTTCCATGCAGTTACGGTGGATTATAAGTCCTTGAATTTTTCTTGTAATGAGGGTTCAAAGCTGCGCAAGATGAAACCAGTTAAGCAAATAGGATTAGTTGTGAAATGTTGAAGGGAGTCATGCTGGCAACCAATAAAATAAATCCATGAATGATCAATAAAAAAATAACATTATTTATTGCCCATACGTTTATGGAATGAAAGATTAAACCCCAGAAGCAGGGCTTCTTCCAATTCTGACATTGAAAGTAATAATTGAGTTGGAATTATGCTGCTGATGGTGCACGAATTGAGTAAATTAAGATCATTCACCCGCAAGGTGTTTCCTCGTACTAGTGCATAAACATAATTATATGGTTGTTGTGACTGTGAGGAAGATGAAGATGAAGATGAAATGACATTGCTAGTAGTACTGTTGCAAGGAGTGATAGGAATATAGCTGCCGTCACTTATTGGCTGCTCGCACTTCATCAAAACCGTGATATTGATCGCTTCGTTCCAAATTAGGTCATATGAAGTCGAGCTGTCAGAAAAGAACGGATAGAGAGGAAATGAGAAACAGTTGCCCTTTTTCACTCCAGTCTCCAGGATCCACTACCCGAATGTTAGAGTTTTCGTAGTTGATTTCGGCAACATAGTATTCCCATCCCTTTATAAGTTCACCATAGTACGATTGTTTTCGCAAACCAATTCATGGTTACGATCACCACACCTTAACGGATCGCTTTTCAATCGGAAAGGCTTGCTGATGTTTCGAATATCTCCACAGGACGAGGGCCGGCAAATCTGGTTTCCATTATTAGCGGCGCAAATTACAAGCAAGAAAGTGTGGAGGAGTACGGCTAATGCTACAACTACAAGGTTGGCTCCTCTGAACATGATAACGTTTGAGAGAAGCAAGGGGATGGAATTCTTCTGCTTCTTTGTTGAATTGAAGAGCATGCAAAAAAAAAAAAAAAAAAAACAGAGCTTTTAAGGCCTGTTTGATCTTGATCGAGGAGCATAAGTAAAACGCAGATGATAACACATTTGTGGCTTCTCTACTTCCTGTTTTTTAAAACTATTTTTTGTTCTGAGAAACAAAAATAACAAAGGAAACACAGATAACGCGATTCGTTCCCATGCTTTTTGTTGTGAAAAACATTGAAAATACATAAAACACTAAATTCAATGTTCCTAAAACGATGTTCTCAATGTTTTCAAAAATTATTCTTAAAAACAGTTTTTTAAAAATAGGAACTAAACAGGCCCTTAACTTGTATCTTTCTGCATATGAATAGCTTCTTTGTTCATGATAGGTTTTATGTACAAGTTAGGAAACCTCATGTACCATTCCCTATCCATATTGATATAATATTGTCTACTTTGAGCCTAAGCCCTCATGGTTTTGTTTTTGAGCTTCTCCTCCAAAAAGCCTTATATGAATTAGATGTTTTCCATACTTATAAAGAGTCGCCGTGATTTAATTCTTATCAGATGTGGGACTTTGCATACTTTCGGCTTAATACTCATTTGCAAGTTGCATTTGGAGTATTCAATCATTGTTAAGTACAAGGAAAAACCTTTAAATTTTTCAACAATGAAAAATCAAGAATCACTATGGTGGATATGGTAATGGGAGGTTCCAGCTGGTTCGAGTCCACCTTATGTGAACGAAAATGTACCTATCAAATATAATTAAAATTAGTTAGAAATCTACATTTTTAAATCATCTAATCTCTATATTGATAAGTTAAATTAAATATAATGAGTTTGAAGGTGTAAGTTAAAAATTATCAGCTTTTTAACAATGTTTTCCTTTTTTTACATTCCCTATCTATTTTCTTTCCCTTTCATTTTTACTTAAAATTTCCAGAAACCAAACATACTTTAATTATTAAATTTGAAAGAGAGAAAATAACCATATACGTATGATACCGGATGAAGGGACTGTTCAGAGTGCGCCCAAAGCCCCACATGGGTTACGAATGGGAATGATCATGAGTTAATAAGGATAGATAACATCCAATTGGTAGAAGACTTTTGAGTGAGAAGCTCAAAAACAAAACAAAGATGTCTTAAGTCCAAAGTGGACAATACCATAAAAACAAGGACACTGAAACTCAGCTACCCCGGTAATCCTCCTTAGAATTGGTCTCTAAAAAATTTCTGGCTGATCTCCTCTGAATATTTGTATATTTCCTTTTCCACTTTTATTTCCTATCCGGAGATTTCTGTTCTTGGCAAAAGCCACAACTTCCTTCCATAAAAATGAATCTACATCTCTCTTTATTTATGTTATTTTTTCTGATCATCTTGTTTGTGGAGGAGATGATAGGGAGCCCTAGCCCAGATGAGTACTGCATGACATCATCAAATGGTTGTGGCCAGGAGGGTGTAGTGATTCAGTTCCCTTTCCGTCTAAAACACCAGCCATACCACTGTGGATACCCCGGATTTGAGTTATCTTGCTCTGAGAATAATCAGACCGTACTTCGGCTGCGGATTCGGTAAAGTTCTTGGTCAAGAATGTATTTTACAAATCTCAGGAAATTATTGTCCAGGATCCGGATGATTGCCTTGCCAGACAGCTTCCAAACCTCAGTTTAGCTGCCTCCCCCTTCTGGTTAAAAAGTAAACACGACTTCACCTTCTTCAATTGTTCCTCAGACAACACAGAATCATTATCTTATTTTGAGTCCATCCCTTGCCTTTCCATCCATGGTAACCCAGTTTATGCGGTTGATTCCTTCACCCATGTCAGATATCTGGACCTAACCTCTTGCCGGAGGCTTTACAACGCATCAGTTCCATATGATGATGGGGGTAATTATATATTCAATGGAAGTGCCTTTTCTTTGAAGTGGTCGAAATCGATACGTGGAAGCTGCCATGGAGGTGGAAAATTATGCAGACTGAAGATTAATAAGAGTAACAGCAAGGAACCACAAACTGAATGCGTTAAAGGCAAAGGGATTCTGTGTGTCTTTTAATTCCACATTAATCTTCTGATCTGATAAATGCTGCTGATTCAGTTTATAGGCTTAAAAAGGATTAATTTCTATTTGAGATATTTTATTACTACTCAAAATAATCTCAAACCCCTTTTGATAAAACACGAAATTAAAGATGATTTGGTTAAAAAAAAAACACGCTCTTTCTATTTTTATACACATTCTATGCTTTAAGTTTTTTTTTTTGAAAAAGAAAACTCCACGAGGATTATGTCTTAGATATTTTGCCTCTTAGATAACATGTTTTTGTATATTATTAGGTAATGATTTGAAATGATAATAAGAGAATGATTTTACACATTTGTTACTATATATACTGGCATAAAATAATGATAGAGATTTCTTCACATTCATATTCCTATGACATGGGGTGAATACAGGATGATAATATGTTATTATAAAATCTTTCAAAAAAAAAAAAAAAAAGTTATTATGAAACATAGTCTAATTATATATGATATATAGGAGGAAGTAGGATGGAGTTAGCAATAGAATCGGTATTACCTTAGAAATGAACCAGTAGAATACAAGAACGGCACCCTAAAAGATAAGGTTGAACCCTGTAATAAACTTAAATAGATTAAAATCATCATATGAATATGTTATTGAGCATGCTTTTGTATCCAAGCGCACATTAATTAGCTAATTGCCTGTTTTTATCTTTAACAGGTGTATCAATTAAAATTATTGGGACAGGTAATATTCTATTTACACATTTTATTACCTCTTTTAGATAAGGATTCTTTGCTTGGTCATTGAAATTGTTTATTTAAGCAAAAAAATTTATGTTTCTCTTCTTTTTATGTATGTAGGTACAATATTTGGTTCTTTTTTTCTCATGTTAGTAATTGTTATGCTTTATCGAGTTTATAGCTCAAATACACTAGAGAGAGAGAGAACAGAATGAAGGTTAAAAAGTTTTTGGAAGACTATGAAGCTCTTAAGCCCTCAAGATACTCTTATGTTGATGTTAAAAGGATTACAAATCAATTCAAAGATAAATTAGGCGAAGGAGGTTATGGAACTGTATACAAAGGAAAACTGTCAGATGAAATTTTTGTTGCAGTAAAAATCCTTAATCATTCTCAAGGAAATGGGAAAGATTTCATTAATGAAGTGGCAACAATGGGTACAATCCACCATGTCAATATAGTCCGTTTGATCGGATTTTGTCGCGATAGTTTAAGCGAGTCTTTGTTCATGAGTACTTGCAATGAATCATTAGAGGATTCATATTTTCAGAGTTGATAAGAAACATTCACTTAGTTGGAAGAAACTTCAAGAAATTGCTATTGTTATAGCAAAAGGAAATGACTATCTTCATGAAGGTTGTGATCAAAGAATCCTTCATTTTGATATCAAACCTCATAATATTTTACTTGATCACAACTTTAATCCAAGATTTCGACTTGGTTTAGCCAAATTATGTTACGGGAACAAAGTACGATCTCTATGGCGGAGTTGTAAGGAACAATAGGCTATAATGCTCCGGAGGTAATATCTAGGAACTTTGGGAATGTATCTTATAAGTCAAATATATATAGTTTTGGAATGTTGTTACTTGAAATGGTCGGAGGGAGGAAGAACATTGATGTAGACTCGAGAAATTCTAATTTCTGGAAAAAGGGTAAAATCGTAATTTCGGTCAAAATCGAGAATTTATTCTCTAGATCTCGGATGATGAAGCAGTTTCACCGTTAGGTCGTGTATCGTAATCTAATTATGCGTCAATTTCGTCAGGTCGAGGCAGGTCGGGTTGACCGCGTTTTTGAGGCATCGCGGTTTGTGTCTTAGTAAAGCACGATTTTCGATGCGACGAAGAGTCCCATATAATATGTACTCATGTGCCATAAGTGGCATGAGTAGAGAAATGATGAAAATGGACGGCCGAGATAGTGCCGAATGTCAAAACTGGGAAAAGAGGGACATAATGGTCATTTTGAAATTGATTAAATGAAAAAAAGACAAAACACTCAATAGTGTTGTCTCCCACAATTCAAAAAGACAAAAAAAATGTGAATTGAAGGAGGAAGAAGATGCAGAAGATGGAAATGGTGTTTTTAGAGTGAGAAGGTTAGACTTCTCTCTAGAATCGTGGAGAATCCCAGAGTAGTCGGAAGTCGTCGAGACAGAAGGAAAGCTACTGCCTTGAGAGAGGCCTGCAGCGTGGGCCACTTAGAATTTGAGGAGTTTTGATAAACTACGAGAGGTAGGGGTTTCTCCTTACTTGAGTTTTATTCTTTATTTAAGTACTTTGTTAATGTTTGAGTTGAATGAAGTCGTGAGGGGCCGTTTGATCGGTCCCAAATCTTAGGATCGAATTGTTATAATTTTTGAAACCCAAATGGTGCAACTCCTAACTGTCCACGGCTGAATTGGGTTGTTAATTGTGCATTTATGTGTTAATGCATGCTTTGATGTGTATGAGGCCGAAGTAATTCGTAGAAGCCGGGTTCTAAAGTGAACCCATGATTGGTGATTTGTCGGAATAATGCTTAGTAGGTTTTCACTATTCAGATAATAGTGTTCACAAAATAATTTTTGTAAAATAATGTGTTGGTCGGAGTGATTCAAGTTGAATTGCTCGTGTTTGATCGATAGCCAGTGGCTAATTTTGGTGTATGGATGTAACACTGACGTACTAACGATTTTATAACGCGTGTTTTGGGTATAATAAGCGTAAAGTATATTTATTCGGAATAAAATAAAGATAAAAACAAAAGTAGGAATATGCATAAGTTCAATTACAAATAATAAAGAAAGATTTGAGGCTATTGTAAAAAAAAATATTATAAATTGATTTGCAAATATTATAAGAGTTGGAGGACCAAAATGCAAAAATAAAAGAGGATAAGATCAAGTAAGGATAAGATAAAATATCTTATTTTGGTCTTGGAGAAAAGGAGAGCAAATACGGACAAGAGAGAAGAGAGAAGAAAGAAAGAAGAAGAAGAAGAAGAAGATTACAGGTATGGAACTACTACAAATGAGTATAGAAATATGGTTTTGTGTGGAACTATGATTTAGTATAAATGTGGAACCATGAATATGTGTATGTAAACTAGGTGCGTATGGAACTGTGAATATGGGTATGAATACACAGGTCTTGGGTTGTATGGAATTACTAAATTTAAGTATGGGTACGGATACATGTATTGGGTGGTATGGAACTATGGGTATTGGTCTGGAATTTGAGTATTGTATGGATTTTGGTGTATAGAACTATGAGGATGTTGTGGAAGTTCCTGGTGTATGGAACTACTAAAAATGAGTATAGAAATATGGTTTTGTATGAATACACATGTCTTCGGTTGTATGGAAGTCTAGATTTGGTCTAAACAGTATGGATACATGTTTTAGAACCCTCTATCTTGTGTATGGTTCGGGTTTGAGAACTCCTAAACTCATTTCTTGTAGGGTTGAGTTAAGAAGAGCTTTAAGGCTCCTAAATATGTGTATGAGAAGGAGTCCCAGTTGCAAGTTGAACCCCGGAAAATGCCTATTATCGACCATATGCGATAGCCGGATATTATAATGGGTTTGAACCAGAAATAAAGAGAATTTGGAAGTAAGTCCTTCTTGGAAATTGTAGCCATCAATTAACTTGATGTTAAGGCTTTAATTTCTTAATTGAATCTGTAGACCAAGTTATGGTCTTTTACTCTGAGAGCAGTCAAATAGAGCGAGTTACCGTCCCGAGCAAAGTCGTCCCGTAGAGCGGTGAGTCGTCAATGATGGGCGAGGTAAATCAAACAAGAAGTCGTCAATGAGCGATGGTGAGTCAACTGATGGGCGAGTGCGAACAAGGGTGATCGATGAGCGTGGTAAACGGCGGTGGGCGAAATTAGTCAGCGAAGTGCGTCGGTGAGCGGTGGTCGATCAACGGTGGGCGAGTGTCAAACAGGGTCGTCGGTGAGCGGTGGACAAAAGGGGTCGTCAATGAAGTGCGTCGATCAGAGCGGTGATCGCTGCGGTGGCCAGCTCGTCAGGCGGCTCGCGCTGACCTCGACCCGGAGTCATATCTCCTTCGTTTGAACTTCCGTTTGGGTTCTTGGACTCTATCGACCCATTGAGTCAAGAATCCATCCATATGCCTGGGGAGATGTGGATGTCAAACAGGGCGTCAAACCGAGCTCGTCCTTTGAGTGTAGCTCGTCGGTTCAAGAATCAGCTCGTCAAGACTGGTGCGCGCGACCTCGACCGGAAGGTCATATCTCCTTCGTCTGAACTCCGATTTGGGTGTTCTTGGACTCTATGGAAAGCCCATTGAGTCAAGAATCCATCCATATGCCTGAGGAGAATATTAGATGTCAGACCAAAGTGTTAAAATGAGCTCGTCACTTCAGTGCAGCTCGTCAATTCAGGTCAGCTCGTCAAGACTGACTGCGCATGACCTCCAACTTCGGAAGGTCATATCTCCTTCGTCCGAACTCGAATTGGGTGTTCTTGGACTCTATGGAAAGCCCATTGAGTCAAGAATCCATCCATATTCCTGAAGAAGATATTAGATGTCAGACCAAGGTGTTAGACTGAGCTCGTCACTTCCAGTGCAGCTCGTCGGTTGATCGACTCGTCAAGGCCCGGAGGCTAGCATGACCTCCAAGGTCATATCTCCTTAGATTTGAACTCCGATTTGGGTGTTCTTGGACTCTATGGAAGCCCATTGGAGTCAGAATTCAACAATAGACAGCTTGATAATATTGGAACTCATATTAGTTCCAGAAAACACACGGAAAACAGTAAACGTGCAAGGTAACCATAGTTATTTGTATTATGAACGCCTATTATGAATTCATAAATAGCTCATAAGTATACAGTGTGAACATAGTTATTTATGCATATAATGAAGTATGAAAAATGTAAAGATATGAATAACTGATTATATATATATCTCATATGATTACCGAATGACAATAATTATTCGGGAATATGAGATATATACTGAGCATAAATCTGATGATTGTGCTTAGAACACAGTAGAGGGATAGATGGGCATGCCTATTGGAAGAATAAGTCTGCAGCATATCGAGTTATATTCGAATCGGGACCCGTGTGGGTCGATGACATAGATCCGTTTGGATCCAGGTGGCCCACGAAAGGGTCACCCTGGCCGCCCTCGAGGCCCTCATGGAATAGGTCACTGTCTCGGACAGTGATGATACCTTCGGGTATAATATATTACAGCGCCTACGGGCCCTCATGGATCCTCTGTTTCATACAGTGAATATAGCACCTTAGGTCCTCATGGATTATAGTATTCCTGTATCCACTCCTAAGGTTTATGCAGACATGAAACATAAAAAAGAAATGACGGGTATATACAAGGGAAATAAGAAGAGAATATAGGAAGCATAACCTTGCTATGTGATGATAGTATCTGATTACAAGAACAAAGTAAAAAGTACAAGATTACATAGAAAAGTGTCACGGAATATGATATAAAATGGCTGGTTATGATAAGTATATATATGAGAAATGGCAGAATCTTAATAGTATTATATGTATTGCCTTAGCCATTTGTATAAAGTGTGGTGACTCTTAATAGAAGTCATATTCCCACTAAGCGTAAAGCAGCAGGTGTTCAATCAGGTGTGAGTGCAGAAAGAGGAAAAGCAGAGGACAAGACAATCCCACATCGTGATCCTGGGCCACACGTGATAGGTGCCGCTGGAAGACCTTTAGATTACATTTTTGTATATGAAATTTTGTAAACCAATGTAAATATTGTAAATGTTGAACATTTCCATATTTGGAGCTTGTATTTATATTTTGTAATCATGCTCTGAGGAATGTAATACAAGTTAATTGTTTAACATTATATGATTATGCAGGAAGTGTAAAGAGTTATAAGTATGATAAAAAGTGACCTCACTTGACATCTATCTTAGAGGTTGGGGTGTCACGATTTAGTGTCAGAACATCCGGTTGGTTGGACCCGCCAATCGAATTCGGATCGGAGAAAGGGGTGTTACAATAAATGTGAAATTACATAACATGATTGTGTGATTTAAATTATGTGAAAATATATGCATGATTATATATTTACATGTGTTATAGAATTGAAATGGAATTGGCATCATGCATTCCATATGCAGCACAGGGCACCTTAGGGCTTGATAGAGTGAGTGCATGAGGTAATTCTTGAGAGAATGGTTAGGAGGGTTGTCTAAAAATAATGAATATCAGAGGGTAGTCCAAATAAAATATCAATTGTCGGAGTCGACCCCGATTGATGATATATCGGAATTAGTCCATACATAATATCAATCGTCGGAGCGGCCCAATTGATATATCCATCGGAGGGTTGTCCTGGAAACAAATAAAAACTAAGGTTCTCATCGTGGCTTAGGCGGGTGTGAGGGAGTCGAGAGGGACTTGGGATATGAGATGATCGGTTAGACATTCAAGTAGGATCATGCATTTGCTTGGATGTGTGTTGTCCCCAGACATTGCATGCACTTAGGTGGAGAGTAGCTACTTAGGGTGATTCCACTACGACGTTAGCTCCACCTGTAGAGGATACTATTTTACAAGTATAGGGAGCGTGCGAGGAGACGGTTCATCAAAGAGGCCGTTTAGAAGAAAGTCGGAATGTGGCTTTGATGGTTTTGCATGTATTATAATGTTTTTCATTTTAATATATGTGTTGTATAAGAGTAGATCATTAACTTTTGTAACTATGATATATAGTTGGGATGTTTTATGAGTATTGGTTATGGGCTTCCAGTGGTAGTTTTACTCATGTGATGGATTATATTGGATAGTTGGGATATATGTTGTGAGTATAATACGGGGGCCCAAGAGGTTATTTTTACTTGGTATAGTTGTATATGAGACCTGTGTGGTCATTGTGTATATTGGGATAGGTTATATACGGGTGTTGTATTTGGGTAGAGCTCCGTCTGAAAGGGACTTTGCTTGGAGTTTTCATGAGAGTGGCGATCGGGTAACTTGGGCATCCACTAGTATTCCGTGGGTTGACGGGTAGTCAACGGACCCAAGGGAATTGAGGCGTCACAATTGATGTTAGTGTGGAGAGTACTAGTCAAGTATACTTCCCGAAATGGATTTATAATCATTTAGATATGGGAGAAGAATTGCATATTCGGCTAGAAGAAGAAGGAGATGCTGAGATTGCAAAGAAATTAGCGATTGTGGGACTTGCATGTATTCAATGGTATCCCTTTCATCATCCTTCCATGAAAATTGTAGTACATATATTGGAAAAAGGAGGAAATAAATTAACTATACCTCGTAATCTTTTGCTTCAACAATTCCAATAAAGACAAATTTGAGCAAGCCAAGCGGAGCTTTTCAACAAGAGCTAGCAATAATTTCAGAAGTAGAGTAAGTAAGCGCCAACATGTTAAAATATTATGAATGTGTGATTAATAAAATTCATATTGCAGTGTTTGTGTCATCGTAGCATTTCAATTTATATTTTATTAACGACAAAATGGTGCACAGTGGCTTAATCAATGTTAGATTTCAAAAGTTCTTATTCTCATGTAATGTATTCCTCATGCATGAATGTATATTTTAATGACCATGTCAAAGAAATAACTTTTCAATTAGCTAATACACAACTTTATAGATCGCCTTTCAATCAAGTAAGAGTAACAAATGCTGTACTTTCAATATAAAAGCATTAATTGCACAAAACATATAGCAATAGAATCATATCTTTGAAACTTGAAAATGAGTTTCATCCTCCTATACCCATATAAATTTCATTTTTCTCTTTCTTTTTATTTTTATTTTATTTATTTATTAATTTATTTTTGTCTTTACCACTTTTTTTTTCTCGAACAAAAGAAGTAAGACTAATTAATTATATATTGACTAAATTAAGTTGATCATTGAGTTATACCATATAACCTAGTGATTTGATAAAACATATAATCTTTTACTTTATAGCAAAAATAAGAGTTTTCAAATAAGTACTTGCCTTTGGTCATGTCTACCATTTGAAAAATCAAGCTTAATTTTTTGCCATCATTTTCTTGCAAAGCAAGTACCTTTAAGGCCCATTGGGCCACAATACAAACGACAAAATTCATTAATATTGAAATTTGGGAATGGTTGATCATATGTTCTGCCTCACAATGCTTCACATGAGAATTAACTCTATCACAACTAGCTAATCCAAAATATTACCAATAGACCACGTGTACAGTGGACCATGAAAAAAATTTAAATTATTAGGAGAAACAAATCATATGATCTAGGACGACGTAGTAATCAGTGAAAAAGAAAATCATGGACTCTACCGATTATGTAACAATAATAATATAATAATGATGATGGTTAATGCTTACTATCAGTCTATCACTTAATGGATAGACCGAGTGATTCTCTGGAAACCCTAATCGCCCCTCCCTTTATTATCTCTTTGCTTGAATTTTGTTCGAATCTCGAAGATGGTGATTTTTGGTCATTTGGATTAAAATCATCCATTCCATTATTTTTTCTCCAGATATAAAGTTTTCTTTTTCAATAAAGTGATTTCTTCCATGCAGGTATAGGTTTGCCTTTTTGTCCTTGACTTGTTGTTACTTGTTTTTCATCGACATTGCGGTGAATAGTTATATCGTCGACAATTAACTTCTTTATAGGTTTTTACATTGACAGTTTAAATGTCAATGTTCAGTGCATTAACATCAAATCAATGGAACAATCTACTCTACTTCACTGGGTCAAGCCCAATGGAAGGTCCATGGGCAGAGCTTGGGTCATATAGTACTCATGCTGGGTTAGGCCAACTTTCTATCAGTATATTGGACCTAATATATTAATCATTGCAGCCCAATCATGACAAGCTATAAAGTTAAGTTTTGTAGAGATATCATTTCAATAGATAATAAGAGTCGTATTTTTTTGTGTGGACTATTTTCCCAAATGAACTCTCAAACTTGTAATATTCTCTCAAATAATATTATTATTTAAATATGATATTTATTTTCCTAAATTTAAAAATTAATTGATACCAAGGACTAACATCAAGGACTAACATGTTGGTTTAATCTTGGAATTTATTGCAAATGGCTGAAGCAGGAGACGAGAGAGAACATGGTGGTTCTGGACATTCGGAAACCGTGCATACAAACAAGGGAAAACAAAAATGTTTATTAACAATTCTGGTGTAATTATAAATTTCTTTCTCGAATGCCATTCTATTATTTGAACATGATTTTTTTTGTTATCAATATGTTTTCTTGCCATTTAAATTCATTTTTTCTGTTAACATACTGGTTAACGGTCAACACATGCCTTCTACTAACAATCATTCGACATATTCAAGTTATGATCCTAGACATAGTTTTTAGTTTTAAGTTACACATAAAAGCAAGAATGAATTGTAGACCATTTTTTATTAGAGTTTACATAAATTAGTTTTTTTATTGCTTATTTTTAAAATTCTTGTTAAGAGATTTGATATTGCAATTGAAGAAGTGGATAATGTGTTTTTATATCATGATTGATGTTTATTAATTTAATCATATTTATTCGTCACAAAAATATCATTATTAGCTTTTAATTACAAAAAAAATATCAGTTGAAAAAATATAAAGACGATTCAAATTGTCTTTAAATATTATCAAATAACCGTTTTGTATCTATGTAGCAAAACTATAGAAGCGATTCACACCACCTCAATAGGGGTGTCAGTTTAATTTAAAAAAAACTGCACCAAGTCATAAGGGCGGTTTAAACCGATCCTACAAATGAAAGTGGTATATTATCATCATACGTAAAGGTAGTTTTAAGTGCCACTATAATTGCAATTGGGACAATTTTAACCGCTTCAATTAGACCGCCTCTATCAACCAACCCTACCCCGTTGGACATAAAAATCACCTTTAAACGGTAGAGACATGTGAACAACAGCGGTTTTAGGGCGGTTGTTGAGACCATTGCTCCACTTTGTTGGAGAGGTTTAAATCACCTCTATGACCTTCAAAAACTGCCACCTTAGCCCACATTTGTTGTAGTGGCAGTACATGACAACTCTCCCAATAGCCCCCACGTTCCACTACATGCACTGCCCTTTCCCTTTTCTCTCAAACCCTACCAGCCTTAGTCCTTTCTTTCCCTAAGGTCAACTATTAACAACATAACAATTAACAACTTTCTCAATTTTTTGTTAAATTTTAATTTTGTTAGCTACTATGGACTCGCTTGGCCTGACTCGCTTTTTATTGTGATAAAAAAAAAAAGATTTCTTAAAAAGAATAAATTAGAGTCATCACTTATTTTCATTTATTTAAAAAAAAACAAAAATATGTCTACCAAAAACCAAATCCGAAGATGAGGTTATATAAAATAAATAAATTTTATTCACTTATAAAAAATTGATATATATTTTTTTAAAGTTATAAGATCCAATTTTATTTACAAGAAAACTATTTGCATTTATTTTATAAAAATATTTATTAAAAAAATCATCTAACTAATTAATTATGGATACCGAAAAAAATAATCACATGAATCAATATATAAAATAAATAAATTTTATTCACTTATACAAGATTGATCCTTTTTTTTTAAAGTCATAAGATCCAGTTTTATTTACAAAAGAATTATTTGCATTTATTTTATAAAAATATTTATTTAAAAAATCAACTTTTTCAAAAAGATTTATTTAAATAATTTAAAAAGGAAATTTAACTTCCAACTTTATTTAGAAAAAATATTTTCTAATTATTTTGTAAAAAATAGATAATTTTATTTAAAAATAAATGAATGAAGGACTTTAAAGAAAAACAATATTTTGAATTTTTCTTAAAACAAATTTTATGATCTTTATAAAAAAAAAACCATCTTTCTACTTATTTTATTAACTTAAAATTATTAAATTCTTTTTTATTAATATATAAATTATAAAACTATATGTTCAATTTTACATACAACCAACTAATATATATAAAGATGAATTTAAAAGAACTTATATAAAAATAAAATTAAACAAGAAAAATATTGCTCAAAAATCCTACTTGTAATTTATAACATTCTCGAGTCTTTATTTGAAATCCAGTCCTCCGTGTCTAAATCTATATTCGATCAACTAAAGTAATAAGAATTCCACATACAAAACAAAATAAGCCCAAGAAGAGCATCAAAGTGGGAAAAAGAAGGCGGACTATAATATGTAAGCATGTAAATAAAAAAATTGGACCCAAGGTAGTAAAAGACATAATATATCTAGACATGTGAATTAAAACATGAATCAAACACTACAACAAAATTGGTCTATAGCCACATTACTAAGGCAGCGTTTTTGTAAACATCATGCGATATAAACCAACATTTTAGCAGCGATTCCATAAAATGTTGTAATACAAAAAACTTTTAATGATAATTTTTGCGATAATTTAACAAATGGTGCAATAGAGCAAATATTAGCGACATCTCTGTGTGCAACAAACATTGTATGTTTGTGACATATAACCAACAATTAAATAAATTGTAGCTACAAATTTATTTGTGCCCAGCGTTACAGCAATACAAATTTATATGTCGATGTCTGTTCACATTTCAATGATGTTTTATAAAGTGTTACTCTAGATTTATATTTTACGATGTGTATGGTGACTTTTTGTCAAAATGTTGCAATAGAAAAAAATATTAGTGACATTGCTTGCGACAATTTAACAAATATTGCTATGTTTTGTGACATATACCTCACAATTAAACAAAATGTAGCTACAAATATATTTGTGCCAACGTTTTTAGCGATACTTGTATATATATTAAATAAATTCAATTCTGACATTTAAAATATCATTTATAAATAGTAGCTATAGACCTAGACTTTAGAAATGCATACGACTTTTAAACCAAAATATTGCAGCAAAGACAATGTTAGTGACATTACTTGGCCCAGCGAATTTAACAAACATTGCTAAAAATATATCATAAATGTATTAGTTCAAATGTGAAGTATTTATTTTACTAAAACAGAATGGTCTTAATGAACAAAAAAGTAATATTAAGTTAACTTTTTTTTAAAAATATATCCGATTAATTTAAATACCTATTAAATTACTTGTATTATATTGTCAAATAATTTATATGATTAAAGTCGGGCTTTGTGGAATGAGAGAGTGAGAGAGATAGGCAGCGAGAAAGGTGAGGTTCAATTATGTATTGATCTCACGAAGACTCTACATACAAAACATCTTAAGGTCTAGGTATAATTTTAATTATTTAAATTAATTAAAGGAAATATCAAAAGTTATTCCATGAGTAAAAAATTGTGAAATGAAATATTAAAAATAATTAAAATTTTATTTAAAATATAATAAAACACTTTTTACAAAAAAACACTTTTAACAAATTTTTTTTTTAAGAATGCAAAATACCTACCTTAATTAAGTTTATAAAATATTTTATATGTATTTTGTTATTATTTTTATCAAATTTTAAGTGTTTAAAATATTTTCAGAATTTTAATTTTGAACTCATTTATATTTTATGGATATTTTAAATATCCATTAAGATATTAGGATATATTTTTTATATTTCCTTTTTTGATATTACTGTCAAATCAAAATATATTTTTCCATATTTTGATCATTATTTATATGTTTAGAATAATATAATTGATTTGAGTTTAAAAAACAAACAAACAATATAACTGATTTGAGTGATGTGAGATGCTCACGTGTTCAACAAATAAAGCTTTAATTGTTTTTTAATAAGTTTTTTGAAAGCTTAATCACTTTTACAATATAGTAAACTGTCTTTATTAAGACTCGAACCCTCATCTCCCCATGTCTTGCCTTTAACCAACTAAGTTAGACATCTAGACAATTGTTTTTTAATAGTTCAAAAAATTGATTTTAATCTAATTAAAAATAAAATAAAAGTTAACTTTAGTTTTACTTTAAAATAAATATAAAAGAAAAATATTTAATTAAAATAATTTATTAAAAATTCAAAAATAAAAAATTAATATTGAGTTTAGAAATTATTTAATTTTAAAAAATAAAAAATAAAATATTATTTTATTTAAAAAAGAATATTTTAATTTTTTTTTTATTTTTAAACTTCAATTTAAAATTTTAAAAATTAAATAAATAAATATCTACTTTAGTTTTAAAATCGAAGTTGATCTTTATTTTTTTATTAAAATTTATTTTTAATTATCTGTTTTATGGTTTAGAGAGAGAGGGAGACTGAAGACGAGAGAGAGTAAGAGAGAGATGGAAGGAGGAAGTTGGGCTCCATGGAATGAGAGAGTGAGAGAGATAGGCGTAGCAGAAAGGTATGGTTCAATTATGTATTGATCTACGAAGAGCTCTCATCTTAAAACATGTAGAGTCACAAATTAACAATTTTAATTATTTAAATAAATTAAAGGAAATAAGTTATCTCATGAGTAAAAAATTAATGAAATGAAATATTAAAGCAAATTAAAATTTTATTTAAAATATAATAAAACACTTTTTACAAAAACACTTTTAACAAAAAAAGCGTTTTTAAAATTTTAAAATACCTACCTTAATTAAAATTTATAAAATATTTTATATGTATTTTGTTATTATTTTTATCAAATTTTAAGTGTTTAAAATATTTTCATGAATTTTGATTTTTGAACCATTTATATTTTATGGATATTTTTAAAAATATCCATTAAGATATTTATGATATTTTTTTTTATATTTCCTTTTTTGATATTTCTGTCAAATCAAAATATATTTTTCCTTATTTTGATCGTTATTTATATTTTTAGAACAATATAATTGATTTGAGTTTAAAAAAAAAAAACAAACTATATAACTGATTTGAGTGATGTGAGATGTCCACGTGTTCAACAAATAAAGCTTTAATTGTTTTTTAATAAGTTTTTGAAAGCTTAATCACTTTTACAATATAGTAAAATGTCTCTATTATTTACAATATGTGCTATTATTTTCATTTTAATAACCTGAAATCTACTTTCCCCAATAAATTATCTAAAAATATTATGTTTGGATAAAAACAATTTATTTTATCCTTTTCTCCTAATATTCTATTTTGAAAAAGAGAATTGTGTTATTTAAAGATCGTAATAAAACAAAATCAAATATTTGAAGAATGACCCGAGCAATAGTATTAAATTTTAAAAAAAAAAAATCATAAAATATAAGTAAAAAAAAAAATACCACCACAACTAAAATATTAATTTTTCTAGGCTTGTCATGACAATTTGAAAAAAAATATGGTGGATGTCTTGTTTGAAAAGAAAAATGTGAAATTAGGTTAAAACTATTTATAATATATATGGTGGTTTGGGTCGGTTCGGTTCAGTCGATTGTCACCTCTAAACCGCAAACTGAACTGATGTGTCGGTTTTTATAAAATTTCAAACCAATCCAAACCTATTAATTTTAAAAACCGTGGTTTCGGTTTGGTTCAATTCGGTTTTGTCGGTTTTTGGGTTTAGGAACACCTAACTATTCTCTAATCCTTTGTATTTATTAAACTACGATTGATAAATTTCTTTCTTTTAAAAAACCTTTGAAAATTAATATTTTTAAAGAATATGGACAATATCTTACAAAATAATTTTCTATAATAATATCTTTACAACTATTAATATCCTTATAAATATTTAAATTATTTTCATAATAATTTAGTTAAATATAAGATAATAGTTTTTTGAATAGATATTGCTTTTTAGAAAAAAATTTCAGGTCTTAACTTATTTGTATGAGAAAATTTTAGTATATCTATTTTTTAAATTAATATTATCTTTATCTGCTAAATTTAAATTATTTTTAAAGTAAAATTAGTCATAAACTCTAAATAAATATTTTTAGAGATAATATCTTCCATATTGACATCTTTAAAATTATTAATATGATAATATCTTTATAAATATTTAAATTATTTTCATAATAATTTATTTAAATATATAATAATATAATAAAATTTGTAGGAATATTTTTTGGAAAAAAAAACCGTGAAACTCATTTATATAAGAAAAAAATTTAGAATATCTCATTATTTTACAATTAAAATTATATATCATCAATTTAAATAATTTGAAATATTCATATTTTAATGTATATAAATTTTCAAACTACAATTTTACCGGAAATCTCTATTTCAAAAAAAAAAGCAGTCCATATTTTTTAAAAAAAATGCTCTTTTGGAATATATGCCTAATAAAAATTAAAAAATATAAATACATAAATAAATAAAATTGTTTGATTTTTCTGTTTTTAAATAAATATTTTTAAAGAATATGAATAATCTCCTAAGGAAATATTCTTTCATTATTTTATTATCATAATAATAAAATAATTATTTTAGTATATTTTTATAACATATTTTTATTTTGATAAACTTATATTTATTATTTATTATTTTATTAATATTGAATTAATTTTCATATATAATATTGTAAAATGATTTTAATATATTGATTTTGTAGTATTAATTTATTTTTTAATAATTTAATTTTTCTTAAAATAAATAAATTTAAAAAATAATTTATTTTTATTAAAATTATTTTTTTGACAATGATATAAATACATTTTTATTATTTTCATTTATATTGAAAATAAAGATTGTTGGTTAGAGTTGGATAAAGATTTTAATTAATTAATGCAATAATTTCTTAGAAAAAAATACAAATTCATATTGAAGAAAAACAAGAACATAGAAATTATATCATATGATGTTTTGCACATCATTTACTTAAACTAATACATTAACTACAAAGTGGATATAAGTGATCTTAGTGATGATAATTTTAGTAATTGTAATAAATATGATAGTGAAAATTATGAAGGTGGTTTACCATCTTATTAATTTTTTATATTGTATATTATCATTTAGTTAATGTATTTTAGTGTGTAGCTTTTATTAATATTGTTTTATTTTCTAATGTAATATGATGATCTATAATATAATATTTATTAGTTTAAAATGTATTTTTATTTATTACAATTTTATTTATTTAATATAATTTTATATTTATATTTAAATATAAATAAAATTATTTCATACATCATATTCTTAAAAAATTTTAATTTTAAAAAATGAATATTTGAAGAATAAATAATGATTTGGAGTTGAAAATAAAGATTGCTTTTTAGAATCGGGTCTTTATTCGTTTCTATGCCAATTTAGAGTGAAAAATAGAGATTTCGTTTTTAAGATGCTTATCCTTTCTTACGAAGAAAAAAAGAAAAACCATTCATAGACCTAAGGCCTCTCTCTCTCCCTCCTTCTCTACTGCCCTCTACTTTGTGGTATTCTGAAATCCGGTTGTTGGGTTTCATTACGCATTTTACGCTGGAGAATCGCCATAGCTTTGAACAGTGGATTGAGATTTGCTCTAAGCTCTTCAAATCGTATCCAAATCAGGTTCTTCCTGTCATTTCATTCTAGGGTTGTTTCCTATCGATTTTTGTTTGTTTGTCTAATTGTTTTCTAGAGAGAAACTAGGGCAAAATCTTCTTTAGAGATCTGGAAAGAAAACGAGATTCATATATTTTGTATCTAGTTTCACTCATTTTACTTTTCCTTTCATTTACATCCTTTTGGTTGCCAAGAAACCAAGGAATGAAATAATTTATCTCGGGTTCTCAGGGAATGAAAATATTCACTAAAGCTAACCAGAATATTGGTATTAGGTTTAGTTGAGCTGAGGTTTTTCTTTTATGAGTTCCAAAGTAATGTCAGATCTACTATTGATTTTTTATTTTATTTTTGTTTCCCCCTTTTCTGGGAGCTTTGGATGGGCTAATATACGATGTAGTAGATTAGGATCTTGATCGTGGATTTTCCTTTATTATGGTTCAGTTTGTTGATAATTTTGTAAATTAATTTACAGTGACGTTAGCTTTCAAATTTATGTAAAATTTTGGCATTTATGAGAGAGTCTCGTTCGCACGAGAGACTCTTACCCATTAAAGGATTTTGGCTGAAATATTCAATTCTTCATCCCGTTCTATTTTTTGATTTTCTTTAATTGGAAATCTTAGGGCTCGAGAGAAAAGGTAGTCACAATCTTTGCGTAAATTATTAATTGATTGTTTTAAATGAATATTTAAAATATGTAAAAAATTGCAATTCTACGCTCACGGAATTGATAATTGCATATCGAGAAAATGTTGTCTGTGTATTTTAAAAAAATGCGTGGGTGGTTTTTTGTAGCCAAAACATGCTTGAATTTGGCAATCTCTTACATTAAATTAACTGTGAACAAAGAAGTTTGCATCTTAAGCGGATGCGCGGGAGATAGATCAATTTACGCGAACTGGTAAGAATATAGGTACCTCTTCAATTTCATGATTCCGTGTTCAATTAAGCGGGATTCTCTTCGGTCACGACCCATATGCACCCACGAAAATCGAAAAAAGGGAAAAAAAAATCAAAAAGAGGTGTGGCTTGCTGAGGAGCCCAACCGCATACTAATTTTCCTAAAATAAAAATATCTGTTCAGAAAAAGGTGAAATTGACGTATAATAGCAAGTATTAGACGGTAGGCGAGTCGGGCATCGTTGGTGGTGGTGGTAGGTTGAAAGGTAGATTTATGCTCTTCTCAGCTTCCTCTTTCTGATTATTCTATCTCTTTCTTCTTTTTTTTTTCTTTTCTTTTGTTGTTCGACTTTCCTTTGTAGATCTATCTTCCATGTCAGTGAGTTTTTTTTATTTATAATTTTTAATATATTTTGATGATCTATACGATGATGTTTGTTGGTTGTGTTTTGTGAATCTTGTTTTGGTTTTGTGATCTTTGATGATCGGGTTCTTTGGCGGTGTTTTGGGGTGTGATGGTCTAGTTTTGCGGTTTTGTGGTTGGATTGTTTGGTAGCGAAAAAAACGAAGGACAAGCCATGAGAATTATTATTATTATTTTGATTTTACCGGAGAGATTAAAAAAATTTGAGGACTGATTACACTTATTTTCGTAGTTTTCTTGGAGGTATAATTTTTATCATTGGAGTCTTGAAAATGTATCATTATTGCGGTGTTATTATATTGTTTTTGTTTGTTTTGTTCACATACGATTGTTGATGATTGAAAACCCTAGAGCAGAAACAGGAAAATATGCACAAAAAAAGGAATTTCCAGTCTTGTATCCGCGATTTTAAAAAGAAAAAAAAAGTAAACATAGAGAGAATAGGCAATCACGATTATTTGAATGATTCAGGAAACTGTTTGGAAGAGAGTTTTCTCAAGTATTATGATGATCCGGTTTGATATTTGTCGTGTTTTCTTGACTGTAATCATGCCTTTTGGGCTATATATATTCATTTTGATGGGTTTAATTGTTTAAATTGCCAGCTTGTAGGTCGACATGGAAGCCAAACTGAAATCGTCATATGTCTCTGTTCCTTTCCTTATACTTGTTTCTTTGTGGTTTTTCTTCGGCAACCCGCAGAGATGGAGTTCATTTAGAGTTGGACTCAAAAGATAAAATTGGACCAAGCTTGACTAGCTTGCTGGCTTGAGTCGATGAAGAGATTCACGAAAATCTTCCATTAGGAAGTATTTTCACCACAGTAGAAGGGACTCTCGGGATGCGATGTTGTAGCCTTTGAAAAACTACATGGATGCACAATACTTTGGTGAAATTTCTATTAGTACTCCCCTCAAGTGCTTTGTAATATTTGACACGGGTAAGCTCCAGGCACATGGGTTCCATCATCCAAGTGCTATTTCTCGGTGAGCTTTCATTTTTCTGTGCAATGTGACAATATGTTCGAGAACTCTCTTTCATTCAAGTTGGTTGACGAGGATAATGATCTGAATTTTGTCATTTGTTGTAGGTGCTTGCTTTTTCCTCGAAGTACAAGTCAAGTAATCAGTACCTATAGGAAGAATGGTTGTTCTTATCATACATGTCGATTGTGTTTTAAAATATCATTATGATCATTTTTATGAGAGTGATTTTAATTGGTCGATATTGTTGGCTTGTGGTAACCAGTAATCTTATTCAAGCGCAGTGTTCTTCATAATATTTACTTGAGTCACCTATAGGTTTGGAACCATTGTCTAGAATTTATATCGATAATTGGGTACCTCTGACCTTGTCATCCTTAAGTGCAAATCTGTGACATTCATTGTAGTGCTGAGCTATCTCGGGGTTTTTAGTGAAGACCATGTAAAAGTTGAAAGCGAACTCATTGTGCGGAATCGGGTAAATCGAAGCCGGTTTTCCTCTTATATTGATCGATAATTTTGATCATGGTACATCTATCTTGCTGTGTGAGTCCTCCTCGGGGAATTTATTAGTGACAAGTGATGTCACATTTTGGTGGCCAAATTTGATGGTATATTAGGGCTTGGATTTCAAGGATTCTGTTGATCGTCACGTGTGGCATGTTGGACAACTTTGATATTTGCGTGTTGTATTGTTTGATGAGAAAGGCTTACTTTAGTTGTTTTGTTGTTATATAGCATGCGCAGATGGTAACATTTTCTAGGTTTTAAGGTTGATTATTCTTGAATTTTTCCTATATACGATGAGGCATGTGCATGTATTTACAGGTATAACATGGTGAAACAAGGTCTTGTTAACGAGCTAGTTTTTCATTACATTTGACAGCGTCGAAGATGATGGAAGGAACTTGTGTTTGGTGGACTTGATCCAGTCGCTGAGGGTGAGCATACATATGTTCAGTGACACGAAAGGCTATTGGCGGGTTTAACGTCGCAATATTCTATCTTATATTGTAAAACATGTCTGATTTTATCATCAATTATTTTCTCATTTTGTTTATCTATATTTCTTGTTGATAGTTTGACATGGGCGATGTTCTTATTGATGGTAAAACAACTGGTAAGACCCCTCTTGAAGCCTTACTGTGTGCTCTAAAAACCAAGAAGTAAAAAATTGGAGCTAAGAATGAAAGACGTTGATTTAGAGATCCTTTTTAATGGTGTAAGCGCATAATTAGTACTATTCTTATTCTGTTTTTGACCTGAAGCATCTTGCCGCAGTCTTGTCTTTGGAGGTTGTCGACAATTGCGGTCGGGGACTTCTTTGTTGGCAGGTCCAACGGTATGTATAAATGCTCTAGAGTTTGGTTATTTGGTTTTTTTTCTTCTAGAAATTGTTGTACTAGTTGCTACTTTTATATTCATGTCGGAGGACATTTAAGATTTTGTAATTTAGTTTCAAAGTTATCACGGTGGAAATAGAGTATCTACTATGCGGCGTTATTGCATGTGTTCAATACCCATGGATTACGATTTATGCGTTAGTTTGGCTTAAATTCCATATGTACCATCTGAACTTATATAAATTCTGCATGGTAGGCTGAAAAAATTTAATTAGTTTCTTCTCTTCTCCCCAAAACAAAAATAATACCTCATTTTGGTAGCTTCCCTCATGGTTTAGAACTTTGTCAAACAATTGAAGTGGCATCATTCCGGTTCTTTCCTTTGTCGGACTTTTTGTGGAATGTTTACTATTGATTGGGCTGTTTACAATAGGAGAATACGTTTTATTATTATTTGTGTCGGGTTTGGGTTGTGAATGTTGACGATCCGTACATTGATCACGACATGAACACTACCCGTCGACCTGAGTGCCACCCTTATTATATATATAATTTTTGCATCTTTCATATTCTTTCTGAATTTTTTGAGGCATCATTTTATTAATAGTTCTAAGGTCTTTTATATTCAAAAGCAACAAAAAGGTATATTGTTTCAACCACAGCCAAGCAGCGTGCCAAGTTTCGTTATAAAAGCATGTTTTTTTATTCTATTGTCAGTAAAATTAATTTTAATTGAAGCATGTTCTCAATTATTTTTATTAGATATAACCTTTTTTTATTATTGTTGTGCTTATAATAGAATAAATCTGAAAGGGGTAAGGACATAAGGTCGCATATGAAATGCCACATACTTACGAATTTATTTCATATGCTTTCGAAGAAATTTGAAGCGAGAGGTATTAATTTTACTATAAAGAATTTTATTTTCTTTCCCTTTTAATTATCTTGATTTTGAAATGTTATTTATTTATTTGAAATTGAATTGAAGTGATGATTAATTTTGTGTTTACTACAGTTTAAGAAAAATGGCGTCGACCAAAGCCTGAGATAAGATCTTTTGAAATATCACAAAGCATAAAGATGGATCATGTATCTTGGAATCTACTGACAACTTTAGTAAATTTATTTTTCTTATTCTTTGGTTATTTTGAATAATTCTAAATTTTAGTTGATATTTGTATGTATTTAGACTGAATTCATTTGTAGGAAAAATTGAACAACTTTAGCTGTCGATGAAGAAAAGGTGAAATACAGACGAATGAGGCTATAGTTCCTTTAAAAGAAGATGCAATTTCTAAAGTCCTTAGTCCGGATAAATAGTAGTGTCAGAATGGGTTTCAAAATCAGTCCAAAATGCTTGAGAAAGAGAGGCTAGTGAAACAGGATGAATGAGTGACAAGGGCTTGCTACAACAAGTTGCAATTTGGCCATTTCGGAGTAAAATAACGAGATATTGTTACTAGGCGTGATGGTGCTCTAGCCAAAGAAGAAGTTGCGATTTGAAGAAATACTTTGTAATTTAATTTATATAGTTTAATATTTTATTTTATTTTATTTAGATATATGACTTGTAGTGTTGGATTAAGCATTCGGATAATACCTTTGATATTGTTTAATGGCATAGTGTTGTTTTATTTTTTTAATTTATATCGTTATATAAACGTTTTTATTGATAAATTTAAATGTCTTATTAATACTCTTATTTACAAGTATGCATATTTTATTGACAATTTCTCTATTTCCAATTAAATATAAATATCATATGATATATATATTAATTACTTTAGGCATTAGGTAAAGAGATTAATAATAATGATAAAAATGAAAAATTATATGCGTAAAAGATGATGAATAATGACATTTTTTAAGCGTCTAATATAATTGATTTATGACAAGTAATCATAACGACACTTTGCAGTATCACAAACGTCATTAATAATATCATAATAAACCGATATCCCGACAATTGTAAGTATCAAAATATTATGCTTAAACTACACAATAAAATATCATTGTTGCAATGTATTACAACATATATTAACGTTGTAATTGAGTTGTTTTATCGACACTTAAAAACGTAAGTAGTACTATCGTAATAAACATATATGACAACATTTGGAAGTATCAAAACATATACTTGAGCAGCGCAACCACATGTCGCAATAGATATATATTATGACGTAATAATGCTGTAATTGAGTGGTTTTAACAAGCGCACAAATGTCAATAGTAACATCGTAAAGGCGATATAGCGACAACTAAAGTATCAGAAACATTATGTTCAAGCAAACAACACCAAATGTCACAAATCCACGGTATACAATGACGCATAATAATGTTATGCTTGAATGGATGTCACAACACTTAAAAATGTTAGAAGTCATATCATAATAAATATCTGGCTGGCATTTGGAAGTGTCGTAGCATTATACTTAAGCAACACAACAGCATGTCATTATAGCGATGATTATGACACATATTAATTTCGTAATGACTTGGATTTAACAACACTTAAAAATGTCTTAAGGTCTATCATAATAAACTGATATGGTGACACTTGGAAGTATCGAAATAGTATATTTAAGTGACGTAATAACATGTCGTAACAACTATGTATTACAACACATAATTGAAAGGATTTAACAACACTTCAAAATGTCGTACGATACGTCACAAAGTACATATACCGACATTTGCTTCTTTTGATGTTATAGACCAAAGTGACATTGGCCTAGGCAACATATAAGCGACGTTTTGTAAAAATGTTGGTATAAAGTTAAAGCGATATTTTTTTTGCCTATTACAACATAAGTTAAACGTTAGATAAAACCAATTTTGTTGTAGTGAAAATGCGAACAAATATGAACATAAGAGAGGGAAAATAGCAAAATACAAGTTGATACTTTAAAAACTATTGGTAAGTGAATTAATGGGGTATTAATAAAAAGGCAATTGATGTTCAATGAATTAAAATCTGAGTAAATAAATATTGATGAACTAAAGGTTAAAGAGTTAAAGAATTAGCAATTGGGGTTTAAAAGACTAAATAAAATTGTGAGACATAAATGGAGAAACATGAAACACTAGTAAATAAATGAGATAGTGGAACATGAAAGTGTGCACACCTAAACAAACAAATTCCCACTTAAAAATTGATTGACTTAGGCTTCATGGAATCATGTTCACCAATATCATTTAAAGTCTCCATTATGCATTAAAAGCTCACACATCAAAGCCATCAAAAATTTCAACAAGAAAAGAAAGTTGCAAGGTCATCTTTATTAGGTTATCAAGTTTCTTCCCAGATACTCTTGTTTTAAAACCCGAGAGGCAAATAGATGAACCCATACAAGATAAATAAGAAGGCAAAGGAAATCAAAACCAAAACCCACCAAGAGCAAGAGGAACCCAAATTACAACAATTATTAACCCTGCAAGACAACTAGATTTAAACCCAATATGTTAACTAAAATTCTGCATATAAAAAATAATAATAATAATAATAATGGCTAAAACCAAATTAAGCATAATAACTAGATTCCCGAAATTTAAACTCAGAAATTCATAGAACAAAAGTTAAAACTAAACCCATAAAACAAAGCCAAACCCAAATTAGACACCACTATATTCGACTAGATTGAAACCCGAGCATTGAAGAACCAAATCAATTATCTTAGAGCATCTCCAACAGAAATTTATCTAAAATAGCTACTCAAAATATATTAAAATATTGTATTATCTATTTTAACTAATCACTTTTTCAAAGTCACTCCAACAACGCTATCTATTTTAGCTATCAATTTCAACTAACTTTAACTAACTTTCAATTAAAAATTTTAAATACTATTTAGTATGACATGTCATCACCATATTGATGATATCACGTGTTGATGTGTTATGCCACGTCATCAAATTTTTAATTTTTTTAATTTTTTTTAATAACGATCATATTTACAATGATCACGAAATTCAAAACTCTAAGCAAATCTAGTTGAGCATCAATGAAATATGCATGGAAATTACTAGGCACTACTTAAGCAAATGTTATTACAGTACTTGTACCATGATTACTACTATCTTAATTTGTTTGTCTATTAATAAAAAAGAATTACATCTTCTTTCCCGATATTTCCATTTGGCGGCGTTGATAATCGACGCGATTAAAGTGTGAAACTTGCCTCAAAAATACATTATTCGATCTTCCTCTTTCATTTGCTCCATTTTCATTTTCTCTTTCTCTTGTAGTAGACGTTGCTCCTCGTGTAGTAGACGTTGCTAGATTATTAATATTGAGAAAAAATAAAAAAATATACATAATATATTATATATTATAACAATTAAATTTAATGTTCTAATTGTTTCCATAATTTCTCATAATTTGTTTTTATTTTTCGTTAATTCCGTGTTTCTGTTTTGTATTAATTTTTAGACAATTTCCTATTTTTCAAAGTTATTTGAAATTTTTTGTTCCTAATTGTTTCATAATTTGCTTTATATTTTTAAGGAGAGAAATGAGGGTCATGGAAAATAGATGGCCAAATGATGACTATGGAAAATAGATAGCCAAATGAAAGCTATGGGAAATAGATAGCCAAATAGCTAGCCTCTTGAAGTGGATTTTTAGGAAGAAGCTAGCTAAAATAGCTAAGAGGAGGGGGTTTAGTTAGCCTAGCCTCTTGGAGATGCTCTAATACCTATCTAAATAAAACCCGAGAATAGCAAAGAACCTAACAAAAATATCCACTAAAACGTTTTGATAACAAACGGATAAACCAAAAATAGCCTAAGTTATCATGTAAAATGGCATAGCAACATCAACATAATCTACCTCGTCTACCGAGGAATGAAAGACCTAAAATGAGCAAGAACAAAAGTGAATTTAACCAATAATAACCTAAAACTAAAAATAAATACCAGCCTTGAGTCCATTTTCTACTAACCAACTTTCTTAGAAACCACCTCTATGATCCAACTTTTTTCCATAAGAGCCAGAACCCTCATCTCCCTCAAAACCAAGACATTCGTCTCCACTAACGAAACAAAACATCCAATGAGTGGCTTGCAATGACACAACCGACCCTAATGTGTATTGTGAACCTTTCTCGAACACTGCAGTGGCGTCGTCCGCCGGGATCGGCGGCTCGGGCATTGTAAACTCACGGCTCAGCCAATCTCGGATCGAGGAGTATTGACTCCACGTGGTTGCGAAACGAGAGAACCTTTGGAGCATTTGGAGCCGAGGGCGTAGAAGAATCGCGTTGTGGATCATATATGAAACATCTCTCACATCTTGAATCCATGAGCTCTTGTGAAGAGTGGGGATTGAGATAGAAGGAAGAAAGAAGTGAGAAAAGAATCGAAGGGCCCAGAAGAGACGGGAAGAGGAGAACAGAAAAGCCAAGAGGGGCGGAAGATGTCGGTGGGAGGTCCCCAGCAGGGAAGAATAGAGGAGTCAAGGGGATAAGAGAGAGAAAAGCAAAAGGGAAGAAGAGGAAGGAGAGACACAGTTGGGTCTTCAAAAAAGCAATGAAGGGGAGAGAGTGGGTTAGGTCATAGGGTTGGATGGGTTTGATCACGTGGTGAGGTGATAAAAATAATAATATTTAATAATAATATCTCTAGCTACTAAAGTAAAATGAGAATTTATCATATTCTTTCAAGGTAATTATAGAACTATAAATTGTCACGCCTTCTTGTTTTATTATTATTATTGTTATTATTATTATTATTATTATTATTATAAAACATATAGTAACAACATTATCTGAATGCATCAAGAAAATTACATTCTCCAAAAAGTAATGAGTTGTTTGCATAATTCTTGAAATGAATTTATTATTTTTTTTGGTTTCTCCATAAAATATGAATACTTTTCATATGCAGTTTATTAAGCATAAGAATTAATAAGCTTCTTTCGGTTGCTTGTTACTTACAAGTTACAACACTAAGAAAACTACTTTTTGCAATATAGAAGAAAACTCGCCGTGTAAATCGAGCCTCAAAGCAAATTTTTTATTGTGCCAAATATGAAAATGAAGGCAATAACAAAATATTTTTTTCTACATTAATGAAGTGTATAGATGATCAAATAGTGTCTGTATCACAATATGTAGAACTTTATAAGTATGCCACCTTTTACCTAACTCCTCGTGAATAATTGTGAGCTCTTGGTGAAGAGATATTCTTCCTCTTCTAACATCTGTTCTAGTTGGACATGAAGAGGCAAAAGGATTAGGAGGCAAGGTTATATTGTCCCCTCCTATCATTTTTATCGCACATTTCATGGAATGGCGATTCACTGGGTACCATTGAATGCACCAAAGACCCACAATGCTTAGCCTCTTTGCTATTTCAGTGTCTTTCTCTTTCTCTAATCGGATATGTGCCTCCCCTTTTTGTTCTAAATGATTGTAGAGCCATTTTGGAAAATACATTTGGCTATTGTTCCCATCACAACATCATTATTTTCCTCCTCCCTACCACATTTCAATTGACATTCCGAAACTATAAAACATGGCGATTTATGAGACATACTTCAAATTTCTGACAATACTTCAGTCCCTTGTCAGTTGTCATAGAAATAATGCTTTGCTCCTTAGAATACACTGTCGGGCTAAACTGAAAACAAAAATTTTGATCTAGCAAAACACATGTTTAATATCAAAATAAAGGATTCTATAACCACAACCCCGTAATATTATTTTGACCCTTTAGCTATACCCAAAACAGTATCATGAAGTTTTTGCCAACCTAGTGATTGGTTCTTAAATATGAACTTCTCAAGGGACCCACTTGGTAGAAATTCATAAATTAAAGCTGGTTTACAACCATTGGCACAAAATCCAACCAAGCTAACCACATTGATACGATGGATTCTGCCCATTATTCCTAATTCATTGATAAACTCTTCTCCATTTTCTCTAGAATCATTAAGTATTTCCACTGCAACAAAAACTTCATTTAAAAGTTTTCCTTTATAAATTATTCCATAGCCCCCTTCACTGAATTTATCCTTGAACATATTCGTTATCTTCTTAATATCAGCATAGGAGTACCTCGATGGGTTAAGAGCTTTGTAATCTTCAAAACTTTTGCTTTGTTGTGTTCTTGATTTATACAGATATATTAGCAAAATAATGACTAATAGAAAGAGGAAACCAAAACTAATTACTCCTAAATGGATGGAGGGAAAAGTGGTTTTGAGTAAGTAAATAAGCAAGTAAGAAAATTCAACTTTTAGAGTAAATGAATAAATTTAAAAGAGAAATTTGAGAATCCATTATTTTCCCCACAGTTGATTAAAGAAGCATTGGTGAATGAAAAATTACCTTCATTCATCCACTCTTTTCGGATATATCTGTGTAAGAGAATAAATTTATTAGCTTCGTAGCTTGAATCACGAGAAAATTCATAATATGTTATATGATGATTTCGATGTAGGTTTTAGTAACTGTTATTGGTTTTCAAATGAAGGCCACTGTTCCTTTTGTTTGCATCGGATTATATGGGTAACTCAACTTGTAATGAAATGACATGGCCCACTTTTCATTCCCATCACATGGAAACACTAGTAGTTTTGGTCAAGCAATGAAATCATTATAAATGTTTAAAAATATAAAATTTGAGGAAAATCTTCTTTCTCTATCTAGCTCTATATAATTTTCCTCACCTTGAACGTCAAAACATTAAACAAAGAACTAAAATGTACAATTTCATTAGTTTCTAATTCTGCCTTGTTTTTTTCTTTTTTATTTTACTTTTTCCCTACCTTGATGTTTCCACAGACAGAGGATGAGGATGATTCCATCAAATGCATATTATATATTCAAGAGATATAAAGAAAACCCAAATATAAAATAATTCTGCCAGTGTCATGTTAACCTAAAGGAATATAGTCATCAATATATGTAATTTTATATTCCTTTCAAATAATTTATTAATATTTTTTTTAATATAAATTTATTGACTCCATTCGGAATTTGTCAGTACTAATAAAAGAAAATTGAGATGAAAAGTAGAGTGAAAAAAAACTAGAGAAAATGAAAAAAATAGGTTTCAACTTAATAGAATAGGTATATGAATGCCCTTATGCGAATGCGTATGTCTTTATTTTGCCAAAACTTTAAAATAAGTGGAAATACGCTTAAAAACCCTGAGGCATTTGTAGACTTTATCCCAAACTTAATAAACACTTGTATATGTTTATCAAACTGAATATATTTGTTCATTTATATTATATAAAAGATTTAAAAAATTTAAAAATATGTACAATTTTGAAGAATTTTGATTACATTTGATTTTTTTTAATATGTTTTACACTGAAACCAAACATGAGAAAATAGGGATGAAAATTGGTCGAATTTGAGTAGGATTTTAAATTTCTCATACCCATCTCCATTTATTATTTCTATCCTCTTCCGATTTAGATTTTTTATCCCCATCCTTTCATCCATTGGAGGATTGGGTACCAATACCCTACCCAAATACTCTATTCTAATTTGTGAAATAAATTGTTTTAGAAAATCATGAATATTAAAAATAATTCTTGTTTCATATATCATTAATATAATTTTATTGTGATACTCATGAAATCAATAAATCCATGTGTAAATGGTAATGAGTAGATATATATATATATATATATATATATATATATATATATATATATATATATATATAAGTATATATATATATATTATATTTAATTGGGCATTCGGGTTGTGATGGGTTAGATATACTTTCAAATCATCTCCATCCTCGAATTTGAAAATTTCCGAACCCTAATCTCTATTATTTAGTTCGGGCCTTAAAATATGAGTTTCTGTACTCCTCTTCATTCGACCTGCATCTGGATTTTTCTTTCGATTTCGAAAATTGTCATCTCTATCTTATTATTATTTTTCTTTACTATAGTACTTTTAGCCTCAGGGTTCCAAATGGAGCCTTTATCTGTTTCCCTTTTTCGTTTTTTCCCCCTTAAATACAGATAATACTACAAATCATACATTTATACATGCATATATTTTTAAAACTAAATAAATTATTTTAAAATTTTTAAAAGATAAATTTCAATTTTCTAACTTTGACAGACATTTTTAATATTCCATTCTTTTCAAGTATGTTCATCGAAAGTATTTCTTAAACTTCTCCACAAACTTTTTTTTTCTTCCATTTGAAAGAGTTCACTTCCCTTCCAAGCCTCTATAACTACATTATTGAATTAATTAATCACAATATAAAGTATACAAGTTCACAAAAAGATCATTATGTATATATCCGTTTATTTTCAATAATCATTCCTTCTTATTATCAATTGCTTGTCATCATTTTTCTTTGGCTTCTTCTTAATCGCATAAAAGACATATAGAAATGATAGATTCTCAACATGAATAAATACATAAAATCAATTAACTATATATACATATTTGCTTACTAATAATAAAGTTCTATAGTAAATTGGAAATAAATATAAATCTAAAAAAATATGTTTCAATGTATATTTTCATTGGTTTATATACAAATGAAAAGTTAGGCCTTGAAACTGAAGGGAAATTGCCGTGATATGAAATTGATTAATGAATTCAATGATTTCAATAGATTATTCTAATATTAGTAGTCATCCTTTACCCTCTTTTAGCCTAATGTATTTCTTCCTTTCCCACTACCGTAATCCCCTGCAAGAAATTAAAGAAAAGGTTGTTATGAGGTTTTTTTTTTTTTTTTTTTGAAGACACCTATTTCAAAGCAATAAAATGCTCCACTGAACTCGAATTTGACTCTCTTTAATACCCTTATAATCAAGTGTAACGATGAACACTTTACCACTTGTAAAGGAGTTTTATAACCTGTTACGTTTGTAATAGAGCTGAAAAATGACAATTAAGTAGAATGTTAATGTTATGTCTCTCAAACCCAGTATTAGATTCATTAATGTTTTTAATAAATTATTTAAAATGTAATTCCCAAAAACTCAGGTAAGTTAAACTCGTTGATTATGTGCTTGTTTGTTACCCCTTCTTTGAGCAAGAAACAAACTCAAGCAAAGTTTACTAGTAAGTTCCTAACCCTATGCCTACAGACATTACAATTTTTATTTCCTTTTGTAGTGAAACCACTTAAATGCAGTCTTTATATGAAAGCCTGAGGGTATCTTTGAATCAAATTTCTCGAAGATATATTCAAAATTCAACCCAGAACTCGGGAAGCTTCGAGTTTTTTGACCTGAATCGATGTTGAGCTTGAATCTAGCGAAATTTGATCGACTAGACTACAACCCTAAAGTAATCTCAGGTGATTGGTTATAGGAAGGCTGATCAAACCGTCATTGTTTTGAATTCGATGGAACGTGGTGTCAGGTGTATATGTTGTGTGCTGATCTTGTGGTGAGCGAGAGAAAGAAATGGTGTTTTGAATGGACAATCATGATGACGCCGTGCATGGCGTGCAAAAAGTGGTAGACCCGTGGAGCTTACGTACGATTGTGGTCCAAATAAGACGAACCAAGAATAACCTTAGAGCTTATTAATAAGGCTCTATTTTCCCTTACAACATGCCTCTTCATACCAAATAATAAATCTATTTATTTTTTACATTTTACCTATAGTTTTCTTAATTCATTATAATCATATTTGATTTCTCAAAAACATAAAAATAAAAATAAAGTAAAGAAAAATAGACTTAAATGGAGTAATTTCAAACAATTTTCTAATATTTGTGTTGAACTTGAAAACTCAACTCAATTCTTCTAGAACAAATATATACAGAGATAGAATTCCAGAAGCATCTAAAACAGTTATAGGAGCTCCTGAGTTAGTTACAGGAGCCAAAGCATCTAAAAGAGAAAACAAAAGTCACGCAGCCTATATGGCTTCTAGGACCGTCAGTGATGCAGCTGTTGTATATTCAATACCTTCAGCAATTTGTTACTACGGACAAACTCTTGTTATTTATTTTACCTGATAATTATAAAGATTAAATAATTAAAAAACAAATATAAATTAACTATTTTTGCTGATGTTGAAACAAAAATAACGAGAAGAGGAACAAAGTGTTGCTATAAAACTGGCATTAGTAGATTCAAAAAGGGAAGAAAGAAGCAAAACCATAGAAAATTCTGAAACAACACGAAACTGAGAGATTTTATTGATAAAAATATTTGAATTCATGTTTACAAGAGTCCCTATTTGCCCTAAAAGTCCGGTTTAAGCGGGAAAAGGGAATCGATGTATGAAAAGTCTCAAACTCAAATTTTAATAAGAATATAATACTAATGATGTAGTTCAAAATGAATAAATAACAAAACTTACCATGTTTTCTTTTTCTAAATTGATCAACCGAAAAGACTGAAATGACTATAAGGAACTTAAACTGAATATATATTGTTTATAGTTTACGATGATGCTTTTTCTATCGATATTGTGCTGGAGCTTGCTGGAGTCCCTTGGGCCGATCCGTCAAGTCGGGTCAATGTACAACCTGCACAAAAAAAGTGTGGTCTGGCGGGGGGCGAGCCGATCGTCTCTCCGATGCCTAAGTCAGTTTCTTTCTCACGAGAAGAAAAGAGATCCATTGTGGATGGCTTTGTCATTGCGTATCTTTCTTTGGTGGAATTGCTCGGTATTTATCATGGGTGATCACGATGACTTTCCTTGTTAGATGGTGATACGACATCTTCTCAATTGGGCAGAGAATCTTCTTTTCCTTATTGCTAACTGAATATTAGAGGATAATTAAATCTGCATTGTGGGGATCCTCTTCCTTAATGCAGATATTCTGATCAAGAAGCATGGTGCTTTCCCCTTTCTACGCTCAACTGGTGGGACAAAGAAACTTTAATTATCCCTCATTACTAGTCCGGGGCCCCTGCTGGCTTGGGGCCCCGCCCCGGGTTCGCGCCCCTAAGAGGAACCACACAGATGTCGACATGGGCCAGCCCCACGTGAGGCTCTTGCCAACCCTCACCGAGGACTCTGCAACCCCCCTTTAAGGTTGCTCCCCGGGCTCCTGTCTCGTGGGCCTGCGGGCTGCTTTTATGTGCATTATCATTGCCCCACCCAGCATCTGCGGAGCTCGGGTGAGGGCGCACTGCTTTGTTTTTTTTTTTTTTTGGACTAATAGCGACCTGCTTTCGCAATGACGCTACAGTTGAGTTTTAAGCATCCCACGGCTATTTGAACCGTACTCCCTTGTTCTCCAAACCTCTTTCTCAGTTTCCCCTGTTCTTCAAACCTCTTTCTCTGTGGTCTCAGATTTTTCTTTCTCTCTTTAAACTTCCCACTCACGCCAGATCGTTTCGGTGGTTTCATCGTCTATCTCGCTGGGAGCCGCCCCCGTGTTCTCTTCCCTAGTTTGGTAATGCTCTTTCTCCTTCTTCCCTTGTTTACCTTTTCTTTGCTCTAGATCAAAGGTCCCCCGTGGTCATTGTTTGTCTCCCTTCTTCCCCTTTCGTTGGAATTGCCGAGCACATCTTAGCCGCGGGAGTAATTTGCTCTAACTTTGGGTTATCGTATAAGTTTTAGCCGATTCCACCTCTTTTATCATTTGTTTGACCTCTCTTACACTCGCCCAATCATGCGTAATTCCTCTGAGCCCACTGCTCTTCTCGTTTTCTGCAAGATAGGAGTAGTTTTGTCGAGGAATCTGGATGAAGTAGATAGGTGAGGGGTCCCACGTCCTCGCTATCGCTTGCCGATCAAGTCCCCAAGAAGACCTCCTTCCCCTTCTGGCAAAGGCAAGAGCAAGGTCAATGGAACAAGGCAATTCTTAGCGTACCCTAGCTTTCACTTGAGGGTCAAGAAAAAATGTCGGTTAAATCTAGTCTAGTAAAGCCCTCTTTGACATACCTTCACCTCTCACTACAGCCCTTCTGCTCTATGTTTGGTGCCTCATCTTCATTTACATTGTCCGCGCCGGAGATGGTTTGCTTCTTTGAGGTGGCCTTCAAGAACGGCCTTCGCCTCTCTCTGCATCCCTTTATCAAAAGCGTCTTGCAACATTTTAATGTCTGTTCGGCCCAACTTTCTCCCACTTCTGGGCGCTCTGCAGCTACCGGTCTTCTTGGTGGATAAAGGACTGGGGTTCCTAGCATAGCTTTCTCGTCTCCCGATTTTTAGTGAAGGGAGGCCGCAAAGGGCTTTTTTGTACAGGCTTCGAAACTCTCCAACGCCAAGCCGATTCCATTCCTGACCTTCCGTCTTCCCAAACACCGGAAGGAACGTATTTTTTGTTAGCTGGGTCGTACGAGTATAATCCCACTGGACTGCAAGACACGCCGGCATTCTTAACCCGCGATCTGCCCCCCGAGAACCTTCATGAGCTCCCGTTTACAAGACTAGGCCTTGGGGCCTACGAATCTCACATGAGGTGTTTTTAACTCTTTGCTTTGCCGTGCGGCTCTCGTGTATTCGCCTCCCGGGTCTCGCCCCGAGGATGAAGCAGAGTGAAGATAAGTTAGCTAAATGCAAACTCCGCTGGATCGTATTCCTGGGCCTTATTAGAGTTGTGACATTCCCCTGTCTTCTTTGTAATGAATCTTCTAATCTCCGCTTGAGGCCAATCCTATCTTTCCTCATGAAGCCTCTCGTGAAGAGCTCAAGCCTCGAGCCAGTCTTTGGCTTAAAAGAATTAAGTGCTAAGCGCAAGGTCCCAATGCCTTGAGAAGTACCATGCAAATGAGGGCAAGGTCCCGGTGGCCAGCAATCCGCTTCGCCCCTCACCTATTCGTAAGCAAGGGTTGCTGGGGGGCACTTCGATCTAGAGTGTCCCACGCTCATCCTATGGTCGTAGGTGCCAACGGTCGCTGGATTGCGCTACGAGTTGTTATGAATCAACAAATTTTATAACTTAAATTATCACACCATCAGAATAGAATTCACTATGAAAAGATAGCTGCTCTAGGATCGAACACAAATGGATGGGCTTTCTTCTTACCAAATGATTTTTACAAGAGGGGCTCAAAATGGTGAATTTGTTTTGGATTTTAGGATTTGGTGTAAGCGTGTGGAGTTGATGTTGTGGAAATTGAAAATAAAACTTAAATAAAACAAAATAAAGTAAAAAGAAATCCTCAAGTGTCAAGGTTGCTAGGTTGGGTTGATAGGGTTAGCAAAGAGGTCCTCGGTTCATCAAGGCTGGGAGGGGATGATATAGTCATCTCCCAACCGATTCGCTTTAACTTTAAAAAACTAAACCCTAATAATTTTCCTTTGGATAGAAAGCATTTATTTAGCATTTAGTTCATATATGAAATCTATCACTCGAATTCATCCTACAATGATTTTAAAGGGCAAATGCCAATGAATCTTTGGATCTTGGGTTTAATAGTAAGTATCCATTGAACCCTAAAAGATTACCAAGTATTGATCAATGAGGATGCATCTACAGTGAAAATATAACCCCTTAACCTACCTCCAGTGGCTCGTAAATAGCAACTAATGGATATCAGTGTATCTAAAGCTAAGAATATACTGAACCCTAAAAGCTTGCCAAGTATTGGCCAAAGAAAGTACATCAAAGAGCTGTAAACCTAGAGTTGCAAATTTGGGAACCAAAATGTCAAAACCTGCTGCGTGAAAAACAAGGGAACAAAATGCAAACCTTATTTCCAAAGCCTAGCAACCCTCTTCTTCAAGCGATACGATACCTGAATAAAACATCCCTTTTTGAGTCGTCATCCTCAAAGGAGGCCTGGGCTCCTAGAAAGTGAGAGAAAAATGAAAATAGAAGAGAAAACCTGAAGAAATCGAGCACCTCGTATTTGGCCCTGCTAAAATAATACCTTCTATATGTCACAGTGTATTAAAATGGCTTATATAGCCTTACAATCAAAGTGAACTACCAAACTAACCTAACTAAAACTATTACAATGAGGGTAGAAAGGAGAAAAACCAAAAATGGGGCCGTTTGAAGAGCTGGAATTTTCTCTATAGGAGAAAAATTCGCTATGTAGTGAATTTTCGCTACTGCAAAGAAAATTCGCTATGTAGCGAAAATTCCATCTTCAACACTATTCATCATCAAGTATACCCGCCCATCGCCTCCTCGTCGCTACTATTCACACCGCACTATTCCATTTCTTCGCTTTGATACCTTCATCTCCTACTGCAAAAATTGAAGATAAAAAACATATGAAATTGATGGAAATCAACCCGACTTGTTATGATTGATTGATTAATTACCATTTGGCTTCCAATTCCGCAAAAACCATGCAAAATTAGCCACAAAATATGATCGTAGTACACGTATCCTAACATGTCAATTTCCGGTTAATTATAACACTAGTACATAAAAAGCGCTCAAACCTATTAAAAATAGGGTTCAAAATAGCACTTTTTCTAAGCACTAATCAGCTGCGTATCCACGTGTCTCCGCCCTCCCCATGCCGTGCCGCCTTAACTCACGGAGGACCGCCGAGTTTCCTCTAGATATCCTACACCTCCTATTCAGCTTAAGCCCCTCACAAGAGCCGAGCCTTCGTGGCATCCGAGGGCGAGGTGAGGAAGAATCCTGGCAGAGAGGAATGAGGACCGTTGTCGCGAATGCAAAGTCAGGGCTCAGCCGGGCCTTGTCGCCTATCCCACGGTGATTTCACCAAGAAGGTGAATTTCACGCCCTAAGGAGGCGTCACCTTGTCGTTCGTGTGGAGCGGTTATGGTCAAGCCCGCACGCCTTTACTTATCCATCTCATCATTGATTTCGATTGGTCCTTTTACCTTTGTCTCGCTTTCTCAGCTACTATGAGAAAAGTGCCCACGAAGAGGGCTTCGCTTTATGGGTCCGTCAGTGGGCGGTAGAAGTGTATAGCGTCAGTCGCATCCTCGACCTGAGAGAGCCGACCAAGGAAGCTCAGTTAAACGCCTGACCGAGGTTGCTGTGAAGTGTAAATCTCACTTGAAGCATACCTCGATGGCGAAAGCGTGAGTTGAAGAAACGTAAGAAGCGGAGGCTCGGATAAGTCGAGGGCTGCCGAATCGCGAGCCGCGGATGGTCGTGGCGAGTCGCATCACCGTGAAGGAGCTAAAGGCACCGTGGGTGAGTACACGGTAATCAAGGTTACAAACAGCTAACAAGGAAGAACTTCAGCGTTAGGATGAGCTGGCAATCCCGCGACTACTTACATTGAGTCGGGGTCTTCCAAGAAGCTTCACCGAGGCCGAGAAAGACCGTGGCGCCTAAACGAAAAATGCCGCGGGCTTCATGATGATCTCCAGAGCCAACGGACCTTGGTTACTTAGAAGGTGGGGGTGATTTCCGAGCTGAGGGACGAGGCATGTACCTTATGGCCTCCCAAACAGCTTTGCTTTTGGCTAGTTCGGTCTCCCAGCCTAAGCTTCACCCTTTCCTCGTTCGTTGAGAAAGAGGGTGAGAGAACTCAGTCTCGACGGGGGAGGAAGACTCGGGGTGTCTTTGACTCCGCCTAACTCTACTTTTCTCGCCTCGGTAACCCACGTGGATGAGGCTCGCTCCCAAGTCTCGAATTTCCTCGATACTTAGGCTTTTTCCCGCCATCATTTTTGTTCTGGTAGTCTTTGGCCCTTGTAATGACGATTTTGATTTTTATTGAAACGCTGAAACGTGTATTCACACTTTCGAATCTTTTGTCTTTCTCCTTCCCTTTATGGCTTCTGAATAAACTGACTTCTATGATTCTTGCTGCAAGTGGGGCTATGCGGCCCTTTGATAGCCGAGCTGCTGGGCTCTTAGGAACTGAGCCTCATGGATTTTTTGAATGGAGCTACGTGCTCCTTTAGATCCCTGCAGCTGCCATGGTTTTTAATATCCGATTCCCCGGGCTCTTATTGAGGTCGGGCCAATGCGGCTCTGTGAGTCGCCGCTCATCGACGAACCCAGCTATCGCTCTTCATATCTCTCCGAGCCGCTGGGCTCTCATTGAGGTCTGGGCTACATGATCTTCTAAGCTACTGGGCTCTTTCATATCTGAGCTCCTGGGCTCTCATTGAGGTCAGGGCTACGCGGCCTGCTAAGCTGTTGGGCTCTTGAAAACCGAGCCCCATGGCTCTTTTATATCCTAGCTCCTGGGTTTTTTGCGAACTGAGCTACTGGGCTCTCATTGACGAATTGAGCTATTGGGATCTTTCATATCCGAGCTCCTGGGCTCTCATTGAGGTCAGGGCTACGCGGCTTGCTGAGCTGCTGTGCTCTTGAAAACTAGACCCCATGGCTCTTTTGAACTAAGCTGCATGGCTCGTTCGGATTCTAAGCTACGCGGCTCTTTTGAACTGAGCTTCATGGCTCCTTCGGATTCTGAGCTATGCGGCTCTTTAATATCCAAGCTCCTAGGTGCTTTTGGCAAACTGAGCCACTGGGCTCTCATTGAGGTCAAGGCTATGTGGCCTTCTGAGCTGTTGGGCTCTAAAAAACTAAGCTCCATGACTCTTTTGAACTAAGCTACATGGGTCCTTCGAGATTCTGAGCTACGTGGCTCTTTTGAACTGAGCTTCATGGCTCCTTCAGATTCTGATCTATGCAACTCTTTAATATTCGAGCTCTTGGGCGCTTTTTCGTCTTCCTTCCCTCGGGAAAGTGCGTGTAGTTTTATGGCGGTCTATGGAGAATTGGAGAAGACTACATGCCTTCCCAAGGTGTTTAGGCTTCTTTATAAATAACCGCCTTCCTTCGAGGGTGTATGTTATACGTCGTTCCCATTTTCATTCCTGCCTTCGCTAGCGTCGATGTTCGGACTTGATGAAGCTTCTAGGTTTGATTGCCACTGCACGAAATCTATCTCGCCGTGGTCGCAGTCGATGTTTAGTTTTCATTGCTCCGCACTCGTCGAGCCGGGTGTCGCTCCCTAGCCTCCATTTGTTGAGATGTGTTGTTCTCAAATTCCTACTTAATTAAATGCTGGTGGAACACGTCGGAGTAAATGCATGTGTTAAATGCTTCAAGTCTCGCCGTTATTTTCCCCTTTTCTTTTCTTTTTCATGTGGTTTTTTCCTTGATCGTCAAGCTCGACATTGTAATTTTCTCAGATGTAGAGAATCCGCTACGATTGTAATTTTCTCGAGACGAGATACGGTTTTCTTGATCAGAATTTTCCTCGGGAATAACTGTAATTCTCTAAAATAAAAGTACAATCTTTTGGAAACACGTATACTTATCTGATGTTTTTTTGTAACCTCCCAGGGCCCTCCCGAGCCCCATGGATTTCTGACAAACCGAGCTCCCTAGCTCTTTATTTATGATTTTCGTGAGTTGGCAGGCCGAAAATAAACACAAAAACTATTATTTAAATGGAAGCAGAACTACTGCGCTCTATTAATAGATACAATTTGAGGTTTATGGGTAAAACCGCTTGAGGTGCTCGGCATTCCAAGAGTGATGCAGGGTCTTTCCCTCTTCCATTTATAGCTCATAGTTGCCACGTCGGATTACCCGTGATACGATATAGGGTCCTTCCCAGTTGGGTCCTAGTTTCCCGTGAGTGGGGTCTTTCCTTGTTGGCATGAGTTTTGAAAGCACCCAGGTTGCCAGCTTAAAACTGAAGCTTAGGCCCCCGACCTTTTTATCATAGCATCTGTTGTTTTTCGTTGGTGGGGTCTTCGACGTTGCTTCAGCTCGCGCTTCCTCACTTCTCCTCCAGAGATCGAGGTTTAAGCGCAGGTCTCCTCATCTGCCCCAAGGCCGCGAAATCCCCGAAATCTCAGTGACTGAGCCTAACCCCGACTGGGGCACGCTTCGATGCCAAATGCTAAGGCGATCAGAAGCTTTGTGCCAGATCATGCATAGTTCGTACGCCTATAGTACTCCTGGACGTATTCTACCCATTTCTCTTCCTTTTTAGTTTTTCCACTGTCTTCAAGGTCGCCTTTTAAGAGTCCTTATAGTGACTTCTCGCCGTCTCGTTGACTACTCTGATGAAATGGGATGAATAGTAATTTTTATTCGAGCGAAGCACAAAGTTTTTAATTTCGTGGTTGCCGAATTGCTTTCCAGCCATCCCATACCAATGCTCTGGGATTTCGAACCCGCATATTATGGAACGCCAATGAAGCTACACCTTGCCTCAAGATTGTTGCTAACGGCTTAGCCCCTCGCCCACTTGGTGAAGTAATCCACTTACAATGGTGAACCCTGCATTGCCTTCTTCCAATGGGCAAAGCCCGAGTATGTCTTAATCCCCACTATTGAAAAGGCCAGGCCATGATCGAGGTTAAGGGCCCTGATAGAAAGATCTCGTACGCCTCGGCTGCATCTCGCAGACCTTCATAAACTAGGTTCGCGCGCCCGGCCATCGGCCAATAATATCCTCGCCTGGAGCGACCCCTTCCCCGCCAAAGTTCAAGCCCCCGGCATGGCTGCCACGCATGCCGGTACTTCCCGCCACGTAGTCGGCGCCTTCCTTTCCTACGCACTTGAGGAGGGGTGTGGAAAAGCCTCGTTTGTAAAGGGTTCCTCGTAAAAGAGCTAATATGGCTGATCTGGTTCTCGCTTAGATGCCCTTCGGCCTCCTGACGCTCTAGTGTACTGGCCCAGCCAAGTAGTGTCCCAAATGGGTCCATCCAAATGGGCGCTAGTCTTTACTAGGAGGACTTCATCACTGTTGATATTTACTGAAGGCTCCATGAGGTGCTCGACCGGTACCCGTCTGTCCAAGTCTTCTTGCGACGCCGTTGCTAGCTTAGCCGTGGCGTCCCGCCTCGTGAGTCTCCCGTTATCGGGACGTGTTTGACCTGAACTGTACCGAACTTTTGAGCAACTCTGCGGTATCGCTTTTGAGAGATCATCTTTCGCCTTCGCTGGTGAACCCTCTATTTGCCTCACCACCCACCCGGAATCGCTTATTGGCCTCTAGCTGATCGCCTTCCATGGAGTGGGTGAGGGGCTAAGCCCCAGCATAATGACACTTCATTCGGGCTTCGTTATTGGGGGCCTGGAACCCGAATCCGAGTGCATATTCCACGTCGATCCCGTCCGGGGAGGTCAAAATCAACCCTGCACCACTTGATGAAGTACTCTTAAACTATCATTTGAAGGGCATTAACTAGCTAGACAAACATATTTTTGTTTAGGTGCTACTCTATGCAATCTGCCAAGGATGAGGGATAAAAAGACAATCATTGATAAAATCATTGGAGTATGTCATCTCTTAATAAAAGTGATTTATTTAGTTATTTTTATTATTTGAGTTCTGAAAACGAAAAAAATTTTAATAATATCATTTTGTTTTTAAACATTCATCCATTTCACCTCACATTAACCTAACGACTTATGTAAATGAGTTTATGAACTCTAGCTATTTCATTTAGTTTCAAAATGCTCTTTCAAGATAAGCAAGCCTAATTGATTGTTTAAAAATACTATTTTCACTTCTGAATATGGGATAGGAAAATTGGTCTCATCCAATATTTGAGCAAGAGTATAGACTTAAAACTGAAAGTTGGTTCGCTAACATTAATGTTTTTGGAAAAATCGCTTAAATTGAAAATCATTTATAATATTCAAATATCACTTGCCGCTGAAAATTCATTTAAAGTGTTTTTTCTTAAACAAACACTAGATAAGCATGATCATCCTAAAAAATACGTTCAAAAACATCTCTATATATCAAACAAAATGATATACTATGAAACACTCAAAATTATAATGAGTTTATGGTGATGATTGTGGTGGCAAACAGGATTCTCAAGCTCTTAATTGGATGTATCATTAATGTTTAATGGAAGAAACCACAATCTAGGACTTTATCGAATTTAAATCAAATTCGGAAAGCACATGAAAATATGGTTTCTTCATAATCCCTCATATATTAACAGCAGAAGAAGAGGGGGAAGGAAATTTTCAACCCCCGGGGGGAATAATAACAATTGTTCAATTGCTTCTTACTTTCTTACTTTTAGTTTCTTTCCTGAAAGGATTCCCATTTGCCGTAACTCTACTATGTTGAACAAAACCAGGACTTTCAGCTTTCAAATCAGGATCTCTAGAATTAAAAGGCAGTATTTATTCAAAGGTCCAGAAGACCCATGGGTTATCTAAGCAGGACAGGCCAATCTCCTCAGCTTTCGGATATAGCCCCGGCTGGAGATGCAAAAAGTAGGGCTGACAAAATTGACACGATTCACTAACACGATTCGACCTAACGGGTTTTACTGACTTATAATCGTGTGTCAAGATGTTTAACCCGTCTTCAATAAATGGGTTGTTTTCGTGTCAATTTGTACTAAACCCAAATTGGCCTGTTAATTATGGCTAATTTGACCCATCAGATTTTCATGGGTTATTCATGTCAAAGTTAGTAGGTTAAACCCAAATATAATCATAAATGAGTTATTCATAATCAGATTATATGAGTCGTGCCACCCAATTAATAATTGGGTCGTGATTGAAAATATTTTTTTATCACGATTATTATTTGTCATGTTCAGGTTGATCAATGTTGACGTCTGACAAGATACAACCTATTAACACGAATTACCATCCCTAATTCTAAGATCAATTCAAGCCTATCTAGGCTACCCCTAAACTAAGATTAAATGGCTAGGACCCAAATGGAGAGCTCAAATGGGTATATATTTGCCTCAACATGAGGAACTTATCAGTCATACTGATAGACTTGAAGTATGCTATACACAAAGCAGGAAACTTGGTACCAACAATGGCAGCAATATCAAGACACCAAAGCAGAAAGCTGGAAACACTTCAATCTTCCCATAAATGCTCTTATCACTATAGCCTGTAAATTTCTTCCCAGAAGCACCCTTAGGCAGCCATTGATGTTGAATTCAACTCTGACTTTGCTATTTAATGCACCAATTGTTCCGGCTATTGTATTATTTCTTGATTGTTCTTCTTTTTTTTTCCTTTGCAAAGCTCCTTTCATTTAGGCCTTAGAGTATAAGGGGATGCGAGGTGCCAATTAGAAAGTGGAAAATAAGAAATTCTTTGATTATGTGTTTATTTTGAGGAACCTGGGAAATGCAAGAGAAGAAAATAGAGAGGAAAGTAAATAAAAGGAAAATGAAGATTCAAAGTTAAAATAAAATGAGTCGATAATACTAAACTTATTCCACATATTTTAATGCTTTGATATTAAATTATCTTGTGCATGAAATCCCTTTGAGACAGATAAACCAAATTTATTTGTAGAAAAAACCAAGAAAATAACACATCCAGAAAGATACAGGAGCCAGGAGGAACTACCTTATACTAAGTCATAGAAACTAGAAGGCAAAGGCCTGACTAAAACAATAAACAAATATTTCCAGCTGATGTTTTTTCCCTCCTAAGACTGCTTTAAATTTTCCATACATACTACTGGGTAAAAATATGATAATTTGAGTTCTGTTGATTTTTGACAACCAAGGTTGCAGGAAAAAGATGTGTAACAAAATAGAATTTTCTTGAAAAGAAAAGGATAGATTGGTCTTGTAATTTGAAGAGCAAGAAAGAAGAAAGCTCAAACATCACAAATATTGTTTATATTGTATCTATATATGCTTGCTTCCAGTGTACTAATTAAGCCCTTTACTTAAAACATAATATTATATAGTTGTTAAGTATTATTCTAATTACATGTTAGCCAATCAAACATATAGTAAGCTGGTGCTCAGTGAAGAAAACAGTCAGCCATGAAATAATGAAGAAACAAAGAGGGAGAGAGAAAGGAAGGAGAGTATTATAAAGATTTTTATTTCCCTGGTATGAAAGAACATGTAATAGGTTTATAAAGAGTTCCTCCCCTACTTACATCTCTCTTCAAGAGCCTAATCTCTCTTATCATGAGCCATACCCGCTTCGCCTCTCCCATTTGTGAAAGTCAAGAAAACTGCTGCTCAGCTGATCACACATGATCAAACGGATGATATAAAAGGAGCACCTATCTTCACTAAAATTGACAACACCAGATATATTACCTGTACCTCCTCTGAACCAGCAACTCATGTAAATTGTGTGATCTCTGATATTCTAGAATCAAATAGTTGCTCCACTGAAACGGATCCATAACTAACCTCTTCTAGATACTTCCCTTGTATCCATATATGCTTCTGATTGTGTTGAGAAGTTTTCTTCTAGAATATGTTCTCCTCTTTTACCCTTTTCTCTCAGAACCCCACCCATGGTGCTCCTCTCAACCAAGGAAGTACCTCCATGTTCTTTATTTTCTCCATCTTGTTGATATAACTGGTATGAGGTGAGGATGTTTTAGAAAGGGGAATTGAGGGAGTTCATTCCGAATTTCACTTGGCATTTTATTAGGATTTCAAGAAGGCCTGGTAAGTGGTCTGTACTACACAAGACTAATTGCAAACTTTGAATCATATCAATGGAAATTTTGCATCCGAGCACAACCCCGTGAACGTAGGCAAAGTTGCCAAACCAAGTAAGTAAAAGATTGAGTGTGCTTTTACTTTATTACAAATATATCACATTTGCTCTGCATACACTAAGTCCTATGAGGAGAGTTCGGACATGTTGCACTAAAGTCCAAACGAGATCACAGTCCGAACATCAAGGATTGTGACTTGGAACATACACTTATATTTGTCAATTGGTATTATAGGGTCAAGGGTGTCCACGTAGAAACAAGAAGCATGGTGGGGGTAGTTAACATATCCAACAAGAAAAGAAATAAGGGTAGAAAGACTTGAGTCATTCGTTATGTGACGCCCTAATCCCGGGGTGTCCGTTGACAACCCGTCATAACCTTGAATACTGAATGCTCTGCAACCGACACTCTCATTTAAAATCGGGCAGAGTCTCCTTTGTACGGGGAGCTCTACCCAAAGTACAAACCTGTCCCAACAACATCATAAGACATATACATGAGTAAAAAGGGCCACTTGGGCCCAATAAATCTACTCATCATAAACATATCCCAACCAAATACATATATATCTCACATATCGGTGAGCGATTAATTTACTCTTATACAACATATATTAAAATTTACAGAATTCTAATAAATGTCATACATCATAAAACCATCAAAGCCACAACCCGACTTTCTTCAAAATCAGCATCTAAGATGAGCCGCTTCTCGTACGCCTCCTCCTCGTACCGAAATAATATATTCCCTCGGGACAGGTGAGAGTAATGCCCGTGAGGGAATTACCCTAAATGTGGGTTACTACTCCACCTAAGTGCATATGCAAGATCCACTTTAAAAACACATTTAAGCAAAATTGCGGATCCTACTTGAATGTCTAAATGACCAACCCATGTCCCGAGTCCTCACCGACTCCCTCACACTTGCCTAAGCCATGTATGAGAAGTATTATTTTCAAAACAAAGGTATTTGTTTTTAATTGTGGACAACCCTCCGATATAAGTAGCTTGACCCACTCTGGCAATCTAATTAGCGGATAACCTCCGATGTATATCAATTCACCGACCGACGTATTATCATTTTATATGGACTACCCTCCGATATTGTAATGGACAAACTCTGATAATTATTATTATTAGTCAACTCTTCGAAACAATTCTCTTAAGAAACCACCTCATGCACTCACTCCTAGTCATTTAGGGTGCCCTAAAGGCATGCGAATGCATGATGTCAATTCCAAAACAATTTATATAACACATGCAAATATATATAACATGATATACATTTACATAATTTAATCACACAAACATGTTATGCAATTTCACAATCCATTACACAAAAAATTAGCTCACGTGGGCTAATTTACAACCACGAGCAATTCAATTTGAATTACTCAATCAAACACATTTTTTTCACAAAATTTATTTTGTGAACAAACATCTTCAGAACAAAGTAAAAACCCTGCTACCTGCTCTCACCTACCACGCCAATCATCGATTCCACTCCATGAAACCCGAAATTCATGGCCATTTTTGGCCTTATACACATCGAAGCATAATTGATAGCACAAATTGTATCCTAGCAGCCCCAAAACAGTCCGTGGACTGCACTGACTGTCCAAATGAGCTCAAAGAATTTCCAACAATTCGGTCCCAAGTTTTGGGACCGATCAAACGGCCGTTTAAGGCCTCAAATCACCCGAATCATCAACCAAAACACTTAAATTGAAAATAAACCAAGTAGGATAAACCCCATCCTGCGGAGTTTGTCTAAACTCCCAAAACCAAGCCCACGTGCGGTAGGCCTCACCGCTGCAGAGCGACTTTCCTTCTGCCCTCGAAGAATTCGGTACGGTCGACTCGCCAGAAACCCAGAGAGAAGCTACACTCTCTCTCAATTAGAAAATGAAAGCTTCAGAAGTTTTTTTTTCTTTTTCACGTGCTTTTCTCCTTCTTTGAATGTGGAGACGACACTATTTGACTTTTTGTCCTATTATCATTAAATCAACCAATAATGCCAATCATGTCCTCACTCTTGGATTTTTTGACATTTAGCGCTACATAAACCATCAGTTTCCATTATTTTCTACTCATACTGCAACTTATATCCATGGTATGTCGTGACTTTTGTCACATCATCGTTTGCTTTGATACTCGGTGCCTCGAAAAATGTGTAAATTCCAACTGTCTTGGAATTCGATGAAATTTGACGTGTTAGCTAGATTTCGCGAGACGATTCCAATGGTGAAATCCATTTCGTCATCCGAGATCTAGAAAATAAATTTTGGATTTTTTTTAACCGAATTTACGATTTTGCCATTTTTCCGAAAATTGGAATTTTCTCGGGTCTTACATTCTCCCCTCCTTAAAAGGAATTTTGTCCCGAAATTATAGACAACAACAATCACTTGCATATGCAGTGCACTATACCATGTATAACTCATCATCATTGAAATATTAAGCGACTAAAATGCGTGCCTTGCCGTCCTAAGCGAGAAGGGATAGGTGGCGCATCGTCCTGGCTCCCGCGTTGACTCCTCACTCCATGATGCCGCCATAGCACCCTTACTAGCCTCACGGTCTTGCGTCGTAAGAGAAGCGATCACGGCTATCAAAATTCACCTTTGGTCCCTCTCGGCCCATGATTAATCGACCTGGTATCCCCGATCCACCACATCGGTACGGATGCGGGTATACTTTCGAGCATGGAGGCGTGAAATACCTTGTGGACACCTAACATCTTTGGAAGGTAACGCCTTGATGCGCTACAATGCCTACCCTCGATATCTTGAAGGCCGATAAACCTTAGCGATGGCTTCGCTTACTTAGAACGTACTCCTCTTAAATCTGCCGAAGTACGTGATCTCAACCTCGAACTCTAAAAATTCGGCGTCGTACATCAACATAGCTCTTCTGAAGCTCGGTAGGAAAACTATTTGTCGTATCAAGCTACGCCTTCGGTGTCTCTGTCAGTCGGGACCGGTGATTAGGCTCTCTCCCACCTCGATTGATAGCAGTGATTGCATGGCCTCCATACAATGCTCATATGGTGCCATCTATATACTAGCACGATAGCTGACCATTGTAGTGCGTTATAAAAGGCAAGTGCTCTTAACTATGATGATCAGATGCTCGCGGCATGTCCTCTAACCACACAATATAGTCTGTAAGCGATAATACGTACGTGGGTAGAAAATTTAGCCATATCGCCGTGTTTGTGTGCTCATAGCCTTTAGGCTCTTCTAAAAGTGCGTTGTAAACCTCGGGTCCCTATCCGACACTATGAATCTTCGGCGGTACTCTGTAGCGGACTATCTCTCGGAATATCTGGCCAGCGAGAATCTCTCGATGTGAAGGTCATCCGCCTGTAATTTACAGAAAATGTCGGGTGGTGGCTAAAGTCCCACTATCACCCATACGCATCATGTCTGCGGTGTCGGTGGCAAAGTGGGTCACAAAATCCATCGTGACGTGCTCCGGCTGCCCGCCCACCTCGATGGCTGGTAGCCTGCTGGCCACGGTGCTGGCGCAACCTGCGACACGTGGGCATCGTTGCCTGAAGTCCCTGGAAGTATCTCTTCGTTCGCTGTAGTAATGCGTGGCGAAGAATCTTGGTACATTTACGTGCCACCGGGATGCCTGGCGAATCGAGGCCAGTGAAACTCCACGAAATCTCCTCTCGAGTGATTCGAATCACCTGAGACATACATCCTCTATCTAGAAGACTACCATCTGTGTGGGCCAATTCCATTTATATCTTGTACCTGGCCCATGCGGTCCTTGATGGACACTATCCCATGTCACCTTACAGGACTTCGATCACTCTGCTCAATAAAGATGGTGTAGCTGCCAGCTCCCCAACGTGCCACGTGCACCTTTCATTTGTCTTTGTAATCAAGCATCCTGATCTCGAGCATCATACTCACGGGAAGCTATACGTAATACTCCCAGTGACTTAGTGGCCTTGTCGCCTGTTGCCTTACCGGGATGTGTCAGTGATCATAATCCTCTAGGAACTCCATCCATCTGCGTTGCCTCATATTGAGGTCCCATTGCATGAAAATATACTTCAGACTTTTATGGTCTAAGTACACCTCGAACTCCTCGCCATATAAGTAGTGGCACCAAATCTTCAAGGCGAAGACTACGGCCGCTAACTCCATGTCGTGTGTGGGGTAATTCTTCTAATGATTCTTGGCTGTGAGAACCATAAGCTCTTTGCCTCGACTTGCATCAAAACACATCCTAATCCGGCCCTCGAGGCATGCAATACCTTTGTGTTCCCTTGTCCCTATCGGGTATCAAGATAGGAAATTTGAAGTGATCTGTGTTCAACTCTTGGAATGCCTCCTCCCATCGGTCATCCCAATCCAAACTTGACCTCCTTCCGGGTGACCTCGTCGCAAGTCTGCTAATCGGGATAAATCTCCGTGATCTCTTGTAATACCCAGCCAATCCAGCTAAGTATCCTCGAGACTGACTTCGGCCTCTCCCCAACTCATCACGGCCTCAACCTTCTGCGGGTTATGACGCTGATGCGACACCGGTATCTGAAAATCTCACCTTAGTAAGCCAAAACTCGCACTTGCGAACTTGGCGTACGGTGATCTGTTCTCAAATAGCCTTAACACGATCCTCGGATAATTACTCATGCTCCCACTCGGTGGGAGTAGATCAAAATGTCATCCACGGGCTACGATAAATTGATCGAATAGGGTTGGAATACCTGTCATGGGATCCATGAATCTTTCTTGGCGCTGTTGATCAAAGGCATCAGTAAGGCTTCCAGAAATCTTGCAGCGTCCTAAACGCTGTCTTAGGGATATCTATCTCCCTAACCCTCAGCTGATGGTAACCAGTGTGAAGGTCTATCTTGGAGTAGACTTGCGCTCCTCTCGCGATCAAAGCAAATCTTCCAATCCTCATGGTAAGATGCGATTTCTTAATTGTAATATATTCAGTTATCAGTAATCAAAATGCTGATGAAGGATCTTGTCTTCTTGTATAAACGAAACTAGAGCGCCCGTGGTGAAGTGCTTGATTCCATGAACCCCTTATCGAACAGCTCTTATAAGCTGAGCTCTGGGTTCTGCAGCTCATTTGGTGCCTGCTCTATACGGAGTCATAGAGATAGCGAGAAATACCCGAGGTGTAACTGATACAGTCTACAATAGTACCCTATGTGGTGTCCGGTAATATTAAGAAAAAGCATCCACATGCTACTTGAAGCTACTCGAGAGTGAATCTAGTAAGTCTCTCCTCGTCATAAGAATGAGGCTAAATGTGGCCAAAAACATTATCTGACACTGGAGCTAAGTATCTTGTATGGGGCCGAAATATGTGCCTTTGTCTACAGACACAACAGTGCAGTCTCATTGGCGGCGATCGTCCTCCTACGCTCACAATCGATGAGCCTTATGGGTGCTATTGATCATCCACTTGGATGACATAGACTCATTATGTCATGATCCTCCAAGTCCAATGTGAGTAGAGTCCTGAGGATCTAACTGTGACCAAATCTCATCTAATCATGTTCATTCAATCTAAGGAAGAACTCATACAAGGCTCCTCAGGGTCTGACCTCTATTGACTCTGTCTGTTGATCACGTGATGAATGAATGCGAGAAGCACAGAATCAAATAACACTCTTACTTGCAGGCGAGATATAGCATGCCCTGTGTTTGGCTGATCAAGCGCTCAGGCCCTCTGGTTGCTACCTAGTGTTAAACAGTCCACACAGACACTGACGATCTAGTTTCGTCTCACTCTACCCACATTACTACGGCCTCTCGAGCTTGCATGAAAATGGGAGGTTTCACCCGTATAGCTCCTTGGCAAAGTATTGACTCACCAAGCTGTAAGAACATGATTAAAAATGTCTTGTATCCTCTGTCCTACCCGCAGGCTAGGCGTCTTGTCAGAAACCACTTTTTGGGATCCTTGTCTCCTAGAAGCGATCCCTCCTCATGTGTCGGTGCTTGGGTTGTGGTAGCACACCATCTTGCCAGCTTGTTCAGCGAAGTATCATGTGCATTTGGATGTGTGACCTGGAACCCTCTTGGAACTGAGGCCTCTTGCTGCTCCCGAACTAGAAGAAAGGCAGGCTCTCCTTCCTCTTGCTACTAACACAGCATCAGTGCTCAGGGCATCTCACATCTCTCTCTATGGTTAAATTTGTCGACCACGTGATCCGTATCTCGTGGCGAAGTCACGCAATCTGGCGAATGGACAGCGAACTTGATTATTCTGATCCTACAAACATGGCTATGTGCCACGTAATCCGATAGTGGGCTAGCTCATGGGCTTGCCCGTAATCATCAGCGTCATGGCCTGGCGACTCGGAACTCTGGCGCCGCCTGTGGTGTCTGGAAAGTACTTGCCGCAGAACTGGCTCTGAGCTGCCCATGTGCCAGCCTCTGAGATCTGCAGAGGTCCTTATATTTCACCTCCTTGACCTCATCACTCTGTTTTAGGTGATTGATAAATCTGAGCAGCGAGTAATCTGTGGCCTGTTTATTCTCTACCCTATATATGAACCAATGATGCCATCATGGGATCTCATCTACTATGATATGAGAATGAATAAAAGCCCACTGTCTGATTTCGGACTCACATTCTTTTATATTGTATACATTGCGTTGCGTACCTCACGACCTCACACAAGGCTGGTCAAATCTTGGGTGAGTGGGCGGGTGCATAGTGTGGTATTCCTCATCTGGCCTGAGCTAACTATACGTATCAGTAATGAGTTAAATTCTAAATCAGATATCTCTCACAGGCTCAAATAATGAGACACTGTTTACCTGGATAATACAGTTCTTACATGATCTTTGTATCTAATATTGAACCAAACCAATCATGTCAGAATGTTTTATCTTAATTTATTTTCATGAAATTTGTTTTTTATTAGTGCATATCTAATTGGTTGATTTTTATCTTATTTAAATTTAATTAATTCTGTTAAAAGTCAGTTTTTGTTTTTTAAGTACTCAAATCAGAATTATAAAAATTCTCATTTTCATTCATTCTTGGTTTTACCAACATTGTGAGCATGGGTTTCCTTTCATCATTGATAATAAGATTTTAAAGATTGCTCAATTTATTTTGTTTTTGTGATTTTGATGTGTAAAGCTCCAGGTGCCTAGCATATGTGCTACCTATAAACACAAACTAAATCTGTAACATAATCTTCATGTTGTCATAATATTACTGCAACAAGTTCAACCAGTCTTGATTGCACACAAAACACATCAAAGTACAATGTTTAGTTTTACATGTCTCTGATAATCAATACCTAAAACAACATTGACCACAAGTGGTGATGGTTCCTTACAGACTAGCATTTCCATTTGTGGCCCTCAGCCTTTAGTGTTGTGTATGTATCTTGTGATATAGTTGTGATGCCGCAATCTAAGGGTGTCAGTTGACGTTGACCATGAATGCTGCGTGAATGTCGAGATGGCCAGTACCTCTCAGAAAGTGGAAGGAGTCCTCCTTTGTGGGGGCTTTACCAGTACAAACCTGTCTTACTCAACGTCATAAGACATGTATGAGAGTAAGGGGCCACTTTATTGTTAATCTACTAATCATAATATCCCGACTACAAATACATATATCCCACGTGGTTTAGAGTTATTCAATTTACTCTTATCCTGACCTTATATTAAATTGAATTCTAATGCATGTCGCCACATCATAAAACCATCAAAGTGACAACCCGAGCTTTCAAAATCAATCAGAATAGACCATCTCCTCGTATTCTCTTTATTACTTTGAAATAATACATTCTGAATATAAAGGGTGACTAAATAGATGTTGGAATCACTATTAGTTGCTCCCTTATTCTGTATGTAATGGTCGATTTATTTTACAGATAACAAATTGATCTCTTGAATGTCTGGAAATATTGACCCATGTCAAGATCTCATGACTCTCACTTCATAAGCCATGTATGAGGCAAATTATTGCCAAAACAAAGACATGTTTTGTTTTAATTGTGGACAACTTCTCAAAATATCAGTAATTGGTGGGCTGATAATCTAATTAGTGGACAACCCTCCGATCATGTATCAAGTTGATTGCTCGATAGATTGATGTTTTATATGAACTACCTAAAGTATGCATAAATGGATATGTCAGATAATTATTCTTATTGATCAGCCTCGAAACCAATTCTAAAGAAACCACCTCATTTTTCATCTATCTAGAGTTACTTTGGTATAATGGAATGTGATGTAATTCAATACAATTTATCTAACACATTTAATATATATAACATGACGATATACATTTTACATAATTTAATCACACAAACATGTTATATAGTTTCATAATTACATTTACCAAAAAAATTAGTTTCACGATGGCTAATTTACAACCGAGCAATTGTTGATTCCTCCAATCAAACACTATTTTCTGATTATTTGCGAACTATTCACGTGAACAGTAAAACCCTTGGTTTCTTCTTCCATAGCCCCCTACAATCATGATTCAACCATTGAAACCGAAATTCACTTGTATTCAGGCCTTATCACAATGACATAATTGATGCTAAATTATATCTGTGTTGAAAGCGGTGAAGTGGCCTGGCTGTCAAATGAGCTCAAGAATTCCAACAAGTTAGTTCGAGTTTTGGTGATGTAGCTGATTAAGGCCTCAGGTACAGTAATCAGCTAATATGATGCCAAGAAAATAAACCAAGTAGATAAATCCCTACCTCACGAGTTTGCTTGAGCTCCTTAAAATCGAAACACGCATAGGCCTCCTTTAGTAGAGTGACTTCCCTTCTTGCCACAGAAAAATTAGTGTGGATGCTTGTAAGCTAGAGAGAAGCTACACTCTCTCTCATAAAATGAAAAAATCAAGCTTAGAGTAATTTTTTTTTTTTTTCTTTTCCGTTTTCTCCTTTTCTTTTTGAATAAAGGCAGTACTATTGGACTTTGTCCTGTTATCATTAAATCAAATTCAATAATGCCAGTAATATTACTCCTCATGGATTTTTGACATTTGGCACTATCTCGGCCATCCGTTTCCATAATTTTTCTACTCATGCAACATGTCGCCGAGGACATGTTGATAGTGACTTTTGTCACATCACATTTAGTTCAAACACGAAATAACAAACTCAGCGTGTAAATGCATTGTCTCGAATTGATAGGTCGCCGTTGCGAGGCGATTCTGCAGTAAATCGTTTCGTGATCAAGATCTAGAAAATAAATTTGGATTTTTAGCAAATTCTGATTTGCCTTTTAGAAAGTGGGATTTTCATAGGTCTTTACGATTAAGCGGTTCTTATTATTCACTTTCTCTTTTCAAAAATAAAAAAAATAAAAAAAATAAATAAATAAATAAATAAATAAATATATACTTATATATATATATATATATATATATATATATATATATATATATATAAGCCGGAGTTACATAGTGTGATTGTGATGATAACAAAATAATAATAGTAATTACTCATTTGCTAATGATTTATTTTTTCCAATAAAAATAGTGTTTCTTATTTTGTAATTCTCAAAATAGAGAATCAAGCATAGAAACAATAAGAAACATAGAGTAGTTGATGTATCCAACAAGGATAGAAATAAGGAGTAGAAAGACTAGTTTATTTCTAAATGGAAAACCATTAGGCAAAGTTTTCCACAAAATTAAGGAATGAATGTGCAGTATCAAGATTGATACTAACAAATTGAAAAGCTAATTTTTTGTAAAAGAATGATTGGGATGGATCATTTGGAAAGATGTAGGTATAGAAACATTAATTACAATAATGATTATTTTAATGAAATTAGAATTTCTTTAAAAAATAAAAAATAAAGGAAAATCGAGGTTAATGAAGAGAATTGCCATTTCTAAAACCATAAATCTTGTTTTTGGGAAACAATAGGTTTTCAAATAATCTATTTATGAACCTCGTTTTGATCCTACTTGTTTTAAACGTTGGTGTATTTTAGATCTGTTTACTCCCTTGTCATAGTCATCCTTATGAAGTTTGTCCTCATGCTTTACAGAAGTACAGCTAAGTTCTTATAATTTAAAATAGGGAGTTGAGGAGGAGGTACATAGTCAATTGATGAACTGGGAAGCTTCGTACACCAATAACAAAAGAAGAGAGGAAAGAAAGCCAATGGGAGAAGGAGTTTGCTCCACGTATCTCCCAAGCATTGCAGAGTATAACAATCCAACTCTTCATTTGATATTATCGGTTTAAGGCTGTAGTGGCGTTAAAAGTGTAATATTAACCCTTCATTCGAAATATTGTATGGATTTAATGTTGTAGTGGCGGACCTGACTTCACTAGCTAATAGATTTGCTTTTGATTAGGCTTACAGCGTGTGAAAAGGCCTTGATAATGTTGAGGTTCAAATAATCATATATGGACCTTCACTTTTCCTCTCTAGGCAATGTGAGACACTCTGATCCATCCCCCTTAGAACTAGAATCCTTTAGCATACTTTCCATATTGTCCATGTACTTTCCATATGGACTTTCGTTGAAGATAAAGTTTGATCACCATTTATAACGATGCAACTCTTCACTCCATATTGTCTGATTTAGGGTTGTAGTAGAACACACAAGGCTTCCCAACAGCCCCTCTCGGTTTTGCTTCTCTATTGAGCCTAGCCGTCAAGAAAAGGCCCTTTATAGTCATTTAGTTTAAGTCCATATATGGAACATCATTTCTATTTTGGGCAATTTGGGACATCATGATCTCTCTACCCCCCTTGAGGCTTAGCATTCTTCTTTGCACCACTTTTGATCGAGGATTAGCCTTTGATCTTCTATTTATAATGACTCTTTTCACTTGATATTATCGATTTAAGGGCTGATTTAGCGGCAACTCGGCCTTTGCGATATTGTCTTGTTTAAAGTTTGTAGTGGGCGCACAAATGACCATTAATCACCTTGGCTTTGCTTCTTTAATTGGGCTGCGCCTTTTAGAAAATGTCTCGATAAGGTGGTAAAGTTCGATCTTCCATATTTAGAATTTAAGACTAATAGTATAAGAGGAAATAGTGAAAAAGGGACAAAAACAACTATAATATTTATAAAGAGGGTTAAGAAGATTTTATGTTTAGATCAGTATAAGTATAATTGAATTTATAGAATGCTAACTACATTTAATTTTATTACTGAATAACGAAAAAAAATTATTTAGGGATTATTTTCCATATTCACTTTTGAAATTAATTAAGTAAAACAACAAAGAAGATCTTTGAAGAACATATTTAGGAAAATCCTTTATTTGTCTTTGAAATTCCAGACTATTAAGTGATGGGGGTGCAAAACTAAGAATCATCTATTAAGTCATCTTTATAATAGAAAAGTTTGTTTTCATGCGTATACTTGGACTATTAAGTCCTTATATTTGGATGTAAGCGAGGATAGAAATGCAAGTGGCTAGGAGCCTCCTCAAAGATAGAGTGTTTGGGCTTGAGATTGAGAAAGCTAGAGCTAGAGTTTTCAAGTAACATGATTTTAAAAGTAACATTTGTATTACAAGTACACACACACACAGCCATTTGAGCTCTAATATATCCATCTGCTTGCGATACCAAGCGGGTTGTTTTTCCACTGTCCCGAGCTTTCTTAGGCAATGATAGAGAATTCAATTCAATCATAATTATTTCTCTTGTTAACCTGTAAGCTTATGAAGTAACCTGCAGGGTGCAAGGAAAGTGGCTCTTCTCCGCCCAGACACGCTCTTGTTGATCTGCCAAGCTAGCCTCTCGTCTGATTACGTCACTAAAGGCATTAACGTGTCCTGCTGCCTCAACGCGTGTCTGTGTAGTCGAGAGTTCATGCCCAGTAATCCATATAATCCTTATGTTGCTAAATTGATAGCGGAGTCCGCTTTGGGAGGTGAGATTAGTGCTTTGCTAGAGTTAAATTTGAATTTCTTCAATTTGAGCTTAAATGACTTTGGAGGTGGCCCTATTCCTAGTTTCCTTGGCTCTATGAGGAGTCTAACATATCTTAACCTCTTGGGTGCTTCATTTGGTGGCCTAATACCTTATCAACTTGGAAATCTCTCAACCCTTCGTCAACTACACCTAGGAGAAAATTATGGGCCTTATGTCGAGAATTTTAGTTGGACTTCTCATCTTTCTTCCTTGGAATACTTGTACATGAGTTGGGTTGACCTTCACGGGGATGTTCATTGGCTTGATTCTCTAAGTCTGGTTTCTCCCCTTTTAGAGATATATTTGCCCCATTGTCAACTTAATAACCTTGATTTCATCCGCCAGGTGTTTTTCACAGTTCTGCCATTGATCTCAGGAGGCATCGACAATGCGATGTAAACACGAAAAAGAGGGTCTGACGGCGGTGTGTCGATTGCCTCTCGGAGTAATTAAGTCAGCAAGATGGAAGATGAAGAAGGAAGTTAAGTGCGGTTAAATTGCATACATTTCTTTCGTGGGGAGTCTATGTTTTATACTTGAATTTCTCCTTGATTTTTGGAAAGATAATCTCATGATTTTGGTGATAAAATCTCTATTTCCTTATCAAAGACCAATTCTCCTTGATTTTTGAAAAGATAATCTCATGATCTTGGTGATAAAATCTCTCTTTTCTTATCAAAGACCAATTCTCTCTTATTAGGATTAATGTTTTTTGGGGCGTGTCCAGTTTGGATCTTGGGAGATCCATGGATAAATATCTATACCTAATTTTCTCCTTAACATATTTATTTGACAAACCTCCCATGTGCGATAGGATGGCTTGGCCCAGGGGCTCGGGACCCCGGGCCAGAATCTCGAACTGCCGTGCGGTTAGTTCAGCGTGGTTTTGATGTGTTGGGCTATCTTGGGCCTCTTTGTGATTTGTGCCAAACAATGGGCCCGTGCAGGCGCTGGGCCTATTGAGTAGTGGATCTAGGCCCAAAGGCCACGGTACTCACATTGGGTATGTCAATTTTACGTCTCTCACTGTCCTCTCACTTCCTTCTAACAATTTCAATCACACAACGCTGCCAAATTATTAATCTGATAGTCTTTTGCAACTAGACTTGAATCACAATTCTCTCCAGAGTCCAGATTCCAAGCACCATATAAATACTATAGCAAACCATCTAAATTTATCGACCAATAAGTTAAACAGGACATATTCCAGACTCTTTAAGAAGCAAGCATCTAGAATATCTATCAACTATAGAAGAAACAGTATCAGGTAAATTTTTGCCAGCTCTCCAACTTGAAGTGCTTGGACATGTATTCTACGGCTGTTGTATTCAGTGCTGTGAGCCCTGGCTGGATCCCTCCTTTTCAACTCAAAAATTATTACTATTGGACGGTTTGCAGGTGGGTCCTAGGTTTTTCCCTGCATGGCTAAACACACAAGATCTCTTCTGGAATTAGCTTGTACAACGTAGGAATTATACGGACAATTCCAAATTGGTTCTGGAAGTGACTAAATATTCAAACCTTGATCTAAGTTCAACAGATATCTGAGTATTTGTCCATGCTAAATAGCTGCTCCCAATTCACAGATTCTAATGTTTGTGGTATGAATTACCACATTTGTCATAGAATGTTGCTTGCTTCAGTATGGTCAATAATTCATTATCCGGACAAATTTCCTCTTTCTTGTGCCAAAAGATGAATGGAAGAAGCAAAGAAGCAATACTAGACCTATCAAATAGTGCTTTCTCAGCGGAACTGGGTCATTGTTTGGTGAATTTGCAATCTTTGATTCATCAGCAGGAAGCAACAAATATCGGTAAAATTCCTGAATTCATTGGATCTTTAGTTTCTCTCAAGGCTTTGCACTTGCACGTCAAACAACTTTTCAGAGGCATACCGTTGTCACTTAGGAACTGCACAACTTTGGGCCTCATAGATTTTGCGGAAAATTAACTGACCGGGAACATACCAAGTTGGATAGGGGAGAGAACACATCTGATGGTTATCCGGTTAAGATCCAATGAATTCTTTGGGGATATTCCTCAACAGATATGTCGACTTTCTTCTCTTATAGTGTTGGATCTTGTAATAGATTATCCAGGATACATATAGTTGATTGAATAATATCAGGGCAATGGCACAAATTCCTAGTGATTATTGATAAATTTAATACTTTAACAAGATAATTATACCTACTTCATGTAAACCGTCTTTTGTTGTTCATCAAAGGGAGGGAATCAGAATCAGTAGTATCCTTCCATTAGTGAGGATGGATTGTTAGCACATGCAACAATTTGTTCGGAGGAATCCTGCACAAATCTCGAGTCCTTTTGGACTGCAGTCTTTGAACTTGTCTCGAAATCATTTAATGGGAAGATGCAGAAAATTGGGGGTATTGAATATTTGGAGTCACTAGATCTCTCCAACAATCATCTTTCAGGTGAAATTCCTCAAAGCATCACTAGTTTGACATTTCTTAGTCAATTGGACCTATCATACAACAATTTCTCTGGAAAATTCAGCCCGAGAACACAGCTTCGAGCTTTGATGCTCAGATTTCATTGGCAACCCTGAACTCTGCGGAACTCTCTCCGAAAAACTGCACGGAGAATGAAGGTCCTCAAGGTGAAGAAAATGTGGAAGGCACCGAAATATCATGGTTTTATATTGGTGCAGCAACTGGATTCGTAGTGGGATTTTGGGGAGTGTGTGGTGCTCTTCAATGCAAGAGAGCTTGGAGGCATGCTTTCTTCAAGTTCCTTGACAGCATCAAAGACCGGGTTTATGTGTAAAGTAGAAAATATAAGCTTTCTATCACCATCTGAATATTTATTTTAAATGCAGCAAAGTACTTTGTTTTAAAATACAAACATTAGCCAAACTATGACCAAATTTCAGGAATAACGTGGGATTAGTTTTGACATGTTGAGATGTCTAAGGGGCTGCAGCCGAAGGAAGGAGGAGAAAGAGGTGGTGGTGAATCTTAAGAAAAACCTGTCAGGTGGAGTGCCTTCTTAAGCTCTTGTCTTGATCACCTTCCTTGCTTGTTATGTATGGTAGTCTCTGACCTTTCAAACTCCTCAATGATCCATCACCTTTACACAAAATGATACTGCTCGTAAAGATGGGAAAATACACTCATCCTAAGAATGTCAATCATATTAATAAACATGCTCTGCATACAATAGTCGTTTAACCTTATTCCTACAAATATGTTTCCAGTTCGATTACATACTTTGACTGGCACAGTGGAAAGATTTGTACTCAAGTGTGTTGTACTTAAATTACAGCAATTAATCAACTTCATTGATATTGCTATTTGCTACTCTTCACTTCATGTTGTATCCTAATCACTACTACTTGCTCATGGATTGTTGTTATCTCTTAAAAAAGTGTGAACAGGTAGTGTGTTTTAACGTAGTATATATATATTCTAACTCGCCAATTTCATACTTTTATAAACTTGCAATTCTAGCCCTTCAAATGTGTCCAACCATAATGTCAATTGCTTGCCGTTTCAATGTGATGTAGAAGGTGAGCCATGCGCCAGACAATAGCATTTCATCATCTTTGTATTTTCTCTTGGGTTCACTCATAGTTTTTTTCTTTCCTAGTTTTCTTGATTTATCATAGTGCCAATTAGCAATGTATCATTTGAATATACAAAATTAAATATGAATAAGGATAAAACACTAAAATGTATATAGACAAGATAAAATAGACACTACAAAAAAAAACAATTTTATAATTGCAATCAAATCTCATAGCTAAACATATGAAACAAAAAACCTGGTATCACACCTCAAAGCTTTTCTGGTCAGTTTGGGTCTGATATTACAAGATTCAAATCACTCAAATCTAACATACTCACTCATCATTGTTTAAAATAGCATCATTTGTTTTAAAATACATGTCCATTTTTTAACTAGTTTGTCCTTGTGTTTTCTAATGACTTTCTATCAACAATTCATTTCTGATGTTTCGTTACCTATCATCTTACAAAAGCAAATGAAAGAAAATATTTGGTGGTGATCGAAAAAAATGTCTATTAGAGTCTTCCCTAAAACATTATTCTTCTTACATGAAAATAATGTCTTTATCTAACAAGTCTATTCCTCTTAGAAATTTAGATTCTTAGTTTGTTTTATTAAAGAAATGATAACCAAGTCTTTCTGAGAACATTATACCATCTACATAATAATTTATAATTTATAGAAATAAACATGAATATATTTTTAAATAATAATATATTTGAATGTCTCTTAGGTATATATTTTAACAATATTTACTTATCTGAAATATTTATTAAAATTATTTTCTCTAAAAAGTATGGAGAATTTCTAATAAGCATCTAGAAAATAATAGAAATGATTTCTCAACATTATAAAGTAATTATTTAAATTTTAAAGTATTTCCAAATTGTACAGAACACTGAATTTACCTTAAAAATATTTTCTATATTAAAATTGTTCTTTAAAAATACCATCAACAGTGACGGACTCAAGAATTTAGTTTAAAAATACCATCAAATATACTTTTAAAATTACCGTTATAATTATCAACTTGTAGATGTTGTTATTGATATTATAATTTTTTATCACCTATTAATGATGGGTGCCACTGAGTTACTCTCTTGTTATATATAAATCAATCCTAAGAATTAGTGTACTTTTTTTATAGTTATCGTTTGTAGTTATTTAAGCAATAATACAGCCACTCAGAAGATTCAAAGTAGAATGGAGTCAGTTTTGCAGGGACATGGGAAGCTAAGAAGGATGGTGATGCTTTGTGCCATCACCATCAAGTGTTATTCAGTACGACTTGGGAGGGGCACAAGCTTTTTCAAAAGCTAAATTATTGAAGCAAATAGATATCTTCACGACTCTTGAAAGTTAATTACATGTTTGAATGGTAGCTGTTATATTATGTCTCAAATTCTTATTTAGTATTAATTCATTTTATAAATAATATTTTATACAGGATAATTTATATTTGTTATATTATTATAAAATTAGGTTTCCTTATAGGGCTGGAAAGTTTTTAGGATTATCCTTATAAATATTTTGGGTCACGAGATGAGAGATATTTGGTGTATGCAGAGATGTAAGGGTTTGAGAGATTGAGAGTTTTATGAGGTATTTTCTCAATATTGTGGATATCCTAGGGTTTTGTGATTTTGTGATTTTTCTTAGTCATCGCAATACTTTGATACTCAATCTTGTTCTCTGTGTTTTCAAGAATAGAGAAAATATTCTCTCTCATCCGTGGATATAGGGATAATTGGTTTAACCACGTTAAAACCTTTTGTGTATTTTTATGATGATTTATTTATCTTTGTGTTCTCGAATTGATATTCCCATCCATAAAAGCTTCCGTGATTCATAACAGTAGCAAATAGATATTTCAAGCTTTACTATCTCTTTGAGTGGCAGTCCATCGTCATTTCTGAGTCTATCAGCAAATCAATTCAAGGGGAAAATTCCAGAGTCTTTGAGGCAATTCAAATATCTATATTATCTTGATATTTCCTTTAATTCAATTCATGGCTCTATTCCAACATCCATAGGAAACTTGTACTCCTTGGATATTTATTTTGAGTGTTATCTTAAAACATGGTTTTGGAAACATGAAGAACACGAAAAATGGGAACTTAAACAGTTTATTATTCTCAATGTTTTTCGAACAAAAAAGCATTCCTTTAAAATAGGAACCAGCTCCTAAATCTTTATGATAATGGGGTAAAATGAAGTACGATTCTGAGTATGGGATGTCTTTCAAATTTGGTGGTCTTGGGATTTAACTTTCAAATTGTGAAAAAAAGTTAAAATTAATAATATGTAGATGTCTCTCAGATTGTAAAAATATATATTCTTATGCCAAGTGTATGATGAAATTGTTTTCCCTAAAAATATTTTTAGGAGAATTAACTATTAAACATCTACAAAATAATAGAAACTTTTTGAGTATTATATAGTAATTATTTAAAATTTTAAAGTATTTCCTAATTTTAAAGTATTGGTTTTCCTTCAAACATGTTTCTAGAACAAAATTGTTACGTAAAGCTAAGATGGATGGTGATGCTTTAGCCTCCATCACCATCAGCGTTTATCTGAGTAGGACTTGGGTAAGCTAGCCTTTTTGAAAGTTTGTCTCCATGCGTTTACCACGAGGTCTTCCAATTGTAATTGATTTACTTTTGAGTGGCGATCCGCCGTCATTCGGACAATTTGGAAGGCCTCAATTCTTTTGCTTTAGGTCATGAGGATGCGAAAAAACGGATATTTGTATTGCACCGTAGATTTTGCACCGCGCAAAACGAGGGATCAAGGAGTAAAAATACTTTCTTTTGGTAATAGAATCCAATTTGGCTCATAAGTTTTTTTCTATCCAAAGATACCTCTAATATTGTCGTAACTCAGTCATGTCCTTACTGTTATGAACTTGCACATATGGACAAATAGGCGTTTAACGCCATTAACATGGAATGCCACTTGTCGCAGCGTCACGAATTTGGATTTAATATGAATAACATGCCTTTACACCTTCTCTCATATGCAACCTCATACCTGCATATGAAGAGTTAAATAAACTAAACCGAGTCCACTATAGATTTTCAAATATACACAAATGGGGATCAAATATTCAAATTAGAGAGAGAGGTCTCGGACTTATGACCTTTTGGCAGACCAAGTTTTGATACCATGTTAAATAACTAATTCTCCTAAAGCTAAAAAATGCCAAGTTTTTGGTTTAATAATATGAATATCATGTCTTTAACAAAGAGGAAGAAAAATAAAAGAAAAAACTTTCACTATTTTGATACAAATTCTTGTTTGAAAACAATTTCTTTCCAAAACGTTTTTATTTTTCGGCTTGTATATTTAAAGCTTTCTGAATCGTGAACCTAAATTACAATATTTTAAGAATTATTTTCTTAAATTTCATGTTCGAATCTTGCAATAAATTACGTTAATTGATATTAAATAGAACCACCTTAAAGGGCAAGTTTAAAGGTGGTTTTACGTAATAGCCGTGCCTTTTTTTCTCTCTGTGTACTCTCTTTTTAGTTTCTCTTCGGATTTGGAAAGAATGGTGATTTTGATATTCTTGACCTTAAATTACTTATCTACATCTCTTTTTTATCATTTTTTTTTCTTAATAAAATGGTTCTTTCACAAAGATCTTAGTTTTTAATTTGTTTTTTTGTAATTTTGTTGTTGACTTTTTGCAGCGTGTAATTATGTTGTCCTTGTGCGATGATTGGTTTTTCATTGTTTTGTTGCGTCATGTACACAACTCAGATGGTAAAACATATTCGATTAGACAAAAACAACAAATCAAATCATGGTGGTCAATATGTTGTATAACTTGAGTCAAGTATTATAGTCATTATATGTGCTTAGATATTGTGTCATCTTCTAAAGTCTTTAGTGAATTTGATTTTGTGTTTCTATCGAATTACTAATTTGAATCAATAAAATTATCTCTTTAAAAAAAAAAAAAAGTTTCTTGTAATAATTCATTTTTAGTTTTGTGCATTATGTTCCAAATTACGATGATACATGAGACGGAACTAAAAATAATAAATTATTTGAATAACTTAATTTAAATTTGTTTCAAATCCGCGCAGAAATTTATATTTATCTTCATAAAGTATAATTGTGCAAAAGAGGCCCGAGTAACGAAAGAAGTAAGTATTCGAAAAAGTACGTGAAAATGTTAATGACAAATAAGTAAAATAAATAAATATATTGACTTTATAATAAGTTCATTATTTTTATTTTATAAAAAAATTTATTTATCAAACATATAACAACTTATCCTCGTTATTTTTTCTACTTTCTTCTTCACACGCAATTTTTTTTTCTAGAACTTTTCGTTAACTAAATAAATTTGAAATCAAGTAAGAGTCAATTCTTGAATTTATTAATTATTTTAGTAACTTTTTATAATTAAAACTCAAATACTAACCCGATCACTAAAAGAATAACTTGCATGGTAGATATTGAGAATGATCCTTAATATATTTGTGAAATTCCATATCGTTAAATGAAGGGTGCATAATTAAGAATAAAAGCTATTCCGTCATCTTCACTTAGACATATGATTCTGAATTTGTTTCCATCGTTACTTGGATTATTAAGTCCTTGTATTTGGATGGAAGTGGGGATAGAAATGCAAGTGACTAGCAATTTTGAGAGTTAGTGGCGTTACCATTTGACAAGACTTGAAATTGATGATAAAAGTGGGTTGTGGACTTACAAAAGTGAAATTTTATTTTTATTTCTTTTAATGGTTGTTTTATCTTTTATCTATAAATAATTAGTGGAATGAGTTTAGAATCCACTAGCATGCGCCTTCTTTATTATTTTTGTATGTAAAACCTCATAATTATAGGAATAAGGATATGAATTTTTTGCTAATTATTTCTTTGTCAAAAAAAAAAAAATTACCAAAAGGATTTTATCATTTGGTATTAGAGCCTTGTCCTAAATGGCAACCCACAAGAAGAGACTCGAAGCTTTTGAGGCCAATATCAATGATATCTAAGAAGGCATGACCAAGTTGTTTAGTGAATTGTAAAAACATCAAAATCTCTAGAATTCAGGAAGTCGTGGCAGGGAGCCCAAGCCGAACAAACCCTTTGCAGAGCGAGGGGAGTTGGGAAGAGTTAATTCACTCTGAGAGGAACGGGGCTAGGATTTCCAAGGTATGTTGTGACCCCCGCAGAATGGCTAAATGCGTATGGCACATTATTTCGAATACTATGAGGTACCAAAACAAGAAAAGGTGGCTATGATAACATACTAAATGGAAGGAAAGGCACACCAGTGGTGGCAATGGCTATGTCGCATCCACTAACAAGAAAATCGGGTGATCACATGACAAGTTTTTGAAGTTGAAATGTGGGTTCAATTTGGTCCACCCAAAGGAGTAGATTTCAACAAAGCCTTGAAGAAATTGCAGCAAATCGGATCTCTTCTAGAATATCAAGAAGAGATAATTAGCAAAACATTCATATCCTCATTCCTATAGTTATGAGGTTTTAAATACAAAAATAATAACATAACGTGCATGCTAGTGGATTCATAAATCTGTTCCACTAATTATCTAAAAGATAAAAGATAAAAATGCAACAAGAGAAATAAAAAAATAAAAATTCTTCCACCTCTTAAGTCCATAACTCTACTTTCTCTCCTTGACCAAGTCTTGCCCATGGTGATGTGGCTGACGTCTTCAAAGACAGTTTTTGGGCTTGAGATTGAAAGCCGTGGGAGCTTTCCGGTGACGTAATTTTTAACGTAACATTTGTAAATTATGGGACTACGCAACAGCCATGTATATAGCTAGTATATTTGTCTCTTATGGTACCAAATAAGTTTGCTTTTCCTATCGAGCTCTGCTACTCCTGCCCGATAATCGTGAGAAACTCCGATTCAATCATGGCGTTTCTCTTTAGTATCTTTCTTCCTTACTGCTTTAGCGTAGCGTAAGGTTGGGTTGACCTTCACGGGATGTTCATTGGCAGATTCTCTTGGCACGCTCTTCCACTTCGAGCTAAACGCGATTATTAATAACATGATTTCATCACTTGGATATGTCAATTTTACATCTCTCACAGTCCTTTGTCTTCCTTCTAACAACTTCAATCACAACATGCCAAATTGGTTGTTTAATTTCAGTAGTCTTTGGTCTTTGGACCTAAGTGACAATTCTCTTAAGGGTCAGATTCGAAGCACCATATCGAATCTTCAGAACTTATACCATCTAAATTTATCAATCAATATGTTGACAGGGAGAATTCCTGAGTCTTTGGGACAACTCAAACATTTGGAAATTGTTTTACTTTTTTCTTATTCATCGTGTGGCCCTATTCCTTCTCAGATGGGAAACCTATCATCCTTGTCTTCCTTGTATCTTGGTACTAATAAGTTAAACGACACTCTTCCTAGGAATCTGGGACTTCTTTCTAATTTGGTCGAACTGAGCACTGAAAACAACTTTATCGAAGGAATGATAACGGAAGTAAATTTTGCAAAACTCTCAAAGTTGATACTTGGACATCTTATACACATCTATTGTATTCAATGTGACCCACAATTAGATTCTCCTTTCCAACTTGAATATATAAGTTTGGCTTGTGCAAGAGTAGGTCCAGTTTTCTGCATGGCTACAAGCGCTTAAAGATCTACACAGCGTTATACTTGTCTATGAGGTTGTGGACCACGGCTCAGGTGGCTGGAAATGGGCTTCACATATTGATTTGATCGTTCTCAGCTATAACGGATATATGGAGATTTATGCAGAGAGTTATGTTAAATGCTAGATTGATATAAATTCTAATCGCTTTGTGCAAATTGGTACCATTTATACCCAAATGTTCTTTGTCTTCACTATCGCCAATAATTCATTATCTGGAGGGGAACAACTTCTTTCTTGTGCAAAAGATAAATGCGAAAGCAAACTAAAAATACTCGACCCATGAATAATGCTTTTGCTCGGGGGAACTTCCTCCATTGTTGTTTGACCTTGGTTCGCAATATTTGATTCATTTAGACTTAAGGCCCGACTATCTGTCATTAAAATTCCTGAATTCATTGGCTCTTTATTTTATCTCAAGGCATTGCACTCGCACAATAATAGCTTTTCAGGAGGCATACCGTTGTCACTCGAAGCGCATCTTTGGGCTGTAGATTTGGCTAAAAAACAAACTTCAGGAAACATACGAGTGGATAGGGGAGAGAACACATCTGATGGTTCTTCAGTTAAGATCCAATGAATTCTTTGGGGATATTCCTCAACAGATATGCCGACTTTCTTATCTTATAGTATTAGATCTTGCTAACAATAGGTTATCAGGATCCATACCAAGAATTAACTTGAATAGTATCGAGTGTAATGGCTTCTGACTCGAAATCGATTGAAGATTAAATTTAATAATGTAGTAGATTATAGTTACTCGATACGAGCATCTTTTGTTAGTCATCAAAGGGAGGGAGTTAAAAAATCTGTTAGTGTCCTTGGTGGTGAGGATAGTGGACCTTTCATGTAACAATTTGACTGGAAGAATCCCTACTGAAATCTCAAGTCTTTTTGGATTACAGTATTTGAACTTGTCTCGGAATCAATTAACGAGAAGGATACCACAGAAAATTGGGGATATTGAATATTTGGAGTCACTAGATCTCTCCAACAATCACCTTTCAGGTGAAATTCCTGTAAGCATCACTAATTTGACGTTTCTTAGTCACTTGGACTATTCATACAACAATTTCTCTGGAAGAATTCCTTCAAGCACACAGATTCAGAGCTTTAATGCTCTTAATTTCGTTGGCAATCCAGAACTTTGTGGAGCTCCTCTATTGAAGAACTGCACAGAGGATGAAGGTCCTCAAGGTGTGAATCCCAGTGATGGAAATGGAGAAATTTTGGAAAGATCATGGTTTTATATTGGTATGGAAACTGGATTCGTAGTGGGCTTCTTGGGAGTTTGTGGCTCTCTTCTATGCAAGAGAGCTTGGAGGCATGCTGACTTCAAGTTCCTTGACAACATGAAAGACGGGGTTTGAGAGACCCTGCATCAATAAGTGAAAGATAAAGGTTTTCTATCAGCATCTAATTTTTTTATTCAAATGCTTCGGCAGAGTATCTTGTTTTCAAATACAAGCATTAACCTACCACGACCAAATTTCAGGAATAACGTGGGATTGGGATTTTTCCAGGTTTGAGAGGTCGAAGGAGCTGCAACCATGAAAGAAGGTGGAGTGTCTTCTTAACCCTTTATCTAGATGTCTCGCTTGTTCTATATAGTAGTCTGCCAAAGCTTTTACTAGATGATCTCGACTCCTGATATCTTTCATCGGCGCATGCAAAAGGATAATGTTCATAAGATGGGAATGTGTAAGTTAAAGACCATAGAGAAGAACTATATATATTTTTATATATGATGGAATCGTGTAAGCACTTGGGATATTTTTCTTCTGAACATTCATCATGGGCTTATCCTTAAGAATGTCAAGCATCTAATAATGGCTTTTAGCGTTGTTCCCGAATATGTTTTTAGGGTCTGGTGCCTCTTTCAATGCGGCGTGGTGGAAAGATATGTACTCAAGTGTGCTGTACTTTTGGAATTGCAGTAATTTATCGACTTCATTGATGTTCTTGTCGCTACTCTTTTAATTCCTGTTGAATCCTTATCACTACTACTTGGTCATGGATTGTTATATGATAATAGAGTCAACATGTGGTGTGTCTTAATGTAATATATATATTCTCTAAGGTGCCAACTTAATTCATACCTTACTGAACTTGCAATTCTAGGGCTCTAGTTGTTGTCCAACCATAATGTCATGAGTTGCTTGCCATTTTAATGTGAGGGGAAGATGAGAACCATAGATATTTTAAAAAGCGTTTTATCTTTCTTGTTTTTTGTTTGGGTTCCATTTGGATGGATTTTTTTCTTTCTAGTTTTCCTTGATTAATCATCATTAAAGCTTGGAAACTTGTGGATTGAAAATCGCGATGTCGGTCACCGGCTAAATGATCCCAAGATTTATGGTCGTGGTATATCAGGCAGTATCGGTCGATACACAAAATAAGATAATTAAAAAGTTAAAAAAAAATCATAAAATTATGTAAATTATTAAAGAAATATATATATATATATATATATATATATATATATATATATATATATATATATATATATATATATATATAATTTAAGTAAGTTAAAAAATTAATAAAACAAAATTTTCTTATATTTAACATTATTTAAATAGTTATTGAAGCATTCAATAAAAGTTCTTTATGATAATGCTAACAAATGAAATTATTTTATATCAAATATAACAGTTTTTTAACAAAATGTCATCCAATACATCAATCAATACCATGTTGAATGACTAGAGGGCTCAAAATCATCATCATCATTAATCCTATGACGAGCATACAAATCAAGACAGTAATTTGCATAGTGAGAATGTGGTTGAATGAATTGTTCATTACTTGAATGTGTTGGCTGAGATGATTGGCTTGATGATCCATAATTAGGAAAATATAACCTTGAAGGTTGTTCGGGCTCAACATCATACTAATAGTATCGAGCGCGATATGTAATGTTAACATATTAGAAGATTGATCATATCCATAGGAATCACTAGCTTGTGATTAAGTTGTTGAATATCGATCAAAATCATTCCCACTAAAAGCATTGGAAGAATTATCACTATCTCCAAAATTATGATAGGATCCATCTCCTACTCCTCTTAACTAAGGTCTTGATCCTAGAGCCAGTATTTGGAAGTGCTTATCAATCTGGTGATAGTTGGATCTATAATCATGGCCATTGGAATAGTCATCATCACTAGGAAATGTAGTTAGTCTTTCCAAGTGTTTTCGTCATTCCCATATGCCTGGTCTATATCCATGATTTGTATCTTGTGTGGCATAATCATTTCATCTCCTTGTGCCCACGACATGCCATGATCAACTTGATTAACATAACCACCATCAACAACACCGCTTGCTCTAATGCCACCACCTACTCCATTGTCCCCATTAGTGTCTTTACTATCTTCATTATACACGAATGTTGCTACCTCCTAATGAGCTCTATCGTCACCATCATCACTACTGGAGCTTGAAAATTATTCGAGCATCCTTACCTTTAAGAGAAGAACCAATGTCTCTTCCTTGCATAATATTGTTTGCATGCCTACTAACCCTGTAACTTGTGCCACCATCATCTTCACAAGCTGCTTCCCTACCTTCTTTAGAGGGAAGATCTTGATCCAACAAATCCAAATTATCAGATGACAAAGTAGGTTTTTCTCCTTCTCGTATCCACTCATCTAATATATCATCATCTTTAAAAACATGATTCAAGTGATTGGATTTATTTTAAATCTTCATCTCACTGATTTATTTGTATCAAATTCTTAACTCAAAGTCACATATTGTAGTGGACATAGGCTAACTTATACAGATTTTTCATTGCCAAGTGCAACTTTGTATGAATCAATGACCATGTGCTCCAATTTCTTTCAAAACCCGATGAAGAACATGTTTGGCTTCAAACTTTGACAGCAATCTTTTGAAGATGTGGACCTTCATTACCATAATTGTACCATCATTTAGCTATTATAAAAAAAAAAAAAAAAAAAAAAAAGCATATTCGAACCAATATATTTAATAGAAAATGATGACAGTCACCATTTATAAAATAAATAAATATAATGAGTACACAGGAAGAGAATGATTTATTGTTTTTTGGTTACTACAGCACCAAATTCTCCTTGACCTTGACAAATAATTTCACTTGCATTGTAATGTTATTTACTTTATTGGTGCACATTAAAAATATAAAATATATTATATATAAATATATAAATTATTGTTATACACTCATTTAAAGCTTTTGCTTGCCTATCCAAATACGCTCTAGTCTCTTGATATAACCTCATTTGGTAATTTTAATTTCCGGATGGTGGGAAAATTACTTTGAATATTGAAACATTGGATTTAAAAAATATGTTGTCATAAGTAAAAAAATTATTAGTTTATAATACTTTGCATTTGAGTAAATAATAATAACTATATAAGAAAAAAAATTTATTACTTGCAGCATGCAAATGTCTATTCAATTGATGTGCCCACCTTTTATCTATTGACTTTGATACTTTCGATTTTCACGGAGTGCCTTTATGCGGTTTAGCTCTATCCATTGCTTCATAAATGATTGATATTGTGGGTTTTTTTTTATCTTGATCAACTAATTTCAAAACTTTCACGAAAGGTTCCATGATGGTTTGGACTTCCTTTGCCTTCTTCCAAAATGGATCAGTTAAGATATGGTTGAATACCTTATCTCTTAAACTCCTTCTGCTTCGATCTTTGTTGGATTCACATCACTCATTTGTTGTGAACATCATTTTCAAATCACCCTCATAACGTATAAAACACTTAAGTGAAATGAATTTAGTGGAAAATTGGGTTATTCTGGGACGCAAGAGATCTCTATCCTTGGTGAACACTTTCATCAAATTAACCACTTTCAAGCTATTATAATAAAAGCTTGTGATCATCTTTGCTTGATTTAAAGTCTCCTTAATCTGCTTCATGCTTCCAATATCTTCAAGCAATAAACCAATACAATGGACTGCATAAGGAGACCAAAAAAAATCCTTTCACTTCTCCATCAACAACATAACAACTGCTTTAAAACTTGCCTCATTATCAGTGACTACTTGTACAATGCTTTCCTACCCAACCTCCTCCAAAATCATATCCATAAGGGAAAAGATGTAATTTTCCGTCTTTGGTAAGTTGGTTGTGTTAACTGAAAAAGGGTATATCATACTTCCATCACAATAAACCATGAAATTGATGATAGGTAGCTAGTTCTAGAACTCAAATGTCTTATGATTGCATCCATATATAAGGTCATTTGGCGCTTCCAATGTGTTTATATATACCTGGCTCTTGCACCTCTTCCTCCAAATATGCATTGCCGAATTTGGTATCTCATCAGGACCCTTGATCTTGGACACATACGCTATGGTATCAATCACCGGATGATAAGTAAGGTCCACTATCAAGCTGCATTAAAGATATTCCATTAAAGAGAAAAAATTGAGATAACACCTTTCACCCTTGACAAGAAACAAACTTTTATTGATTTTACGTTTCAAAGGAAACATGTAGGGATCAGTCCTTTTGTGGAGTATGTTAAGCTCTCTCTCTTATATGTGGAAGCTCGTATTGGGCCACGGCAGTCTTACGCGACACCACAAGGTTGTGAGAAAGTACCACCCCTCCCATGCTCTTTGTGCTTTCTATTATAATATGTCTCAATTCTATTTAATATTAATTCATTTTTGTAAAGAATATTTTATAGGATAATTCCTAGTTGTTATATTATTGCAATATTAGGTTTCTTCATAGTATAAGGAAAGCTTTTAGGAATATCCCTATAAATATTATGGGTCATGAGGGGAAAAAGTTATGAGAGAGATTTGGTGTGTGCATGGATGTAAGGGTTTGAGAGATTGGGAATTTTATGAGGTATTTTCTTGATATTGTGGGCATCCTAAGGTTTTGTAATTTTGTGATTTTTCCTAGTCGTCGCAATACTTTGATACTCCAATCTTGTTCTTTGTGTTTTCAAGAATAGTGGAAATATTCTCTCTTATCCGTTGATGTAGGCATAATTGGCCGAACAATGTTAAAACATCTTGTGTATTTTTATGATGATTTATTTATCTTTGTGTTCTTGAATTCATATTATTGTTCATCAAACCTTCCATAGTTATAACAATTTCTTCTAAAAAAAAACGACGACTTTCTCTCATTGCATGTTTCATTTGCCTTCTTTTGAAATCAGTCATCCCATCTTCCTCAATTTCATCAGAATAGGCCTCATCAAATTTCATAAAAATTATCTTCATTTAAAAGAACTTATAAGTCGGTCCTTTTTTTTTTTCATTTTGATTTTTTCGTTCGAAGAATTAGGCATATACAATTTAATGCTTTGTGTCACTTCCTCAAGTACACTTAGACATCCTTCCATTTGTCTGGAGATATGTGCAATGTGTTGCTTTAATCTTGTTATACCTCCATGTATAATTTTTTCACAGTATTTACATTTGGGGGTTCTTCTATTCCAACCCGAGTAATTGCGTAGCGAACCAACATATGTTTTTGTAGCCATTTCAAAATGTTCACCCTAGCAGTGTGTAAATACAAGCAAAAATATCTATACAATTGAATTATTTTCTAATATAACTATTCTTCAAAAATATGTGTAATTACTCATTTACTTTAAATAAATTTACATAATTGTTGTTTTCAACTAAGTGAATTCAATTATTATTTTAGTTAATTCTGATGATTTTAATAAGTATCTAGATATTCTTTTACTTGCTCAATAAAAATGATTGAAATATAGGAGAAAAATATCAATAAATAATTATAATTATTTATCAATCATTTATAATATATATTACCATATTAATACAATGAGATAAATTAACCTAATAATAATAATATATGTTACCATATTAATATTATAATATTAATAGGGTTTTTGAATTTGCATATACGAACTTTTGAATATCTAAAAATATCTATATAATATCTAGATAATATTTTACTAAGATAATATACATTAATATCTTGATCATATCTAGAAATTAAAATATCTATATAATATTTAGATAATGTTTTACTAAGATATTAATATCCACATATCTAAAAATTAAATATTTATTTTATCTTAGTATTATACATTAAACAAGAAAATTTAACAGCAACAGTACAAATAAATCAAGCAAAAACAACTACAAAATAATTGAGCTTTATAAACAACTTGTGTTGAAATAAATGCAAAGCGTTGTGCATAATATTTTTTAATTATTTTATCTTTTCTTTTTTAAATATTCAACTCTAGAAATAGCCTATGGTCATATCAACATCCACATTTAAAAAGCTTCATAGTAAAAAAAATTTATCCATTGGGTTTTATTTACCATTATGCTTAGTTATTAATATCTAAATAGCATTACGCTTAGTTCGCTGAGCACCTTAAACATTTTTATCAGTAGACCTCGGATTGTAATCATTAATAAAGTAACGTCAGTTTTCAGATACGTATGAGTGTTTGTTGATTGCTTTGTTTAATATCCTCTTAAATCAAAAGCGGGGCATCTCGATAAAAGAAAAACAAGCATTTCGGCCAGAGCAGGCAGTTCTCACGTCGGAATGCACAGTTAGTACGCGAAAGAAAAATTTTCTTTATTACGATGAAGATACAATTGATTACAATCAGCAGTGTCATCCCTTACATAAATGATCTGACGGTTCCCTCAAAAAAAAAAAAAAAAAAAAAAGAGACTGCGAACGAGCAGGAAAAGGAGAAGGAAAAGGAGAAGAAAGGGAGAGGAAAAGAGAAAGAGAAGAAGAGAGATTGAGAAAGAGAGGAAGAGAGTGAGAAAAAGAAGGAGAAGGAGAAGAAAGAAGAGAAAGAGAAAGAAGAGGAGAAAATGGAGAAAGCGGTACTAAAAGTGCATCGCTTTCTCCGGACGCATTCCCTAGCATGAAGCTAGGGAATAACATAACTCCCATAAAGGGGAGACTAGGGAAGCTGCAACTCCACGGGTAGGAGTCGTTCGGAGGCGAGACGGGGAATCCTTAGTGGGCCTCCCTGCGAGGCAGCGAGTATGTGACTTCCTTATGCCTGAGATTCCGATTGCGCCCAAGAAAGGAAAAAGGTTCAAAGTATGAGCTCCATAGCGGAGATGTCGCCATTTATAAGGAGGTCGAAGCACTCGGAAAATCGCACAATCGTTTCCAATTCTCCATGAACCAGCATTAATGACACTCGCATCTTTCCAGAAGTGGGGCAAATGAGTCGCACTTTCGGAAGCCCAGGCAATTATTATGAAACCTCGTGGCCCGGTTTGAAGAGCTCGATTGCTCAGCTAAGATTCGGAGTAGCCAGGAAGCGGGTTCAGCTCGGGGAAATTTTGCCCGCTGGGCCTGTTTATTTCAGTTTTGAAGAGCTATTTGCTTTCCAATGAAGTAGTAGCCTGGGCGAGTTGGCTCGGGCAATTTCGCCCATGGAGCCTCGGCGGCTACATTTTGAAACTGACTCATTTGCTCAACTAAAGCGAGTAGCCACTGGAGGCGGGTTCAGCTCAGGCAATTTCGCCCATGGAGCCTCAGCGGCTCTGTTTTGAAGAGCTCATTTGCTTTCCAGCAGGCGGGTAGCCGGGGCGAGGTTCGGCTCGAGACATTTTGCCCGTGGAGCCTTAGCGGCTGGTTGTAGGCTCAATAGCTCGGGGCCTCGGCACCCGGAGGCCCGGTGGCTCGGTTTGCGAGCGCGGCTCGAGGGGGCCTCGGCGCCCGGGATCCCGGTGGCTCGGTTTGCGAGGCTTACTTGACAGGAGGGGCCTCGGCGCCGAGGCAGGTGGCTCGGTTCTGAGGCTCAACGGCTCGGGAGGGACCTCAGCGCCCGAAGCCAGTACGCCGGTTGCGAGCAACATCTCAAGAAGGCGCAATTTGAGAGCCCGTGCTTCGGTTCGGAAGGTGCAACAGCCAGCGAATAGCTCAGTTCAAAGGCTGAGTCATTTCGGGCGAAATAGCCATGGAGCCTCGATGTGTTGAAGAACTCGGCGGGGCTGGTAGCCCGGGGGTAGATTCATCTCGGGCACAGTGGCCTGAGCTCGACTCGACTTTTGAGCATATCAACTAGAGAAAGGGTCTTGGAGTCATGCATCTCAAAAGCCCAACAACCCAGATTACAAAGCATAATTGCCCAAGGAAGGCAAAGTAGCCACGGAGACAAGGAGCTCAGTTCAGAAGACGCGACAACCCAGAGACCAAGCAGCTCAAATTGGCAAGACAACAAAAAGAGTGAATGGGATATTCATTGAGAACGACATTACATATATCCTGGGTTCGAAGCCCGACAAAAAAAATAAAAATAAAACAAAAACAAGCAAAGCTACATGAAGGAGATCAGACGTCAGAAGAGGGAGCAGGAGGCGAGGAAGGGGAGCGGACATCGAATTTGGGGTGTACGGCTCCTCCCAGGCCCGATCTCTTTAGAAGGACTCTTAGCCCCTCCTTGTCATTGGGGATATCAAAGTTAAGGTCAGGCAGGAAGTAAGCATTAGTAGCCTTCCTCACGGCAAGCCATCAGCCCATTGAGTGCGAGACCTGTCTCGAAGCTGCTCTGACTCGTCCTTTTGGAAAACGGAGTTTCTTGCCTCTCAGGGTCCCCTTGGCGTAGCATCGGTCGGGCTTTCAATGGGAAGCTACGACCTCGGAAACTCTGTGACGAGCCGTCGGCCCGGCCTTGCTTTATTCGTAGCTCATCTCTAGCGGCACGCAACTCTTCCCTAGTTTTGCGGCTCATTCAGGGACCATTTGCAGCTCATCACATTTCACGGAAGCTCGATCTGGGCGGCTTAGGCTTGTCCACGGCCTCAGCCAGTCATCTGGGCAACTGTGACTGTCCCTAACCCCGAGAAGCTCACTCTCGGTACGCTATTAAGCCATCTGGGACCTGCTATTCCTAGCCTCATTTATGTGCTAAAGTACCTCATGGTGTGATCGAATCAGACTTAGCTTCACGGCCTCCTCAGTATGATACGCGTCGATCTCACATTTCATTTCGCTCTTAAGTAAGATGACCACCCTCAACCTTGTAGATCCGTGACACTGGCATGACCACACCGTTGATGCGGCCTTTTTCCAAGCTCTTCGGATGGGTAGCCACTCTGGAGCACGATATAAAGTCGACCGCGACTCAAGAGATAAGAGTGATTCTGACAAGACACGGGAACTTACATGGTGAAGCCCCTTGGAAGAGGATGACCAGAGTTTCCTCAGCCGTGGGACACGAGCCTCTTAAGATAGAATCCGAGAATCAGTTGGCCATCTTGTGCATGAGCTGACATTGGAAAGCAAGGAATCCCCATCTCCATCAGCTTCGAAGCACTTCCTCCCTAACTCTTCCACCTTCGAAGGAGAAGGCTCGGCACTCTGCACAAGAGGACTCCAAACTGTTATAGGCATAACCTCCAAATGAGGCTCGGCAGCCTTCCCCGAGGAATCTTTGGCCTTTGAGGCTGAACCAGAATGGAGCTGCGAACTTGGGGCTTTAGGTACCTCGGAAAGAGGCAGCGACACTCGCCCTGCCTTTCGGGTATGGTAGAAGGTGATGACGAAGCCCCCAACCTCGGGACTTTGCCCCCCAATGATTTGCTCTTCTCGAAAGTCCTGAGTTTTCGGATTTACACTCGAGACCTGCAGGACGAGTATCTCCACTAGGCGGGGCTCTCTCCTCAGCCGTGGGCTTGGCAGGGGCTGCATGAGAGAGGACTATAGCGGAGGGGGATGAAGAACTCAAAGTAGCATAGCAGGAAGACCTCGAACCTGAAGATCCGGGAATACTCAGAGCTGATCAGCTCGGAAATGCATGAGGAAGGCGGTTGGCAAGCTTGGCTTTCTGACCTCGTCGCCCGGGGTTGAGATCGGGCGATCTTTGAAAATTGCAGCCAGTGCAGTGGGACATCTATAACTTGAAAACTAGACCAAACTAAACCAAGCAAGCTCACGTAGGTTCTCCGGAATTAGCCCAGTTTCATCGGGACGCTAGTGTGTCCTCCTTGTTAAAAGTGCGTACTCCCAGCTACGACCACTGACAAAAAAAGTAACACTCCTTCGAAATGCGTGGGGAAGATGGGAGATCGAGATGATTAAGACGCTAGCACCTAGATAGATAAAGAAAGCCTTCGACGACTTCCTTCACACTAAAAAGGTCCAAGAACAGAGCTATACTGGGAACACCCAAGCCCTTGTCCTTAAAGAAGACCAACAACCCAACCAGAATACCCCAAAAATTGGGCGAAAGTTGAGAGAGGCAAACGTTGAAATGCTGCAAGACCCTTTTTCTAAAGGGGTGTAATGGAAAGCGGAGACCATTATCGAAGGCCACCTCAAAGAAACACACCATCTTAGGCACTTGGACCATGTAGGTGAATTGAAATGTGGAGACGGGTTTGGACAAGGGGCTGTAATGCCTAGCGAAAGTTTCCCCATATAAAGGCTCGACTCGGCTAGGTCCCACCACCAGAGCATTCTGCACGACTGACTTCAGATATTTCGATCCCGCAGGATACTTAATCTCGTCAATTCTACCCTTCCCTTTATCTAAGGGGAGAGGAGGTTCACAGGGGCATCTCGGCAACTTGACCCGAATGGTCGGAGCGCCACTTGCCGATTGGATGGAGTGCCTCCAGTGCGAAGGAAGAGGGCAGGCTGGACATGAGGTGCTGGGTGGTAAGGCAGGTACAACTTGATCTAATACAACGCTGTTATCTTGCTAGAAAGACATAGGAAGGAAGAAAGCGTATCCAGACGAGAGGCAGAAGAAATACTGAAACAGATGTCATAAACACGGAAGAACCTCGGGAAGGGCCGGAACAAGATGTTAAAGGAAAGGAAACCCGAAACTCTCGAAATGGAAGACTTGAGATCGGAGTTCATGGTATTTCATCAGAAGGTCATTTTCTCAGAAAGCGGAAAGAGTGAAGAGTGGGCGCGAAAATGAAAGTCGTCATTATCTCGAACGTATCAGTGGCATTAGATTTCTTCAAACCAAATGAAATGACAGTTGAGATGACCAGTTGGAAAGCGATCTGACTCTTGCACCGTGTACTGAAGGTGGAGCAACTGATGGTTTGAAAAATGGTATGGAACATCAGCAGGTAGAAAGATATTTGGTGAGTCTTTGATACGTTAATAAATGGTTATTGGATGAAAATGGATGATAAATATGTCAAGTGAATCGAACTTGTTTCAACAGATGAAGGCTGGTGTTCCGACAACAACTATCTCATCAAACAAATGAAGTCTCTCCGGCGAAGTAGGATAAATTGTAACTCAAGCTGGCTCATATTGTCTGCGATAATAGAATCAAAATCCGAGCGAATACCATCAGTGCGAAGTCTTGCCGCAACCAGTTGGAAGAAACACCAAACTCATAAATGGGCCACCGCCGGTGAAGATGCCGAAACGTTCACCCTCCAGCGATTGATTGTTTTTCATCAGGAAGAAAAACGGACATGGAGAAGTAGCCGAAACGACCGCTTCATCTGCTACTGTTTCTTGCTTTTTCTTGGAAGATCCAGCTCTGGAAGCAATGGACGGGTCAATGACGTTCAGGGTCGACCAATGATCTAACAACTCTGTGATTGGTTGGCAGACATCGTCAATGGCGAGATCTGTTTTCCATATTATTGGATGGTAGGATGGAAGAAAAAATGATCTTCATATGATGTATGGAATTGACGTCTAAATCAAACGCGTTCGTAAAACCCTATATAATGAATATTATATATTCATAATAATAGGCCATTAGTGACATGGTTCGGATGAAGGCGAAAGAGATCTGAATCAAACGAGGAACATCGACGTTACGTTTTGGCGCCCTTTTATGGAAGCGCGCCGAAACGTTTTAACAGCTGCCAACGCAGCTGTGAACGATCTTTTTATGACCGCGTACGCCGCCGAGCGGCGTCCACGTGATGTTTGTTCTTTTTCGACTATTGAAATAATCGTAGGCGTGACAATTTGCCGAAATCCGCCGGTATGCGATTTTGATGGTTTTGTGGAAGACGCCAGTGAAGTAAAGCCATGGATATGGTAGCCGGCGCGCGCTCCCGACGTTTCGTTATGATTTGCACCGTTATCATCGATCAAGCCGAGAGCATACGTTCCCGCTCATATCGCAGAGCGATTCAATCGCGGAAAATCAAACGACTTTCGCGACCGATGGAAGATCTGATGAATCGCGCTGTTGCAAAATGTTATTGTTCGAACACATTTCTGATCTGCGACCGATGAGATCAGTGAGTTAAAAATGATAACTCGCCAAAACAACCGATCAGGACGCCGGATGACCGCCGATCGGAGTTGATGATAAAACATGCTCGGATAGCTGCCGACATGGCAGCGTTCTCGTGATGGACGAGTAATATAACTGATCAAATCTCCTTGTTTGAATTCGACCACCGATGATTCACCGAACATATCTCCATTGCTCTATGCGATGACAAACATAGCAAAAAAAGTTTCCGCGCCGCGCAGCATAAAAGCCATTTCAGGCGCCAACTTCGACTACCGTTGTTACCGCGAAGAAGTCCATGTTTATATTACCATCATTTTTCGATTATTGTGGTGTGAGATCAAGAAGACGACAATATAATATCTTCTTTCTTATTCCATTATTTTTCTTCGCTAATCTTTATCTGTGGTTTATGGCTCATTTTTCGGTTTTTCCTCTTTCCGCTGCCAAATCATTGTTGGTCTATCTTCAGTTTCCTTTGTTTGTCACGTTATTTTTCTAATAAGTATATTTGAAGATATTTATAATGTTTATAGTGAGATCTGCTATTTGGATGTTTGCCTCATGGCGAACCATATTGTTTTCTTGAATGTCTCACGTTCAGTATCAGCGTCAGTGCGCGAAACTCAGTAAATAGTTATGGGCTGAGTCACCGGCCCGAATTGTGAAATGGTCAAATCGCCGCATCTCTACGTGGCGGATCATACCGGGCGGAAGATTAAAAGATAGTTGGAAGGCGAATAATTGCCAAAAGAACCTTCAAACGATTTGTTTTAAGGTTCAAGATCATGAACGGTCGTTCTGCATATGGGAAGTTGTTATGGATAAATATATTCCGGAGAAGATTGCGGAGATGTTTGTGGCGATCTTCGTATCCCAAAATCTCTCGTCAACAAATCTTGATAAGAAAAGATATTTTATATCAAATCAGTGAGTTATCTTACAAATCAAGAGAGACTGAAAATATAAAACAGAAGACTGCGAGGAAAAGATTTGTTCTAACTGTCGAACCTTATCTCCATATTCGACCGTTCATGGGGACAGTAAACAATATTAATGAAATATTCTTAGTTTCAGTTAGTATTATACAAGAGAACAATGATCAAGACAACAGCACCCTGAACAAAGATAATATAGTTTGCAGATGATCTGTGATACTTTGATTTTGAATATATCGAAATCTGTTATTTACTAATTATTGTCAAGATTGAACTACTCATTCAATTGTAATATCAATTAGGTTTGCAGTGATTAATTTGAATTTTTGTCTCATTTAATAGTAGTGTAAAGTGCGTAATATTACTTGATAGAAGGTATTTGAACTGCGTTTCTCGATTCTTGATGTATCGTTTTTTGTAATTAATATTGATAATGATAAAGTGCATAACTCGTTGTGATTGTTCTCTTGGGCATCATGTTTTTTATATAATAATTAAATGAACATTTACTAAATTAGTGGAAGACATAACAATTCCAGTAATCTGTTGATCATTATACTCTTTCTTCACAAATGTTAATGATAATAGTTATTCAGGAAGGGACATATAACCCAATGATCATCAGTTATGAAATGCTTTCGTTTTCCTCCTCTCTTATTTATCTTTCAGTTCTACTTTGTTTCTTTTTTTCACTTGGACACTATCAAATATTAGTTTTTTAAATTTCAGTAAATATGGGATATATCAAGCGATCAATAAAGTGTCTCTCTTAACATGTTATTATTGCTTTAATAGACGTTATTAGTATATTATCATTGTTGGATTTGTCGAATATGGACTGGACCAAGTTGATTATTCTTTCAATGATCCTTGTAAACAGATGTTAAAAATAAACAAATCATTAATGACAGTGATGTTAAACGGTGGCATAGTCTTCCGGGTTGATGTTGATGGTTGTATTATTAATCTGGGTGGGTATTTTAATATTCATTTCAAGATCTAAACTGTGTTTTAAGGTATAAATGACGGTTGTTTTGAAGTATGATTAATCCTCATATGTAATAGATAATTAACAGTGTGTGCACTCCGACGGATAACCAGTTTCAACTCTTTGGGTTAGCCAAAGGAACATCATATTGTCTACACTTTGATGAAGATGTAAATAACTATGAATGTGTATAGTTTCGTAGTTCAACGAAATATAGAAGACGGTTGATCGGAAGCTCTTGAGGCGTGTTTCTGAAGAGCTAATAAATCTCACTCTTCAGAAGGTGTTTGTAATAGATGATCGTAGGTGGGAAGCGCGTGCCTCCATGATCACCTCAGTTATTTTGGTTAAATAAAGTGATGAGTCAAGCAGATACTTTACGATAGGTGGTTGAAAAACTGGCAAAACCATCGTGAAAGACATCGCCGGCACGTGAGATTTGAAATCATAAGATGTTGGACTGTTAAGACTTATAAAAGCCAGTAGTCGTATATTTTCTCTTTGTGATAATATTATTATGTTTGTTAAAATTGCATTGGTGTCAATTCAAAGTTGATTAAATTAAAAATTTGTGGATCATAAATTTATAACAACTCATTCAGGTATAATAAAATGGCCTGAACGGATCGGCTCTCAAACTGAAACCTGAGCGTTTTATTTAAACCATTTATCTTAAGATTGAAGCCCATGATAACTAGTGAACATCGAGTAACAACCGTGTTTTAAACTTAAACATCATTAGACTTGCAAAAATTATCAGATGTGGTTGTATTTTTTTGGTAATATCAAATCTTGATTAGTATTATTGTTATAACTAAATGTGGATCAAATTGTACTCAATAAATATCCTTAACATTACTTTATATTCTATGAGATTTAGAGTTAAAACATCATGATCTCATATAGTGAGCATATCTTTTTCATATCTTAGACAGATGTCATTTCATGAAAATGTTTTAATAATACCATTCAATAAATTTCCCTTTCTTTAGATTAATTGTTTCTATTTATAAATCTCAAATATGTTTTGCTTTTATTCAATGATTGTTTTTTTTTTTTAAATGTTCAGTGTTGGGGGCTTTAACTAAATCCATTAACCATTTCGTCGTCAGCGTTTGTCTTTCTTAAATGATCAATAGAAAAACAAATATTAAAATTTTTATGACACCATATTATATATATTGTTATTAACATCAACCAGACTCAGTTGATAGCCCTCATATGCATACATGTAACTGTGAAGACAGGCGTAGTGCGATATTGTACTCTAAAAATTAATCAGAGATCGAATCAATTCTCTTCATCTATATCCATAGATTGAAAAGTTCTATATTTGCTTATATATGATGGACTTTTCTTAAAGTTTTTTATTAAAATCGTGAGAATCTTAAGACTCAAATCTTATAATATTTATTGGAGAGGAAGTGGGTTGTTAGTTAAGCTGATTCCACACTTCTACACATTTAAAATGAAACAAAATTTAAATTAAAAAAAAACAAGACGAGACAACACAAAGTAATGGTTGTGCCAACGAAATTGATGGAGTGATTACATTGACAAAGTGAGGTTACATCAATACATTGATGAAGTATTGAGAGTATTAAAATTTACTTCCACTCTCATTCTAAGATGACAGCTAGCTCTTTTGAAGAGGTGTTCTTGACCATCTTGTATTAGTACTTGTTGTACTGTAGATGCAAAGGATTTGAGCATCGTTAAATTGTCATCTCCTTAACATTTGGACTAATTTCATGGATGAATGTCAATCGGATACCATTGAATGCACCAAGTCCTACAGTGCGAGTTTCTTGGCTATTGTAGCATCTTTGTTTTCTTAGTCGATGCGACTCTTCGCCTTGATTCAAATGGTTATAAATCCATTTCGGGAAGTAAACTTCGCTAGGGTTCTCAGCTATGGTATCGACGTTTTTCTTCCTCGAAACCATTTCAAGCAACAACATTCCAAAACTATAAACATTTGGCTTATATGACACATTCCCAAAATTCCTAGATAAAACTTAGGGCTTGATATAGCCCGTAGTCCCTTACTTGACCGATCATGGAAACAACACTTTGGTTCTTGGAGCATAATTTGGCTAGACCGAAATCAGATATCTTCAGATTAAAGTTTTGATCTAGCAAAATATTATGCGGTTTGATGTCAAAATGAAGGATTCTTTGTTCACACCCTTGGTGAAGATACTCAATTCCTTTGGCTATGCCTATAGCAATACAATGAAGTTTCTCCCAACCAAGTGAATGTTTAGCCGAAAATATGAACTTGTCGAGCAAATCATTTGGTAAGAACTCATAGATGAGAGCTCGTTTCTCTCCATCAGCACAAAATCCAACCAAGCGAACTACATTAACATGATGAATCCTACCCATTGTTGCCATCTCATTAATAAACTCTTCCTATTTCCGGAAATTATTAGGATCTTATTCGCAGCAAATTGCCGTTAGAAAGTTTCCTTTTATAAACAATTCCATAACCTCCTTGGCCTAGTACATACTTAAACTTATACGTAATCTTCCTAATATCGACATATGAATACCTTGAAGCTTTAGAGCTCTATAATCTTCCAAGCTTTTAGATCTTTATTTTATGATTTTCATCTTGTTTTGCAAGCGATGGTATAGTAGAAGTGTACCAATAGAACCTGAAGAAGTAAAACCAGTGATTGACTACTGCATAATCAAAGATCAAGATTAGAACTCATTGTGTTTAGGATTTTATAATAAATGAAGTATGGAAATAAAAAAAATGCACTTACGTCGCGACTTTGCCACCCACATTATCTGTAAATTAAGGATAATCAAGACATTAGCAATGCGCGACATTATATAATCAAAGCATAGCTAAAAATACGTTTTCTCTTTCTCTGAACCCGATTTCGTTGTCTAATTTAGACTATCAACAAGCGTACTGAGACTCCATTTGGAACCTAAAAAGTAGTAAAGAAAAATTATTTTCTCATATTTGGTTTCATCGCATAAAATATAAAATTTTTTTTGAATATAATCAAAATTCTTCAAAATTTTACATATTTTTAAATTTCATAGTCAATATATAACAGAGAGAAACAAATAAAATAAGTATGAATAAACATATAAAATTAATTTATTAAATTTAAAACTATTTTTTATTTTTCTCCAAATTATTAACCGCAACTATATAATTTCCTACCATTGATATGTTTTAATAGACACATTGTTTTTTTTAAGATTGCAGCTATATGGTGCTCAATAAACACGGGGGCGAGCTGACCGCTAATCTCTGATTCTTTGTCGGATCTCTCGCTTCACGGCTAATCTTTGTTCACTCGATTCCTTCTCTTCACATTCACCACATTTCTCAGAGTCTCTTGGATTTCATGCTTCATTGTCTAGGTATTAACAATTTCTTTCAAGGTTTTTCATTTCTAGGGTTTCATTCCTAGGGGTGTCGGAGGGTAAATTTGTCTGATCTCTCAAGCCTCGATTACCAAAATGGTACCTCTCTCCCCCCTCTCTCTACGATTCTACTTATATACAGGGATTATTCTCGGTCTGCCATCCCGAGATCGTATGAGCGAGAATAAACTAGCGAAGAAGATGAAGCAAAATCGTCCCATCCTCATTGGTATGAGGGCTTGGAAATAACACCATCCGATATGATGGTCGAAGGCAGTCTTTGAAAGTGACGTGAATTTGCATTTGGGGTGGTTTTGAAAATCACTAAGCTCGCCAGTTTCTAAGCGTAGGCATTATTACCTCACTCTTCTTTGTCTTTTTCCGCCTTGTTTTTTTTTTTTTTTTTGCTTTTTGGAAAATTTCATCCTGTTTGGTTGCTACGAAAATTAGGTCTTTTGGAATTTCAGCAAGAATTTTTTTTTTGTTGTTATTGATGGTTCTTTTGTGTTTTCCTAACAATGATCTTTTTGAATTCTTTTGGCAGTTTCAATCACTCCTGCTTGGTTCTCACAGTGCGTATTATTTTCCTCTGATTTGAACTCTTAGGGAGGTAGAAATAAAATCTGTTCATGTTTGCTTTGCACTTGATGTTGTTAGCCGATGACTATACGAAATATTTTTCATTTGGTCCTTATAACTTCTATAATCATTGCTTTTGTGGGTGTAACTTTCAATTTCAATGTCATGCAAAACTTTGTAGATCTAGCTGGAAGTGAACCTTGAAACATGGAGATGGAGCAAGACTCAAGGAAGGTTGTCACATTAACCTTAGCTGGATGACTCTCACAAGCATGTGGAAAACTTAGGTGAAATTGTTTTGTTGACATACTTTTCAATATTTGGATTAAACAACTCAATCTTTCAGTAACATACCTTTCTATATTGAGATTACACAACTATTGGCTGCTTTCATGTAATTATCGAGGTAATAGTTAGGTTTTATTTTCACTCTACTGTTTATTAATTTGTATATTTTATGCAGTAGGGTTCTATTTTCATCTAATGCGTTAAAGTGAAGGAATATCCTTGTACTCTTATTATTCATCCAGTAGCTTTTATCATTTTAATGAATATCCTTCTGGATTCCTGTTCCACCCAAACGAGTTTTTGGTTTTTCTTCCACCGATGAGAACTCTTGAAGTAAGTACATGAGTTCTAAGCAATTAAGCACTCCCGTTCTCTTAAGTACATAAACAAAGAGACCAGACGATTTTAATTAGCGAGGAAAAGTTTCTCTATTGGCCATGGTGAACAAAAGTACCAACATCTTCTAATTTGTTCACTAAGATCTATTGCATCACTTATTTTCTTAATTCTTTAGGAAAACATGCCTCACATACCAAGATTAAGATTCTCAAGGAATGTTCACAGTATGACTATGAAAGAAACCACCTTCTTCCATAATATTTATCCTGTTCCATATAATTTTGACAGTGGGATATCCTTTCAAATGGAGGGCTAGTTCAAGAGATGGCATGTTCAAGAGATGGCACACATAGCCAATGGCTAGGATCCAGGCAAATTTACAGCTGTATGAATTAATAATTTGCCATAATTTTATCCCATCGATCTCATCTATCTATTCCGGGTTGTTTTTAATTTTATAATATATTAAATTCAAAATATAGCTGTGTGGCAATGAGGTTGATTTAGCATAAGCATTGATTAGTCCTTTCAATACCAAAAATGATTAGTTCTTCCTAATTTTGTGTTATTTTCTTTCCCATATAAATAAAAAGCATCATATGTCATTTCATTTACTTGAAATGAGGTACATCCATTTCAAAATATCATAATTGATTGATTCGTTTTAATAAAGACCAAATATTTCTCCCATTTTTTGTCTTTCATTCAAATGATGCTTGCCTTTTTTAGTCACTATAAACAATAATTTGATAGACTCTTTTCAACAAAAGAAAATTTAGTATAGAAATATCAAAGTTTATCACTAAATTTGTGATTCTAATTTCATGAATTTAAGCCATCTGGTTTTGCAGTACTTCCTTATGGGGCAGTCCATCATGGAGGAGGAATTCTTGATGTTAGTGCGATGGCTCTCTACTCCTTTGTTGCTTTTCAGATCTTAGTTGATTGGCGCGAGTCTGAAAACTCTCTCTTGTATTAGTGGCAGCGATTAACGGCCTTATCAAGTGCACGATCCGAAAGGATCAAAGCTGCGGTGTCATGTGAACCACAGCGATACAAAGTCCTTAGACATGAGTGAGAAATTTCCATCTAGTTTAGAATTATGTACTCCTTTGCTATTTCTCGATTCCCCATGTTTACTTATGCGATGTCAAAGGCTTGATTTACTTGTCTTTGGTAGGACTCGATCATAGTAGGCGTAGCGAGGTTCACCTCTTCTCGATTCATACATAAGAACTCTAATTGGTTCAACGAAGGCTTTAACCTTATGTAAATTGATATTCGGTGCGAGGGCGTGGTTTATGCACGTAATGAGGCAAGCTAGCACAGACACCCACCATTATAAAAGCGTGTGGCTTTATATCTTTTTTGTTTTTGATCGGTAAACAAGTATTATAAAGGAAATTTCCAATGAGTACGGGTTGTGGACAAAGGAAGCCCGACACCTGAAGACATAAAGCCACTAAGCCCACCACATACACCCCAACCATGTGAGGAAATCTAAAACAAAGTTTGTGTTATCATTGCTATACAGGTTGGCCCAACTCCACAAATTGGAGACAAAGTTAATTTTGATCCTTTGGGCTGAGGTGACGTCGTTCTCGAATGCCAGCTTGTTTCTAGCACGCCAGAGAGTCCAAAACAGACACAAGGGGGTTGTTGTCCATATTTTTTTCCGCTTCTTTCCCACGGCTACTCCTTGCCAAGCTAAAAGGGTGTGAAGGACCGATAGTGGAAACACCCAACTAATCCCAACAATTGACAAAAGCAAGTCCCACAACATTTTAGCACTTTTGCAGTGGATCAGTAAGTGGTTTATGGTCTCCTCATCCTCCTCACACGAAAGAATCTTTGTTTGCAGCCGGGTCGCCGGCATTTGAGATTATCGTGTAAAAAGCGGCGCTTTGCCCTATCTTTGCCCCACGAGTGAAGATGCGAATTTTGGATCTTCTGGCCCAGTTCGTCGAACGATAGGGAAATCAAAAGGCAGGGAGTCTCATTAACCATCATACATGGCCTTTACCGAGAAACTTTTTGCCTTAACTTCCTTCAAGAAGAGCATATCTTAGCCCGTTGGCCGGAAATTTTGCTCATGGAGAATTTGTAGGAATCTTACCATCTCTTCAATCTCCCAGTCGTTGAGAGATCTTAGGAAGGTTGGTGACCAGCCTCCAGCCCCATCGCCATTGTGTCCCCGGATGTCGCGACCTAGCCTCATGACCGAGCCAAATTAAAAGGGAGGGAAACCTAGCACACAACGCCTCTCCACACCAAACATCTTTCAGTGATCCTTCTTCCATCCCCTAGGCGAAGATCGAGTTGCAGAAAAAAGCGAGCAGCTCTTTCACGTCTCCTTCCATAAACTAGTTCCATAGCACTTTCTACGAGATCATGGGGGCTTTATATCTTGTTTGGTTGTTAGGTCATTCTTGAGCAAACTAAGCGAGACCAACTAAACTATCCTAATGGTTTTTTTTACCTAGATATCTTATTCTATCACTAAATGCATTAGTGTACTAAAAGTATGTGTTATATAAATTTTTTTTTTCTTAAAGTCCTTGAAAATCTCATGGTCACAACTTAAATTCTTCTATATAGATTGGATTGACATATACTTTTTTTATGAAATCAGTGTAAATTCGCAATGATGGGTGGGCTTTCTTTTCCTTTTTTTTTTTAAATTCATGCTCACATGGGCATGTCCTACAAAAAGGTAATGAATTGGGCAACCAATTAAACATTTCTCGGTTGTTGTAATTCATATATGATGTGGATTTGAACAAAAGCCAGCTCCCTTGCCGACACAAGTTATCTTTGGTGAAAATGATTTATTTATTTTGGTTATAATTTTAGTATGTTTATATGAATAATAAAATTATTGAGAGGAAAAAAAGGAGGATTAATTGAAGTATTTTAATTTGATGGGGGAATGAGTAATCATCCACCAAGAAGCAGAAAGAGTTAGGCGGCTAGAGAGGTGGAGGATGAAAATAAGCGACCATTTTAGAAAAAATATTCCTCTTAATTCTTCAGGGTTTTACATCATCTTATATGAATGTAGTTTCTTGTGGCATATTGAGTGCTCTCGATTGGACCTTCATGGACTAATAGAGCTAATTTTTAGCTATGTTCGGTAATCCTACCTATTGTAGTATGTAGTTCTTCTGTTGTGGCATATTGATTATTGATATTTGTGTAAATTTTGCGTCAAAAAAATTGTGTGATATTTGTGTGCAATTTAGATGACGCTAGGTAGGTATTTTATGATTGCTGTGATATTCAAATTGTAGTCTACCTTTTTTATCTATAGAGTTTCAGGATGCATGTGATTAGATTTGCAAGTTAGGGTCTTCTACCTTAGATTTTAGATCTGGCTTCTTGTCCATACACCACCTTGGCAAATACTTTTGTGCCCCCCATCGGCCTTTCTCTGATCTTGTCTATTGATGCATTCCTATAGTAATTGGTTTCAAGTGATTTCTCATTTTATTTTCTAGCTCTAGGTTTTTGTGATATTGGTTTTCTTGTGATTCATAGTATTCAATACTTTATACATTCATTGCAGGGGAGCAGGGGAAATAAAAAAGATAAGGTTGGAATCTCACTTGTAGACATAGGTTATAAACGGGAAAAAGCAACAAAGGATGTAAAGAAGGCACAAGATTTTGAGAAAGGATAATAAAAAATCAGAACGACCTTCCCAAAAAATCAATCAGGACGAGAAGAGATCACGGTACATTCCCAGTGGAGAGAAAGCAAAAAAGAAGGATTATGGTGTTGTAAAGAAAAAGTCCAAGAGTTTATTTAAAAGCAAGTCACGGTATGAATAAATTTCTAGCTCTTTTATGTTGTTCTAATTGTGCTTTGCATGTGGATTATCTTCAAATATCAATATCAAGATCTAGTGGAAGATTTGGTGGTATTTGAGCGAATTAGGTCGAGACTTTTGAAACAAGATTTTCGTTTATACTATAATCAACATTATGGAAAAGAGATAAATCATGTGAGAGAGAACTTTTGAAACATATTGTAAGTTGAACCTCAAAATGAATCTTGCAATAAAAATATTGATATATGATAACAATAATTTTATAACATATTGTAAGGATTGCTACATCATATTGGAGTAAACACTTCAAAATTTTCAAAAGATGGACAACATCTTTCATTCAATTCAGGAATGTTGCTTACTCTTGTTGAAAGGTATTTTTAGAGGCACATTTACATTTGTTTTGTTGGACTAGTGCATATGAGAAGGATTTGGAGGTGTGGGTAAATCATGTTCTCCTTCAACATCACGAACATGAGCTTCATAGAAGGGCGATCCGGGGAACCATTGCATACACCAAAGTCAACTATTGTCAATTTTTTTACTATTTGAGTATCTCCTTCTTTATCAAATTGGATAATGTGCTCTTCATCTTGATCTGAATGATTATAAATCCATTATGGGAAGTAAACATTTCGTGTTGTCCTGATAACATCAATATTCTTCTGCTCTGCATTTCAAGTAATATCATTCCATAGCTAAAAACATCTGATTTGTAAGACACATACCCGATATTCCTAGATTACATCTTAGAAGCAATATAGCCCATGGTCCCCTTACCAACAGTCATAGAAACGACACTTTGTTCCCTAGAACATAATTTGGCGAGACCAAAATAAGATATTTTTGGATTAAAGTTGTAATCAAGTAAAATATTATGCGACCACAAAATCCTCCTCTGCCATATCCTCGACCTACTATATTTTATGTTTTTCTCATATTGGATAGCTCCCCTTTCACTTGAAAGGCTTTCTCCTCAACCTTTTCATGATATCTGCTAAGTCTGGCTTCATGGGCTAAGAGAGAACTCGTCAATTCTTTAAAAGAATAAGTGGACATGTCCTTAGACTCTCGATAAACGGCAACAACATGATCAAATTTCGATGTTAGACTCCTTAAAACCTTACAGACAACAATTTCATTACTAATATTTTCCCCATATGACCTCATGTGATTGACAATCCCAAACACCCTAGATAAGAATTCTTGCACCGACTCCTTATCTTTTGTTAGTGCAATAGTATATTTAAAAGTATTGGTATGTGTGTTTTGAACAATAGATGGAGGGTAGGAGAATGGTTAAAGTTTTAGCTCACCCAACCCAAGTTCAAGCCCTACCATATACATATATAAATGTCAAAGATGGGCCTTGGGCCTTGGGGCACTTGGGGCCTTTGTATCTGTTAAGTTGTCTTATTTTTTAATTATTTTTATTTAATTTGTCAACAACCACGTTTCTGGCTTTCTTTGGATGTGATTTGATTTGTCAACAACTAACCATGTTTCACGGCTTTCTTTGGATGTGATTTGAATTTCACGATTTTCTTTGCAACCTCCCTGCGTTTCTTGAAAAAAAAAAACTACAACATTTTTCTGATGGGTAGTTTTCAAAAACCACTATGTTTTTATATATAGAGAAGAAGGAAGACAGAAAAATAAACACTGCAGATTTGAACAGTATTATGTTGTGCACAGAATACTGAAACAGAGAGTATCTGGGCTTGTTTTATCCTGGGGACGACGTTGCTATTCAACTGCATGCACAAAGGAGGCAGAGCCACGAATCGTCTTAATGGGCGACACAGTTAAATTATTTCAGCCATCATTCTCTATCGATTCTGATTTGTTGTTTCCTTTCGTCTATATTGCATTTCTGAGAGTAATATCTTTAACATTTTTAAAACTGAGTTTTGTTACGCCATGGAGGTTGAAAAAGTACGTTGTTAAATCTTACAATAATAACAACAACAAACCTTTCAAGTTTGAGGGTATGCATTTCAAAGATGGAAAAGCAAGATCTTTGATTTTTTTATATTACTCCGAAAAGGTTGCTTGTATTTGTCACTACAATTAAACCTACAAAGTTGATCCACCCTTTACTTGAGAACACAAAAGAAATTGCAAATTAGGATTTTGATGATTTTTGTGCAAAAGCTAATACGAATGCTTTAAGTGATGATTTGCCTGCAATTCTTTACTCTTTTTAAAAGCTTGCAAAAGATGTTTGGGATGCTTTGCAAAAGAAATATGATACTGAGGAGGTTGGGTCTAAAAAATATGTTGTTAGTCGATACATGAAGTTCCAAATGGTTGAAGAAAAATCGGTTGTCTCACAATCTCATGAACTCCAGAAAATTACTCATGAAATTTTATCTGAAGGTATGCAGATTGATGAGCAATTTCAGGTTGCTGTGTTGATTGACAAATTGCCAACAAGCTGGAATGATTTCAAGAAGGAGTTACGCCACAAAACAAAGGAATTCTCGATGGAAAGCACGATCACAAAAATGAAGTTGAGAGGAGGCTCGGAAACAAGATTCTAAAGAGGACGTTTTTGTTGTCTCCAAGGACAATAATAAAACTCCGACTCATTTGAAGCAGAAGAGAAGTTTATGGCTTAGAGCCACAAAACAAGAATAGAAGATTCAATCAGAATAAGAACATGAAGAATCAAAACCAGAACAGGAACAATAATGGACCCCCTTCTAGGCAGCAAGCATATAACAATAACCATTTTATGTGTTATGCTTGCAATAAACCTGGTCATATGGCTCAAAACTGCAGGAATCACATTCCTATAGCTCAAGCTAATGTGATCAAAGAGGAGCCACTTGTGGCTATGATATCAGAAATCAATATGATTTAAGGTCAGCAAGTGGTGGGCGGTCTGAGTGCACGACATATTTGTTATGATCGTTCTGGTTGGGAGCTTATTATGAAGAAAAAGACATAGAAAGTGATGTTGGGTGATTCCCACTTGCTAGGTTGTTGGAATTGGCAATGTGGAGTTGAAGACACTTCTAGGCGGACCTCCTTCTTAAGGATGTCCACCATACTCGAGAAATGAGAAGAATCGTTTCCTAGTTTTTTACTCAATAAAATTTGGGTTTTGTTCGAATATTGGTTACGTCCCGGTATGTCATCACGAATGGATCTTTTGTGGGTAAGGGCTATACTTGTGATAATATGTTCAAAGTGAATATTGAGATGAATAAAAATGTTGCATCTTCTTCTTATATTGTTAGTTCCTTTAATGTTTGGCATCATGAACATCATGTTAACAAAAAATTAATCAAGAACATGGTAGGCTAGGTATTCTAATGCGTTTGGATGATTTTGAAAAATGCGGAAACCGTGTAGTGAGCTAAAATCACCAAAACCCACATAAATCAATAGAGCGAAAATCCCGAACCTCTTGACTTAATACATTCGACATATGTGGTCGATGGTGCATCAGCGAGGAAATGGAAAGCGATATTTATTACATTTATTGATGATTATTCAAATTATACATATGTTTATTTGATGAGGCATAAAGTGAAGCTCTTGATATATTTAAAGTCTTTACAACCGAAATAGAAAATCAATTTGGAAAAAAGATTAAGAAATTTCGTAGTGATAGAGGCACATAATACTGTTCTATTGAATTTACTAAGTTGTATGAAAATCTTGGCATAATTCATGAAGTTACTGCACCTTATTCACCAGAAATGAATGGAAAAGCTGAAAGAAAAAATAGGACTTTGTGTGAACTTGTTGTTGCTACCTTGTTAAATTCTGGTGCTGCTTCTTATTGGTGGGGAGAAATTCTTTTAACTGTCTGTTATGTTTTGAATAGAGTGCCTAACTCTAAAACTTATACTTCTCCCATAGAACGGTGGTTAAATAGAAAACCGAATGTCTCTTATTTTGTAGTATGGGGTTGTTTGGCACATATGAGATACCATATCCAAAAGATCTAAGTTAGCTAGTAAGAGCATATGAGTGTGTTTTTATTGGATATGCAATACATACAAGGCATATAGGTTTTATGATATCAAAATAATGTGATTGTAGAGTCACTTGATCTTTGATTTTTAGGACAAATTTCCTTTTAAATCTAAAAATAATTAGAGTTCTAGTGAAAATAAAATAGTAAATGAATTGAATTTGTCAAAACGAAAAGAGCTAGATACAAATGTACCTGAATTAAGAAGAAGTGTACGACCTAAAGTTGCAAAATATTTTGGATCTGATTTTTATGCCTTCACCTTAGATGGTGACCTTGTTACTTTAGAAGAGGCCTATAAATCCTCGATTACGAACTATAGCGAAAATTTGTGAATGGCCAAAATTGATTCTTCTGATCCAAATAAAACATGGAAATTGGTAGATTTACCTACTGGTTATAAAACTATAGGATGTAAGTGGGTACTTAAAAGGAAACTGAAGGTTGATGGTTCTATAGAAAAATATAAAGCAAGACTGGTTGCTAAAGGTTTTAGGCAGAAAGAAAATATTGATTTCTTTAACATTTATTCTCCTGTCACTAGACACTACAAAAAAAAAAAGCCAAATAGCTAGGGAAATTTCCCTAGCTATTTAGGCACAATCCGTCGCTAAAAATAGAATAGTAAACCAGTTTACAACGAAATAATCCTAGCTAAAGTGCTTGTACTTAAAATTAACGAGAAAATTTTTTCCTTAGCTATTTTAGCAGCGGAAATTCCTAGCTAATTATATATTTTTAAACACTAATTTTGGAGTAAGTAATTCGAGGACCAATTAATATTTTTTGGCCAGATAGCGATGGAAAATGCCCTAGCTAAATTAGCTAGGGAAAATTCCGTCACTATTTTTGTCTAATTTTAGAGAAATAGCTACGGAATTGTCCCTAGCTAATTTAGCTAGGGACAATTCCGTCACTATACTTGTCTAATTTTAAAGAAATAGCTACAGTATTTGTAACACCAAAATATACCTAAGTTTTTGGACATGTTTAGATAATCAAAGTAAAGAGTATAGTTTTTCGAATAAAATAATCTTTAAAAATAAAATGTGAAGCCGAGATTTCTACAAAAGACAAGGAATTAAAGTGGTCATTGCAGCAGGACTGGGTGTCATACTTTAAGAAGACTATATGCCAAAATGAAATAATGGGAAATTGAAGTGCAAATACTAAAGAGTGGGAGGACTTATGTGCAAATAAAAGGGAAATGAATTATAAAAAGGAGGGGAGACCAAAAATATCTCATTTTTTGGTCTCCAAAAAGAGCTCATACGGTTGGGAGAGAAAGGAAGAGGAGAGAAGAAGAAGAAGAAGAAGAAGAAGATGATGATGAAGATGAGGCCAAGAAAAGGTATGGAAGTCTAGTTTTATTTTTGTATGGAAAAGTAGGGAAGTATAGGCTTTAGTATGGAATGTTTGGTATTTCTTTAATAAATCGTTTTACGGCAGAGTAGGGATCGATACATTGGATGTTAGTTTAAGAAAATACCTAGGGAGAGAAAATGATGTGGGTTTGTTTTAAATCTTGTTAGAAGACCCGATTGTGAGAAATTTGTGCCGAGTTTAAATTCGATTCTAGTAACCCACACCTCTGTTTGGTTGTTGAGAAATGAAAAGAAATTTTAAATGGAATTGTATCCTTATTGACAAGGGGTATTTCATTTTTCTTAGACAATAATTCTGCAGGGTCAAAACTAGTTGTTCTTGGTTCTTAAGTTAAACACCTATTCTTTCCCGATTAACTGACATTTGAAATTGTGACAAATGGGGTCAACAAAACTTCAGTTTGATTTAATTTATCCATCCGTTGTTAGATTTTATTTGACTTTTCAATATAGCTTCACTCACCTATTTTAGGAGTTACTCACAGTAAGATACATGTTTGTGGATGGTGGTTGTAAGGTTACACACACACACACACAAAGTCACTTGGGTGCTGAGATCCAATTTGTCAAAGTAACTAAGTGCTTTGAACTGAAAAAAACAAAAAAACAATTCTAGAATTAAGAGCACACTATTTTTCCTTTGAACCATAGCCAGGATTAATCTTTAATTGAAACTGGTGCCAGTCCTGGAAAAAGAAAATCAAATGCCTGCCTTCACAAGGTCAGTAATGTTCAGAAGAGTTTTATTGGTTCTGCAGTGGATTGTGATGAACGCTGCGGTATCTATGTGTTTATATCATCAAATTACCTTTGAAAATTTATTTTTAAATGGAAATGATGATCAAGACAATATCAAGAGGTGCTTTGCTTGGTGTTCATACTTCCATGCTCACAGAAGGTTTAGCTTCTTAATAAGGCCCTAAGGGTGAGGTTCTTGGTGTCCTGTTGAAGTCTGAGGGCATTGGAATTTGTTCAGCAACCCTTTTAAGAACTGAGGAGGTGTGGATTGGCAAAGATAGAAGTATCCTCAAGCAGTTAAAGGAAGAGAACAGTAGGATCTTGAATTGTGGAGAGACGGTTCAGGTTGCTCTTATTGAGTCAGGAGGGGATAAAGCACTCTGGTTGTATTCTACAATTTCGGACGATCATAAATTCTTCGTCCGAACTCCGTTTTGGGTGTTCTTAGACTCTATAGAAAGCCCTTTGAGTCTAGAATCCACCCATATATACCTTTATAAATTCTGAACTCATAGTCTATCCGAAAATGATTAAAAATAGTAGGCCCCTACTGGTTCGGAGCACCGGATTTTCTGGTTGTATCCTTCAAATTTGGACGATCATAAATTCTTCGTCCAAACTCCGTTTTGGGTGTTCTTAGATAAGAAAGCCCTTTGAGTCTAAGATCCACCCATATATGGAACTATAAATTCTGAACTCATATTCTGTGAAAGCAGTTAAAAACAGTAGGCCCCTGCTGGTTGAACGCAGTTTTCTGGTTTGTATCCTTCAAATTGGACGATCATAAATTCTTCGTCAAACTCCGTTTTGGGTGTTCTTAGACTCTATAGAAAGCCCTTTGGGTCAAGTGCCCATACATAGATGTATAAATTTTGAACTCACTTATTCTGTCTGAAAACGATGAAAAACTATGACCCTGCTGGTTCAGACACAGTTTTCTGGTTGTATCCTTCAATTTCGGACGATCATAAATTCTTCGTCCGAACTCCGTTTTGGGTGTTCTTAGACTCTATGGAAATCCCTTTGAGTCTAGAATCCACCCATATATAGATTAATGCAACTTAAACTCATATTATATCCGAAAATGACTAAAAACAGTGGCTGCTGCTGCTGCTGCTGCTGCTGCAGCAGGTGCTGCAAGTTGCTGATTTTCTTCACGGCTTGCAACTTGCATAACTCTTTCGTTAGGACTCGTTTTGGGTGTTCTTAGACTCTATGGAAAGACCTTTGAGTCTAGAATCCACCCATATATAGATTAATGCAACCTAAACTCAGATTATATCCGAAAATGACTAAAAACAGTGGCTTCTGCTGCTGCTGCTGCAGCAGGTGCTGCTGCTGCAGCAGGTGCTGCAGCTGCAGCAGGTGCTGCAAGTTGCTGATTTCTTCGCGACACAGCTTGCATGCTCAGCCGTTAGGACTTCGTTATGGTATTCTTGGACTTTGGGAAAGAACTTTGAGTCTAGAATCTATCCATATGTAGATTTGATATGTAAAGGAGTATAGATAAGAAAAGTATCTATAGGTATCAAAGGAAGAGTCTTTGTTCCGTACTCCTATGGGAGATAGGACAATCTGATAAAGAACAAAAAAAACGTACAAGTATAGGAATGTATAGGTATAGGTCATAAGATATGATAGTTCGATAAAGTACATGGTCACAAGTTAACAAGATATAAGATGTGACAAGTAGATGACATGATAGCAAAGATATAAGAGTATATGATGTAGATACTTGTTTGTCATACATAAACGAATAGATGACATGATAGGAACACATGAATGAGTAAAAACATACATGATAGAAATATAAAAGTCATGAATAGCTAAATCATGATAGAAACGCATAAAGGATATGATGCATAAATGATATAAAGGGATATGAATAGATAAAGACTATATGAATATATGAATACAGAGTGCATAGATGCATTCATGATATATGATAGGATTACATATATGTCTGAAGACAAAACTAAAATGATAGAAAAAAAAATATGAATATACGTATTGTAAAAATAGGAACAACAATCTGAAGCTAAGAAATATGTGAAGGTATTACAGACCGAAATAAATAATAGTGTATATCTCATACGATACATGATAACAATAGTTATTCATGTAGATGAGATAATACCGAGAAAATATAATAAAATGGATTATGCCTTAGAGCACGGTAGAGGATAGATTGGGCGTACTGTGGGAAAAATAAGTCTGACATGCGATCGAGTTGGCCCTAGTTTAGTGCATTCACAGGCGCCTTGGTACTATAGATGGTCATTGTCTCGTCTGATGATGTAATTTGTATCGGGCTACTATAGATGAGTCATTGTCTCATACAATGATACTTAGTGCTCTTCGGGCCCTTATAGACCATTGTTTCGCACAGTGAGTACAGCGCCTTCGGGCACTTATAGTTTCCTTTATCCACTTTTAAGGTTTATGCAGACATGAAACATAAAACAAATGATTTGCATATGACATGTGAAAAGATATTATATGATCTGAGAAGCATACTTTGCTATGTATGATGATAGGATCTGTAACATGAGATTATACGATCCTAATATGATATATAAAAATGTATAAGAATGTAAAATGATACGAAAGTTAATATGAATCCCCGATTATATAAAAGTACAAAGTGCGATTACACAAAAGTATGAACAAGTACGAGTACATGAAAGGAAGTAATATGAAAAGTATAACATGAGAAACAATATATGAAAATAGTACATAGGCTGTACATGGAAATAGAACATAACAAGCGGTATAGTATATAACCATAGTAGCATAATATCTGAATATGACATACGGAATAGGATATGTAATATGAACCATTAGAAAGAGAATAGATCCAAATGATAAGTCCTAGAATAAGAAATAAATGATATGAAGGTTATATGTCAAGCGTCACATGATAGAAGTTATCGTTATGAAAATGATAAGATAAAGTGTATTTGTTGAGGCGATCATAGTTATTAGTCGTCCACTGTATGTTCCCACTAAAGCGTGAAGCACGGGTTTTGTCCGGTGTAGGTGCGAAGCGGAAGGCGAGGATAGAGGGCTGAGGCAGTAGCATCGGCGGACGAGGCTGACTCGAGAGATAGGTGCTCACGCCTTTATTCATAATCTCTGCAGTATTTTTGAATAGGTATAAGCTTTGTTTATTGAGAAGTAATGGGACTCGGTGTATAGAAAATGAATACCATGGTGGTATGTATAATATATATAAAAGAATTTTTTTTTTTTATTATTACGAAATTGTGCATATGAATGAGAAAAGCAGTGCAGTGTCGGCTCTGAGAAATAAAAGTTGAAAGTCCCGGTCAGTGTGACACCCTCTTGGCACCCATCGGGTGCCGGGTTGAGGCGTCTGGGTTAGTGAGTATCGGAAGCCCGAAGGTTTAGTCGGTTGGAGAAGCCTATGTTTAGGCTATTTTAGATATAGAGTATAAGATGCGAGTCTAGATAAATTATATGATGAAAAGATAGAAATGTGCGTATATGAAAGTGTTATTGCTTGATGTGGATGTCCTTGTGTTTTGTATATGGATTGTCCTCCGAATCGAGTTGGTAAATTTGTTGAAAGTGTTAGCGAGGAGCAAGGGTTACCGACACGATCCTTGAATCTGTCATAAGTAGAGAGTCACGCTCATTTGAGCAAAATGAAAGAAAATATAAATGCCATCTGTAAAAAGACATGAAAGAAAGGTTGACATAGAACATGTAAATGAAAGAGTATGAATTTAGGGCCCGAAATTCTTATAAGGAAGGAAGTTGTAGCCTGAAATATACCTGCTTGATTTTTCGGACATGTTTAGGAGTATAATAAAAATAAAAGGCTATAGTTTTCGGAATAAAATAATGCTAAAAATAAAATAGCAAAAACCCGGAATTTCTACAAAAGACAAAGGAGTAAAGTGGTCATTACCACTTAAGGACCCAAGGAGTCATACTTTAAAGACTATATACAAAGAAATGAAATAATGGGAGAAATTGGAAGTGCAAATACTAAAAGTGGAAGGACTTATGTGCAAATAAAAGGGAAATGAATTATAAAAAGGAGGGGAGACCAAAAAGATCTCATTTTTTGGTCTCCAAAAAGAGCTCATACGGTTGGGAGAGAAAGGAAGAGGAGAGAAGAATAAGAAGAAGAAGAAGAAGAAGAAGAAGATGATGATGAAGATGAGGCCAAGAAAAGGTATGGAAGTCTAGTTTTATTTTTGTATGGAAAAGTATGGAAGTATAGGCTTTAGTATGGAATGTTTGGTATTTACTATGTTTACACATAAGAGTAGGATCAAATACATTGAATGTTAGTTTGAAAATACCTAGGGAGAGAAAATAGTGTGGGTTTTTGTTTTTAAATCTTGTTAGAAGATCGATTGTGAGCTATTTTCGGTTTCATTCGAGTTCTGGCCAATACACCTACATTTGGATTTGTTGAAATGAAAAGAAATTTTAAATGGAATTGTATCCTTATTGACAAAGGGGTATTTCATTTCTTAGACAATAATTCTGAGGTCAAAACTAGTTGTTCTTGGTTCTTAAGTTAAACACCTATTCTTTCGATTATGACATTTGAAATTGTGACAAATAAAGTATGAGGAACCGGTTTGATTTAATTTATCCATCCATTGTTAGATTTTATTTGACTTCGGTACATAGACTTCACTCTTGCTATTTTAGGAGTTACCACAGTAAGATATGTTTGTGGATGCTATTGGTGGTTGTGAGTTACACACACACAAAAAGTCACTTGGGTCTTTGAGATCCAATTTATCCAAAGTAACTAAGTGCTTTTCAGGCGAAAAACAAAAAAACAATTCTAGAATTAAGAGCTTCTTTTCCTTTAGACACCTTGATTAATCTTTAGTGGCGGGTGCCCGATCTGGAAAAAGAAAATCAAATGCACCTTCCGCAATTAATTAATGTTCGAAAGGATTTTATTGGATTCTGCGGTGGATTGTATTGAGACCCATTTATGATATCTTTGTGTGTTATATAATCGTATTACTGGTATTTTAAATAAATGAGCCAAGGTATAATATAATGATTCTTTGCTTGGTGTTCATACTTCCATGCTTGAAGGTTTAGCTTCTTAATAAGGTTAAGGATTGAGGGTTCTTGGTGTCTGTTGAAGTGGGGGCATTGGAATTTATTTCCAACAACCCTTTAAGAACTGAGGAGGTGTGGATTGGCAAAGATAAATGTCATCAAGTAGTTAAAGGAAGAGAGCAGTAGGATCTTGAATTGTTTGGAGAGGCGAGTTCCAGGTTGCTCGTATTAGTCGGGGAGAGGGGATAAAGCACTCCTAGTTTGTATTCTACAATTTGAGACGATCATAAATTCTTCGTCCAGAAGCCGTTTAATTTCTTAGACTCTATAGAAATCCCTTTGATGCAGAATCACGCCCATATATAGCTTTATAAATTACGAACTCATGAGTACATCCGAAAATGATTAAAAATAGTAGGCCCATGCTGGTTTGGAGCACAGTTTTCCTGGTGATTGTATCCTTTAAATTTGGACAATCCCACTCCAAATTCTTCGTCCAAACTCCGTTTTGGGTGTTCTTAGACTCTATAGAAAGCCCTTTGAGTCTAGAATCCACCCATATATAGCTTTATAAATTCTGAACTCATATTCTGTCCAAAAACGATTAAAAACAGTAGGTCCCTGCTGGTTCGGACCACCGGATTTTTTGGTTGTATCCTTCAAATTCGGACGATCATAAATTCTTTGTCCAAACTCCGTTTTGGGTGTTCTTAGACTCTATAGAAAGCCCTTTGAGTCTAGAATTCACCCATACATAGATGTATAAATTTTGAACTCATATTCTATCTGAAAATGATGAAAAACAGTAGGCCCCTGCTGGTTGCAGACACAGTTTTCTGGTTGTATCCTTCAATTTGAGACGTCGCCAAATTAGCCGTCGAACTCCGTTTGGAGTGTTCTTAGACTCTGGATCCTTTGAGTCTAGGAATCCACCCATATAGATTAATACAACTTAAACTCATATTATATCCGAAAATGACTAAAAACAGTGGCTGCTGCTGCTTGCAGCAGGTGCTGCAGGTACTGATTTTCTTCACGACACGCTTGCATAACTCTTTACCGTTGGACTCCCGTTTTGGGTGTTCTTAGACTCTATGGAAAGCCCTTTGAGTCTAGAATCCACCCATATATAGATTAATGCAACTTAAACTCAGATTATATCCGAAAATGACTAAAAACAGTAGCTTCTGCTGCTGCTACTGCAGCAGGTGCTGCAGCTGCAGCAGGTGCTGCAAGTTGCTGATTTTCTTCACGGCTTGCAACTTGCATAACTCCTTCGTTAGGACTTCGTTATGGGTATTCTTGGACTTTAGGGAAAGACCTTTGAGTCTAGAATCTATCCATATGTAGATTTGATATGTAAAGGAGTATAGATAAGAAAAGTATCTATAGGTATCAAAGGAAGAGTCTTTGTTCCGTACTCCTACGGGAGATAGGACAATCTGATAAAGAACAAAAAAAATGTACAAGTATAGGAATGTATAGGTATAGGTCATAAGATATGATAGTTCGATAAAGTACATGAAGATATAAGTTAACAAGATATAAGATGTGACAAGTAGATGACATGATATGAATATAAGAGTATGATATGAATATATGATTGTCATACATAAGCGAATAGATGAAACATGATAGGAACACATGAATGAGTAAAAGCATACATGATAGAAATATAAAAAAGTACATGAATAGCGCTAAATCATGATAGAAACGCATAAAGGATATGATCGTAAATGATATAAAGGGATATGAATAGATAAAGATATATATGAATATGAATATACAAGAGTGCATAGATGCATTCATGATATATGATGGATTACATATATGTCTGAAGACAAAACTAAATGATAGAAAAAAATGCAAAAAGAAATATGAGAACAACAATACGAAGCTAAGAAATATGTGAAGGTATTACAGACGAAATAAATAATAGTGTATATCTCATCAACATACACGATAACAATAGTTATTAGATGAGATATGTCTGAAAGAAATGTAATAAAATGGATTATGCCTTAGAACACGGTAGAGGGATAGATTAGCATGCCTAATAGGGAAAAATAAGTCTGACATCTTGTCGATTGGCCCCCATTTGGGTCATTACGGCGCCTTTGGGCCCTTATAGATGGTCATTGTCTCGTACAATGATATGACATAACCGGGCCCTTATAGATGGTCATTGTCTCGCCTGATAATAAGCAGGCGCCTTGGGCCCTTATAGACCACTATTTAAATGCAGTGATACGAGCGCCTTCGAGGCCCTTAAGTTTCCTTTGTCGCCAGGTTTATGCGGACATAAACATAAAACAAATGATTGCATATGACATGTGAAAAAGATATATGATCGAGAAGCATAGCCTTTGCTTCTATTTGATGATAAGTTACGTAACATGATTATACGATACGATATGATATATAAAAATGTATAAGAATGTAAAATGATCTGAAAGGTTAATATGAATACAGTATATAGAAAGTACAAAGTACAGTACACAAAAAGTATATGAACAAGTACAGTACATGAAAGGGAAAGTAATATGAAAAGTATAACAGGAAAACAATATATGAAAATAGTACATGAACAGTACATGCAAATAGAACATAACAACTGGTATAGTATATAACCATGAAAGTAATATATGTATACGAATATGACATACACAGAATAGGATATGTAATATGAACCATTAGAAAGAGAATAGATCAAATGATAAGTACTAGAATAAGAAATAAATGATATGAAAGGTTATATGTCAAGCGTCACATGATAGAAATTAATGCGTTATATGAAAATGATAAGATAAGTGTATTTGTTGAGACGATCATAGTTATTGGTAGATCACACTGTATATGTTTCCCACTAGCGTGAAAACGCGGGTTTAATCCGTGTAGGTGCGAAGCGAAGACAAGGATAGAGGACAAGACATCCCATCGACGGAAGCGAGGTGACTCGGAGATAGGTGCTCACACGCCTTTGCTTCCGCCTTGATCTGTATTTTGAATAGGTATAAGCTTTGTTTATTGGTAATGGACTCGATTGTATAGAACATGAATACCACTATGGTGGTATGTATAATGTATATGTAAAAAAGAATTTTTATTATTACGAGAAATTGTGCATATGAATGAGAAGCGAGTGCAGTGTCGGCTACGAAAGAAAAGGTTGAAGAGTCCCAGTCCCGAAGTGTGACACCCTCTCTTGACCTGCATCGGTCAGGGTTGAAGCGTCACAAAATTGTCCCTAGCTAATTTAGCTAGGGACAATTCCTTCACTATTCTTTTCGAATTTTGAAGAAATAGCTACAAAGTACTTTCTTTAAATTAGCTAGGGATAAAATTCCCAGTCTATCTATTCTTATTAAAATTTAGGAGGAAATAGTTCACGAATTTCCTAGCTAATTTGGCTAGGCACAATTTAAATCATTGTATTTTGTGAATTTTAAAGAAATAACTACGGTGTCCTAACTGAAAACAGCAAAACAATTCCCGTTACTAGTAATAAGATTTTGAATAAATGGCTACGGGATTGTCCTAACTGGCTTGGCTAGAGACTAATTAAGTCACTATTTTCATTCAATTGTAAGAAAATAACTCTGACAATACAGCTAGGGATTATTCATAGCTGTTTTAACTATTTTATTTAAAAAAGAATTAGAATACTTTAAATATTTATATTAATAATGAATAAAAACATATAATAAGCAATTTTTTAATTAACCATAAGTCAAAGTACAGAAATTAATCGTACAATAGTGTCAATAGTAAAAATAAAAGAAAATAATAACATAGGTTTCTAATCATCTAAACCTAAATCGTCCATCCTCATCAATTATTTGGTGGATCTGTGGTAGGCTACATGCGCGGTGGGTGCTTTCTCTTTGGAACTCGGTGTCCCATACGCTGAATCAAGACCGCTAAGCTGTGAAACTGCACATATTGGTCATCTGTTGTTGGATTGCATTCTTCATTTCTTTCATCTCATTATTCACTTCTTTCATTTGTTGCATTTCATCCTTCAAAAGAGTAATCTATTGATCCTTCTCTTTCATTTATGTCTCCATAACTGCAATATGTTCATTTGTTTCCATTACTCATTTTTACTTTCGACCAACCTCATCCCACTTCTTTCTTTGTGGCAGAGGAACTAGAAATACATTTGCTAGGGTAAAAACCATCATATACCCATACATGGAGAGTCGAACAAACCAAAAGGAGTACACCATGGACTTTGAAATGAGAGGTGGCTCGAACCTATGATATCATGTTAAACGACCAACTCTCCTAAAAACTCAAATTTACAGGATTCGGGTTTATGTTTAATAGTACGAATATCGTACTATTAAACACTGAGTCCCAATAATTGAAGGACTAAGGTCATGGATCATGTTACCTGAATGTGAAGATGGTTGATCAACTATAGAAAGAATTCCAATACGCAAAACCAAAACTGGTAGAATACTAGCAAAAAAAAAAAATCATTATTTTCTCTAATGGCTAATTCAGGCATATAAATCTCATTATATTGATTGGAAATAAAGATCCATGGATTAGAGAATAAGTACCAAATCTTCGGCTTTAGCTTTAATGTCGTGATTAAACCAAAACCTAACATAGATTTAAAGTCAAGCTGTGCCTTTTAAATAAGAAATAACACTCACCAAGCGGGGAAAATTGTGTAACCATGAAGTTCTTCAAATTTTCTTACCATTCCATATCATTTCACTAAGCAGATCTTAATGACAGATGCCGATCCTATAAGAAGAATCGCTACAACCGCATCTCCGGCCATGCACAGCCCCTTCTCGGTCACCGCCTTCATCGCAGCATCCAGGATCACCTCTGTCGATTCCACGTCGGTTGCCTTCGCTGACCCTTCCGCCAGTATCGGAATCAACCCCCGGTGAATCAGGCTATGCCTAGCCGGGGTCTTGTAAGATTTCGTCGAAGTTGATAACTCCCTCTTGGTTCTCGACTTAAAAATTTTCATCCCACCAAGGAAAAAAAAATGTCATTCCCTGACCCATAAATTTTCTATAGTGAAACCAAACATGGAGTATTTTTTTTCTCCTTTCCTAGCACTTTCCGGGGTTCCAAACAAAGCACAAATGATAAATCCTTCCCCCAATTCCCCCAAAAAAGAACACCTATTTTTTTTATCAGTAAAACCGAGGAATATATTAACAAAAAAGGAGGAAACTAGGCTCCCCTCGGTATACAAGAAGCATACCGGAGGCAAGCCGACCACCCAATACAAGCAGAAAATACACAAAAGAGTGCAACAAAAATATCATCCCCACATCCTAGAGATCATTGAGGAAAAAAAAAAAACCGTTAAAAAAGAATTTTAAGTCTGTGGGAAAGCCTTTAACATTAAACATGTGAATTAAAGCACACCTATTTTAATCAATGAAACCAGAATGTATAACAAAAAGGAGGAAACTAGGCTCCCTCGGTATGCAGTATATGGGAAGGCAAAAACAAACCACTGATATAAACTTAGAAAATGCCTGAAAATAATTCTAATAAAAATATCATCCCACATAAGTTGTTAAGAAAAAAGCGGATAACAAAAGAATTTTAAATCTTGTAGGGAAAGCATGCGTCAAAGCAAGAATTAAAAGCACACCTATTTTTATCGATCAAAGCTAGGAATATATTAACAAGGAAACTAGGCTCCCTCGATGCCACAAGAAGCATCTTGGAGACACAAGCAAACCACCCCAATACAAGCTTAGAAAATACACAAAATAATTCTAACAAAAATATCATCCCCACGTCTAAGAGATCAGTCCAGGAAAAAAAAACCGTCAAAAAAAGAATTTTAAGTCTACTGTAGGAGAAACGCTAACATTAAAGCATGCATTAAAAAAGCAAACAAAACATCGAAAGCGATCAACATACCTTTGACATCAACATCGAAAGCAAACAAAACTTGGCATGAGGTCCAAGCACCTTACGAACATGGACTAGATCCGTGCCCTTGCGGACTAACGAAAGAGCTATCATATTAATTTGGTTGGGGACACCCCATTCCAGAATATCTTCCTTACCGCTTCTCGATCGATGCAGGAAGATCCTCCTGACACGAGGAGATTGATATTTTTCCTCTACGCTTTAAGTACAGGTGTTTTCACACAGGCATCTCAGTTCCGACATACGGATCTCAAGATAAGGCGGTGAAGTGATGGCTCCATTTGCTACGAAGATGACGTTTCAGACGATCGACGAGAGGCGACACGTAGCTCATGGAGATCATCTCTGATCCCCTTGATCTTTGTGAGTAGTGTAATGGTGATTTCCTCGCCTTCAGCCAAGGTTGAATAGGTTTCCATCCTTTGGGAACGATTCGAATTCCGGGCCACAGAAGAAAAAGAGGATTAAAATGCATGGGATTGTTGTTTTTGCTTACAGAACCATGATATTTCAAGAAGATTCCATTGGGCTCCATTTGAAACCCGGAAAGTGATAGGAAAAGAAAAAAAAAATACTAAGGAAAACAATTTTCTCATGTTTGGTTTAACTATGAAAAATATAAAATTAAATCAAATATAATTAAAATTCTTTAAAATTTCTTAATCTTTATATAATATAGACAAACAAATAAAATGAGTTTAAATAAACATATCAAATTTATTTATTAAGTTCAAACTTATTTTTCATTTTCCTCCAAATTTTCTTTCCTTCCACTTTTGCTCTATTTTTTTTCCTTGGTACTTTCCGAGTTCCAAATGGAGAAAGAGGGGATTCATCCTAGAAATGATCAATGCGGCTACAAAATGGATCGAGGCAAAATAAATAAATAAATAAATAAAGTTTAAAAGAATTCATTAGATATTAGCTTTGGATATGAATGTCCCTATGTTTGAAAGGTACAGAAAGAAGAGGATGCAGCCATGAAGACAATTTAACATCAAAACATGCTCTTTGTAAAATAAAAAAATAAAAATATAAAAAAAAACAAAGAGAAGGAAAGAAAATGATGATCCTTATATAGAAAATTGGAAATCATTCAATTTATGCATATACATATATATGAAAACAACCATCATGAAAATTTGGTAGCTAAATGACATTATGGAAAACACAGAAAGATATAAGCCAGGAGGTGCTCTCCACCTTAATAATCGGGCCAAAAATTAACTTTACACATGGAAGGCTGATGCGAGATCAGGAAATTAAATTGACATCAACTACCATAAGATTGATTTCTTTTTTTTTTTTTTTTTATGAATAAACTAAGCAGTATATTAATAAAAATAAGAGAGAGAGCCAAGAACTCCACGATATACTGGAAGTATACAAGGAGGGGCAGGTCTGTACAAAAAAAATTGCCAAATGCGACACTTCCACCCACAAGCAAAGCCCGGAGATTTAAAAGATCCTAGTAAAAAGAGTCCTCCTCCACATGTAATCAGAGATTAGTCAACATACGTGGAAAGCTAATTACGAATCACGGAATTAAATCGACATCAACTACCGCTAGTTGTTCTTTTTTTTTTTTTTTTTTTTTTGATGAATAAACTGAGCAGTATATTAATAATAAAAAAAGAATAAAGAGAGCCAAGAACTCCACGATATACTAGAAGTATACAAGGAGGGGCGCTCTACAAAAAAAGTTGCCAATCGACACTTCCACCCCTGGCAAACTAGAAGAATACACAAAGAGATACAGTAAGAGAGTCCTCCTCCACCTTAATAATCCGAGCCCAAAAAATTAACTTACACATAGGAAAGCTAATTACAAATACAGAAATTTGTCATCATCAACTATTGCTAGTTGTTCTTTCTTTCTTTCTTTTTTTTTTTTTTTTTTGATGAATAAGTGACGGTATAATTAAAAAAAAAAAAGGAGAATAAGAACTCACAGTTATCTTTGGAGAGTATACAAGGAGGCAGTCTGTACAAACAAAGGATTACTGCAATCTGACACCTCCACCCACACGAGCAAAGCCGGAAGAATACACAAAAGAATCCTAGTAAGAGAGTCCTCCTCACCGCATAATGTCAGAGCCCCGAAAAATTATACACATAGAAGCTAATTGAGATATGGAATTCATCATCAACTCTTTAGTTGTTCTTTTTTCTTTTTTTGATGGATAAAGCGCGACGGTCATCATTAATAAAAAAAGAGAAGAAAACAAGAAACTCTATGGTATCTTTGGGAAGTATACAAGGAGAATGACCTAACTGCAAACAAGTTGCAGAATGTGGCACCTCCACCTGACAAAGGCAGGAGAATACACAAAAGGCCCTAGTAAAGAGTCCTCCACATATCATCGGGCCGAAAATTAACATGCATAGAGGAAAGCTAGTACGAATGCGAAAATTTGTCGCATCAACTACCGCTAGTTGTTTGCTTTTTTTTTTTTTTTTGATGAATAAACTAATCAGTATATTAATTAAAAAAGAAAAAAAAACGAAACCGATATACAAAGAAGTATACAAGGAGAGTAGGCCTATACAAAACAAAGTTACCCATCCGGCTCCTTACAATGGCGGAGAATACACCCAAAAGTCCTAGTAAAAGAGGTCCTCCTCCACCTTAATAATCAGGCCCAAAATTAACATACATAGGAGCTAATTACGAGATACGAGGTCGTCGGCATCAACTCACAAGGAAAGAGGAGCCAAGAACTCCCTGATGTACTGAAGTATACAAGGCGGACTACAAAGGTTTCCAAATGACACTTCCTTCACAAGCAAAGCCGGATTACACCGAAAGTCCTAGTAAGAGGTTATCTCACTTAATAATTCGAGCCCAAAATTAACACACATTGCTTTACAAAGAAGTTTTAGTTTAGTTAGGGAGAAATGCTCATCATCAAATACTATGTGGTTCCTTTCCTTCCACATTGTCCCAATAAGGCAAAGGGACTGCCAATTTTTCTACTGTAGGCCTCGAAGTGTTTAAGTAGTGGATTAGCATGTTTAAAAATTTTCTATCCTTCAATTGTTGTGTATAAGAGTCTCCACCTCACATACAAATTTGAGTCTACCACTCATATTGTCAAAAAATTTAGGCTCCGTTTGAAATCTTGAAAATGCTAGGGAAAGAAAATAGTGAGGAAAATATAAAAGAAAAGCGGAAGGGAAGAAAAATTGAAGGAAAATAAAAAATAGGTTTCAATTTAAATAATTAAAACCTATATGTTTATTTCAAACTCATTTTTATTTGTTTATCTATTGTATAAAGACTAAAAATTCTAAAAATATGTAAAATTTTGAGGAATTTTGATTATATTTTATTTTCTTTTATATTTTTCTTAATATGTTATTTTCCTTTGCATTTTCCAGTTTCCAAATGGAGCCTAGGAAGTTTCAACGAGTTTCCATGAAAACACCACACCTAGAACACTCTGAATTATCCATGTGAACTAAGGTTTCGTTTGTAACCTAAAAAATACTAAGGAAAGAAAAAAAACACCAAGGATAATGATTTTCACATGTTAGGTTTCACCTAAGAAAATATAAAAGAAAATAAAATATAATCAAAATTTCTCAAAATTTTACATATTTTTAAATTTCTTAAGTCCTTATATAATAGAAACAAACATATAAAACGAGTTTGAATAAGCAAATACAATTAATTTATTAAGTTTACACATATTTTCTATTTAATTCTCCAAAAAATTTCCTTCAGTTTTCCTCTTTGGGTTTTCTCTTAAAACTTTCCGGGTTCCAAAACGAGCATACAAGAATTTCATACAAGGGAAGGGCATACAGCTCCTCCATAGTAGTTTTACTTTCACTTTCACTGAGATTATCATCCCTACAGAACCAACATTCTTCAATCCATTATTTCTAAAAAGATTCCAACAGAATATATTCATTATTCCCACCAATGAACAAAATTCCAGTATTCAACTTTCCACAAAGAACAATCAAGACAGAAAGGAGATTACCCAAATATTCCAGCAGTAGAAAGAAACCAATTCTTTTGTTTGTTTATTTATTTTTTGATCAGGAAAGAAACCATAACTAAATATTTGCATTGTTTTCAGTTCTCCTCTTCAAAAACTTACTACCCATTTTCACTCTATAATTCGTATAAAGAAATTTTTGGTGTTTCAGACCAGATGATTCATCAAGAAAATTCCACCAAAACCAGTTTGCAGGTACAGAAAATACAAAGGAAAATGATTCTCTCATGTTTGATTTCAAAATGGAAAATATAAAAGAAAATCAAATATGATCAAAATCCCTAAAAATGTTACATATTTTTAATCCTTATGTAATAGAGACAACTAAATAAAATGAGTTTGAATAAACAAATAGAATTAATTTATTAAGTTTAAACCTAATCATTATTTTCCTTAAAATTTTCTTTTCTTAGTACTTTCAGGGGTTCCAAATAGGGCGGTAGTGTTTCCACCACCAAACAGAGAAGGATCTTAAGACCTTCCAGACACTTTGATTGCCTTGAATCCTCCTGATCCTCCATTTTTATTTTTATTTTTAAAATAGATAAACACATCACTCCAAAAACCCTCCAATCAATGAATCAATTCAGGGAGAAAAAAAAAATCAGAACACAAAACAACAAGTTCTCAAATCCGATTCATCTGAAACAGAATCACCAAACAAAAAAGAATGAAAAAAAAAATGAAAATCAAGAGAAGAAAGAATGAATAGTAGACCTTAGTGTCAAGCATGACGGCGCAGAGGATCTGAATGTTGAGCATAGCGATCCTGAGATTATTCAAAGTCTCCTGATGATAATCATGAGTACCATGGGAGAAATTAAACCTGGCAACGCTCATCCCAGCCCTCAAAAGCTTCTCCAACATCGGAACAGACCGAGACGCCGGGCCCAGCCGCAAATATCTCGTCTTCGGAACACTCCCATCGTTCGGAAGGTCCTTCATAATTCTCTATGTCTATATTCGCTATCCCAATTGGGGCATCATAATCCCCAAACTCCAAACAAAAACAAACAAAAATCAAACAAAAGTTAGAATCTTAGAGATGGTTTGGGTTTGGGTTTGGGTTTGGTGTTGGTTTGCTCTCCAAGCAATGAAACCCTCTTGTATATAAAGAATTGCCCGCCAGCCTCAGTTTTCTTTTCTTTCTATTTTTCAATCTGTGGGCAAAGCAAAGCAACAGTCGACAGATACTACTTTTTTCCTCACAGACGTGTTTGGTTGGCGTTAATCTTACGGAGTAAATTTAAGGGTTTTTGATTCCAAAGAAAAAATTCAAAGCCATACAAAAGATTTTTAACCTCTGACATTATTTTCATTTTTAAATTACTTAAAAAATATATTAAAAAACTAAATATATCCAAAACCCTTAAATTTAAAGGTTTTTTTTATTCGTAAGAGAAAATTCAACTTCGTACAAAGGATTTGATTTATTGAGTTTTGTACGCATATAATTTATTTAAAAAAAATTAAAATAGGTTAAAAATCAAAATAATATTGCTATAATCATCGGGATTATAATATTAACTTAAAAATTTAAATAAAAGATATAAAACATTGGCTTTTAATTTTAACCTTATATTTTATATTTTTTTATTTTTAAAATTTAATTTAAAATTGTAGTTTTTAATAATCGTTATAGTTATTATTAACAAGTGCTCTCGGTAGTTATTTTGAAAAAAATTAAATAAATATAACGTAGGAATCAAATGATGCCAATAAAAAGGTCAATCCAAAACTCAAGAAAGAAAGCGACCGGAAAAAGGTGGGAAGGCTGTTTTGGTCTTTTTGTCAAAATAGTGGGTCCAATAGAATTTGAAAAAACATCCCATTTCTGTGGACCGCCGCCGGTTTCTCAGGAAAGCTACTCCTTCCAATATTAATTTTATTATTTAATTTACAAATAAATATATCTTATACAGCGCTAAAAAATATTTGATTTGATAAATATATCGAGAGCATAATTTTTTTTTAAAATTCATTTAAAATACTTTATAAAAGCGTAAAACGACATTAATACCAAATATATACATTGATATTATATCAGAATAATCTTTAAACCAAAATACCGATACGGCCTCCATCAGAATATTTGATGAAGGTGATCTCATCTTTTACAAGAATACTCACAACAAGATATATAGTGTTCTGTTGATTTGATTTTAGATCAAATACTTATCGCTAGATTCGATTCCAAATTCGTTATAAATAAATTACGGATCATAAATCAAGTCAAACATTCAAAATCCACTGCCAAATAAAAATATAGTCGCTTCGAATCAGCGAATTGAAATCGACCGCTGGATCAACACGACAATCTCGTTCGCCATATCCGTAGGTAGCCGCTGAGTATTTTGAATTTTGGAGACAAATTCACTTCTTCCACGCGGTCCAACAATTCCGCATTTGATATGGCCATTTTGGTCGATATATCGGTAAAATTGCAAATAAAATGGCACCGACAAGCTTGTTTGTTCCACGCGCTGTTTTGTATCGGATATTATGTATGACATATCGGTAAATAACCGATATATCATCGATATTGGTCGATATTTTTCAAATTTTCCTTTATTCAACTTTCGTTTGCTGATATCGTGTCGGGAAGGTCCAACACCCGAAATGTCGACGATATATCGCGACATTTCCATCCCGGATCCTATGTAAACTATAAATTCTAAGATTTATCACATACATTTATAAACACTCTTAACTTACTTTTTTAGTAGTCTCGAGTTCGAGTTTTGAAAATACAATTATATTATGTGATAAAATTTTGTTGTTTTTATAATCCCTCTCGACTCGTATAAGGATTAATTTAGATATGATATGACTTAAAAACGTCTTTCATAATGAAAGGTCAAATAACCCTTTAAAAGAAAATTTATTTTTTTAAAAATTTGAAATATTAAATTTATCATATGAAAATTTAAAGATAAATTTTTAAGTGTATAAGATGACAGTCGCCTTAAACCTTTTGAAGGAACCTAATTTAGAATAAGTATGCGCTCGGGTGGTTTTATTTGATAAAAATAGTTTTCTTTTTATTCTCAATCAGTTGAAAAAAAAAGGGCATTTTAGGAAGAGTATATTCCTTCATCAAGGGCAATACCATTTTCTAAATCTTCCTTATTTCTTTATATAATAAATAAAATTATAATAATTATAGATATATTATAGAGTAGATACACATTTTTAAATTCTATAAATTATATTTTTATTTTTAAATGCTTTTTTGAATATCAAATTATTACTATAAAATTAATTAATTACACTATTTATAAATCAATTTCTTCGTATTTCAATTATAATATATATTATTTTTATTTGTTGTTTCAAACACATTTTATTTATTTCAACTTATCAATATAAAAAATATTTTTAAAATATGAAAGCTTATAAATTTTATTTATATTTAATTTCCTTTGAAACTTTCATAACGGTTCTCTTTGAAATACAAAAAGTATTAAGAAAAATAAAATAAAAACATTTCAAAAATAAATTTCATTTCACCCATAAAATGATAAAAAAATCAAATATAATCATAATTTTATCATTTTAAGTATTTCTTAGCCCTTATATAATAAAAAAATAAATAAAATTAATTTAAATAAATATACATAATTAATTTATTTTGCACTAACATACTTTACTTTTATCCATAAAAAAAACGACCCTGGGAAAATAGAAACGGAATTTCTTTGAATTATTTAATTTATTTATCATTTGAAATTTATGACAAATATAAAGAGAAGATTTATAGACCTAACATCAGCCCTACTGAATTAACCTAATCAAATCAATATTAAGTCAAATTCGTTCAGATAAAAAATAAATAAATAAATAATTCTAATTAGTTCTATAATTAAAAATGAAATCTATTCAGTTCAATTCTTGAATTGGTTTTAAAGAGAGAAAAAATCAACCAATTGGAGGTGAGACGATTGGAATCTCTCATAACTTAACCAATGGTCTCAATTTCAAGCCTTGAGAATTACCACCCTTGTAGTCCCTCTCGACTCGTATGGGAATTAATCGGGGACAAATTTTAACCCTAATTCAAAACCTTGAGAATTTTTTTCCTGCAATATTTGTCTTTCATTCATTGAATCAAGAGAGATTTGAACGTATTTAGTTTTTTTTTTTTTTTAATTACTAAAACAGTTTGAAAATGAAAACAATGTCTAAACTAATGCGTGAACAATAATACCGCAATCACTAACTACAACATTGAAATAGCTAGGGACGTATCCCTAGCTAAATAGCTAGGGACATATCCCTAGCTAAATAGCTAGGGACATATCCCTAGCTAAATACATAATTTCCTAAATTAGAAGAATTTTGAGGGTAAGAATAGTGACGGATTAAATCCCTGAAGGCTTAGCCAGAAAATCCCTAGCTAAACGTGGCTACATTTTGTGAAATACAAATTTAAGGGCACCAATAGAAAGTAATGGATATTTTCCTTGATATTTTCTAGCTAGGGACCAATCCCTAGCTAAATATATAAAACAAAACAAAAATTATTAGCTATAGACTTAACGACGGACACTATCCCTAGTTAAATAGCTAGGGAAAAATCCCTAGCTAAATGCATACAATTGGGCATAATGATGGACATATGTTCCAGCTGGGTTTAATAGACAAGTGTCCCGCCCGCTTAAATACATAAAAACAAAACAAAAATAATTCGGTATAGACTTAACAACGGACATAATCCCTAGCTAAATAGCTAGGAAAAAACCCCTAACTAAATACATACATAATAGCAATTTAAGGGCACCAATAGCGATGGATTTGGTCCCTAGCTATTTTAGCTAGGGACCAATCCCTAGCTAAATAAATAAAACAAAACAAAAAATAATTCGGTATAGAATTAACGACGAAAACAATCCCTAGCTAAATAGCTAGGGAAAAATCTCTAGCTAAATGCATATATTTTGTGAAAATAACAATTTAAAGGCACCAATAGTGACGAATTTTGCCCTAGCTATTTTAGCTAGGGACTAATCCCTAGCTAAATACATAAATCAAACCAAAAAAATATTTCGGTATAGAATTAACGACGAACGCTATCTCTAGCTAAATAGCTAGGGAAAAATCTATAGCTAGGGAAAAATCCCTAGCTAAATGCATACATTTTGTAAAACAACAATTTAAGGGCAATATTAGCGACGAATTTTTTCCCTAGCTATTTTAGCTAGGGAAAAATCCCTAGCTATACATATAAAATTGTGAAAAAATATTTTCGGATCATGATTTAGCGATGGATTTGTTCTCTAGCTAATTAGCTAGGGAAAATTCGTTTCTAAAGTTGTTGCTAAATTTGCCGCCAATCTTTGCGCCAAAATCAACGACAATATTAGCTAGGGACTTTTTCCGTCGCAAATTTCTCGTTTAATCCATTACAAACTGGGCCGCAAAATTGTCATTAATTCAGAATAAAAATCTCTTTGCTATTCCGTCAAGCATCCCTTTCGAAGAAATTAGCTAGGGATTATTTCCCTAGCTAATTTCCGTAGCTAATCCGATAATTTCTTGTAGTGAGAATTACATCAATTCGTGTACTATTTGCTATTGCTGCCATTCATGATTTTATTATACATCAAATGGATGTAAAGACAGCATTTTTAAATGATGACTTAGAAGAAGAAATTTACATGGATTAGCCCGAAGGTTTTGTTATTCCAGGGCAAGAACGTAAGGTATGCAAATTGGAAAGATCTTTATATGGTCTTAAACAAGCACCAAACAGTGGCATGATAAATTTGATTCTTTGATTATTAGTCATGGTTTTAGAATAAATGAAAGTGATAAATGTGTTTACTATAAATTCATTGACAATATATGCACTATCATATGTTTATATGTGGATGATTTATTCATATTTGGATCACATATTGATGCTGTCAATAAAGTAAAAAATTTGCTTATAATGTAAAAATTTTGATATGAAGGATCTTGGAGAGGCCGGAATTTTGGCCTCCCGACTAAAATAACAAGAACAAGTGATGGAATTGCTTTTTTAGATCAGTCTCATTATATTGAAAAATTGTTACGTAAATATAATTATTTTGATTGCAAACCTGTTGCCCCTCTCTTCTTATGATCCTAGTGTTAAATTGTTTAAAATACCGGTGAAAGCATTAGATGGGAACCGAGATGCAGTATCATTGGCAATCTCTTATCGCCGATTGCACTCGACCAGATATTGCATATGTTGTTGGGGTTTTATGTAGGTTTACTAACTCCCCTAGTGAGGAGCATTGGTTTGCTATTGAAAGGCTCATACGGTATCTGAAAAGAACCATGAACCTAGGATTACATTTCCAGAAGTTTCCCACTGTCCTTGAGGGATTTAGTGACGCAGATTGGAACACCCTTTCGAATGATTCCAAAGCAACCAGTGGTTACATTTTTAGTATCACTGGTGGAGCTATTTCTTGGAAATCAAAGAAACAGACTATTCTAGCTCAATCCACTATGGAGTCAGAACTTATTGCTTTGGCTACAGTTTAGTATATAAAGCCAGCTGGCTCGTAAATTTTTCGCGTGATAATTCCCTTATGGGAAAGACCAACTCCGGATGAATCGATCCGTTTTGAGCATCGTCGCGGCGTCGTGAGCAAGAACGAGTTGCGTTAGAGCTTCATCAATCAGGCGTCAGCGCACTCGTTACATTGATCACTCCGCGCGGTTACGTTACGATCGGTACACCCGTTAACCGCCGATCTTCCATCGCGAACGAAAGCGCGCGAGGTCGGGGCCGGCAGAACGGAACGGTCACGTTTCGGCCGACGTCGTCGTCAATACTTCGCGCAATCCAACTCCGTTACGGACCGCGCAACAGTCAGAACAACGAACAGAAGAAGACGATGAAGAACGTCGCGCGCACGAAGATCGATCCGCTCGTCCCGCACGATCGCGGCGCAGCGGCGTCGATAGCGACGTCAACGTCAGGATCCGCGCGTCGGACGTTTACGTTACGAAACGATTCCGACGTCCATCCGCGCGGCGGAAATCCGCACCGATCCGCACTCGGCAAACCTTCCGAAGCGGTACTTCCATCCGAAGGCGCCAGTCCGTCCAAAGCTCTGGCTTTTGAATTGCGTGTTAAGAGAAATGTGTGTGGATATTTATTCTTTTGTATATCCTAGGACGATAGTTCAAGAGTACTCACTATCTCCGCTCTTATACATTGAAAGAACTATCACTATGCAAAGGTTCAAGTTTGCTAAACACCTTTGCTTATGCTCATTTTCGATCATTGTCTTTTCTAAAAACATAAAATCTCCTCGACTCTTTTCTCCTCTTTAAATATAAGTGGGGATTGTTATTAGTGCAATAGTATATTTAAAAGTATTGGTATGTGTGTTTTGAACAATAGATGGAGGGTAGGGAGAATGAAGCTTAAAGTTTGGCTCACTCCAACCCAAGTTCAAGCCTCTACCATATACATATATAAACGGCCAAAGATGGGCCTTTGGGCCTCGGGGGCAATTTGGGGCCTTTGTATCTCGTTGTTGTCTTATTTTAATTAATTTTTATTTGATTACTAACAACTAACTAATGCTTCAAGGCTCTTGCTAGATGTGATTTGATTTTGTCAACAACTAACCACGTTTCCTGGCTTTGCTGGATGTGATTTGAATTTCCTAATTTTGCTGCAACCTCCCCCACGTTGAACTAAAATCTATGTCTTTATGATTTTCTTGCTCTACTAATCTTACGGTATGGTCATGTATAGGGGTATTTTTGTAAATTGGTCATATTCAAGGTTATTATAAATATTCTCGTATATAACCTTATTTCAAAGATAGTGAAAAGTTTGAGTCACCGTTCCCGTGGATGTATTCAAATGCAATAAAATCTATGTATTTTTATTATTTTCTTGCTCTAATCTTTATCACCTTTATTGCACGAATCACGACAATTTATATATGTATTCAAATGCTAACCATTTATGATTTTGTAGCCATACATGAGCTACTAGATTAGAGAAGGGTCCAAATTTTGAAATTTGTCATTCTTTGTACAGGTTTTAGTATTGTGCTCTGTTATGCATATGTAGGAAACATCTACAACATTTTCAGCAGTTTGATTTCTCTTGAGATAGTAGAAAAGAAATCAAGAAATGGCTCTCAGGTGGGAATGCTTTGGAAAACTGTTCTTTAAAATCAATTTTTGGTTTTAACTGTTTTTGAAACAAAATTCTGTTTAGAAACACAAGAAGAAATTTTTTTCAGCTAATCATTGATCATGGTACCATGTACTTGTAGGGAAAGATTTAAAGGTCGTTGTGCTGTCTATTTTGAGAGTAATTCTAAGAAACTCAAGCCCAATCAAAAGTTTGCAAAACATGTTTTCTGAATTACAAATTATTTTGTGTTTAAATAATAGAATTAGGCAATGATTGGGATATGAGAAAATGGCACCAAGATGGTGTTTCTAGCCGTCAATGATTCATAAGAAAAGGAAAAGCAATGGGGGAAGTTTTCATGGGATTGGATAAGAGCCATACAGAGCATGTTTGGTTGCTTAGAAAAATAAAATGAATAACAAAATAAACTAAAATTCAAAGTGTTAGAATCTTAAGACCCTCCATTACTGATTTCCCACATTTTCTTCACTTTCCTCTAAACAAAAATTACATCGATGAACAATTACAACATGGGTGCTTCCTAATTTAAACATTCACAATAATAAAACAATTAATCCCAACTGTTTTTCATTCTAATTATGAAATCACTTCCAAATCTTGTTGAATTAAAAGATATGATCGAATCATCTAATCCACCATCCAATGTCAGCTGAATTCATCAAATCTCCATATCCTTTAGTCCAAATCAGCCGTATCACGTAGAGGCCCACCGTAAGAAGAAAGAAACTGAAATTTGGACCTGCAATTCCAAGTTTCCTAGCTGCACCTAAAACTTGAAAGAGAACAAAAAAACACAATCTTAGCCTTCTTTATTCCAATTAGGAAATTAGTAAAATCAAAAGATACTTTTTATGAATATAAAGTATATAACCCTATCAACATCAGTATAATTTTATGAGGTAGTGTAACAGCTCCAATTATACCGTAATTATTAATTACAGTTTAGGATATAATATAAGTTAAATGTGTATTTTTCAAAAATTTAAGTGCTAAATGTGAAAAATGACATAACCGAGATTTTTAAAAAAGTCTAAAGGGTAATTGGTAAAATGTCAAATTGAGGACTCAAAGGAAATTATGTGGAAAGATTATATGTTAAAGTAGAAATAAGATAAGATGAATTGCAAATAGAAGAAAGGTGGAAGACTAACATGCAAGGGGAAAAACTTAAGCCACAAAAATGAGATTTTTGTCAAATATGACCTTATAACAAATGAGATAAGACCAATACTTGTCTTTGAATGAGGGAGGATTTCATTTTGGGTAAAGGGAGAGCTAGGGCATCCGTTAGAGGAGAAGAATTCCATTATTTTTTGTTTTCTTGTTCTCCATTTGTTCAAGGCTCTACTTGATCAAGTAGAAGAAATGAAGAAGGAAGAAGAAAGAAGAGAAAGAGAGATGAGAGGAAGAGAAGGAGAAGCTAAGATTTTAGGGATTTGTCAAGAAAGGTACGGGATTTCCAAACTTGTTGGGTTTGTTGTACATTTTGAATTGCTTGGTATTTGTTGTTTGTTAGGTTCTTCAAATGAGGAAGAAAATGGTGTAAGGAGAAGTAAGGTTGGTAAGAGGAGATGCTGTCAAAATTTCCCCAAACCCTATGTGAGTTATTTGGCCATATTTTGGCCTAGAGAGCTCTGAATTGGGTGATTCCAATTTGAGAAGAATTCTAAGTCCCTTAGTTGAAAATGTGTTGAAGACCTCAAGGTCCGATTGAATTTGGGTCCAAAGTTCAGTCCCTTGGTTTATCCCAACGGGCCAAACTAGTCTTGATGTTTGTGGTCATATCTTGGGCTGCACCAAATGAGTGATTCCAGTTTTTGGGTAAACTAGACTTCTTGTAGAAAAACTTCCATGAAGGAAGTGTATTCAAATTTGAAACTCATTGTACCCATAAATTCATCAAAGTGGAGCTCTGTTTTCAGTCAGGTAAGGTTCATCCAGACTAGCCTTGAGTGTTGGATTCATATCTTGGGATAGGTTGATCCAAATGCAGTGATTCCAATTTATGGGTAAACTAGACTTCTAGGAAAACAGCTTCCATGAAGGAAGTGTAATTAGATTTGGACCTCATTGTACCCAAAAAATTTACAAAAGGAGAGCTCTGTTTTCAGTTAGTTAAGGTTCAGCGCGACAAACCCCTGTTTGTGAGAAGACTCCTTTGTCTTCTCCTATGTGACCCTAAGACACTTAGATGTCTCTTAAATGATTATAAAAGACCAATAAAAAGATATATGAGCCTAGTTATGAGTATGTAATAATGAAAATTGTATAAAAGTTATATGAATAAATGTTACATGATATAGGATAAATATATTGAGATGATTAAGATATGAAAGGACATGACCTTTGATCGTGTGAAGAAAAGTACATGTACTTTTGTTATATGAAGAAGCACAAAATACAGTCAAATGATCATAAGAAATATGTGAAACTATCTCACATGTTCAAGAGAATACTGATGTGCTGAATATCCCTGCATGTATACAGGATATCAGTAATTATTCATGTATATGGGATATGTGTTTTGATATTTGAAAGATTGTTAAAAAAACATAATAAAATTGATTGTCTGCTTATGACCAGGTAGTTGGATAGATAGGCATGCCTATAGGGATAACAATGTTGCAGCATACATTTTACAAACGGAGTGGCCCTGTTTGGGTCGATGACATGGATCTTGTTTAGATCATTACAGTGGCCTCGTTTGGGTCATACAATACAGTACAAATGGCAAACGCTTGTCTCTGTACAAAGGATAGTGCCTTCGGTACATAATACAGCCCGTCTCATGATCCACTTCTTTGAATATGCAGCAATGATAAGATAAAAAATTTCAGAATGTTTATAAATGATAAAACATGGAAATTACATGAAATGAAAAATGTAATGAAATTATAAATGACAGGATATAAGACATGAAGCATAACTCATAAGGCTAAAGATAATGAATGTCATGAATATGCAAATAAATCAATTAGTAGAATTGTTATGATTTATTACCTTATGTTGAAATGTTAATGATAAGTGGTTGAAGTATTATGTCATATATGGTTAAATTTATATGTATATGTATAGTTGTATTACTGTAGGCTACGTGTTTGTGATGATCGTTATAGTGGTCGTCCATATTTATGAATTCCCACTAAGCTATAAAGCTTAGCACGGATGTTTATCCATGTAGGTATCGAGGGGGCGGTGATGGTAAAGGATGTCCCACATCAGCAAAGGCCAACACAACAGTAAGTGTCCATCAATGATGTTTTGATTTATTTTCAGAGGATGTACATATATTTTTGAAAACAATGAAAAGTTTTGTATATAACATAATTGAATATGTTGATCACTCTAATAGTGGGGTATGATATTATTTTGTAATATGATAATTTATATATATATATTTTTTGTAAGTTTATATTTTCAAGATAATTGTTTAGAATGATGTAAGTTAACAAGTTTATAGTTCTCAGATTTGTGACACTTTTTCTTGACATGAGCTGCCGGGTTAGGGCGTCACAAGTAGCCCCGCCGTCTGACATCTTCATATTGATTTCGGCAGGAATTTGGTTGTATAACCTCAGTTCCTTTGCAGACATGGCAGCAACTAGACTGCTTGCAATAGGCGTTTCCCGGGGGGTACCCCTCTTACACCCAGCTTGACTGGTCGAAACCTCTTCGTGACCTCTTGCCATTCTACAGCAAATATAAAATTGAAAAAAAAAAAAAAAGGGGGTCAACTTGAGGTCCATAAAGAAGTACAAAAAGGGAGAAAAGAACCCTCGAAAGGGAAAAGAAATCTCCCTTGGAGATTTTACAACCCACTAGGGATAAAACCTAAAGAAAGTAAACCAAAAACCCAAAAACATTCTCGTAAACCAGTAGAACATCTCCAACGATAGAGACACTCAAGTAAACCAGTGACGTGAAAAAGGTTTGAGTTGCAAACACTCATCGGACAATCAAAAGTCGTCGAAGTGTCAAGGGTCTGATGGCTCATTTGAAAGGGAAATTTGCAGAAGCCTAGAGGAGGATGAAGTACAGAAAAAAATAAAAATAAAAAATATTTCGAGAAGACGTAAAAGAAACCACTCTTAATACAACTATCCCTATTTATAGGGGTAGGGTGTCATCAAGCGCATTAAATGCGTCGTCAGAACGAGATACATAATATGCATATTGGGAGGCGTGCGTCTCTCATGCACCTTAAACACATGTGAGCATCGCCTCGGAACGCATTTAATGCGCTAATCATTTCTCACAAACCTTTCAATTCTCAACATTCAATATTTGAAACAAACAATATTTTCCCCCGACTGAAATGGCACAAAAACTCCAACCTGAGGAAAAGGGGGGCATTGTGAGTACCATGATCTTTAAGATCCGCTACTCGATGGGCCTAGGGTTCGTTTGGCTTGGGTTATGAAATGGCTCAATTTCCCTCGCCTCACCAAGGCTAAGTGGGCACTTCCAAGACGGGAAAGTCTAAAGAAGCCGCTTGGTAAAGTAAGGTCAAATTCTTCTATGGCTCGCCGGTGGTCGTCCGGCTCAGATTTCATGCTCAAGTACCCTACCATTCACGTGTAACAGAAAATTTAGTTATTCAACTGTACCTCTGTTTTGCTCGTTGGCGAGACATTTTTCTCGCACTTCCTCGTCAAGATTTTATCAAACATAAAATACACATACAAAAAGTACACAGTACAAGCAAGGCTCTTAATTCTCTTCCTCTTCTCTTCTTTTTTTCTCTGCAAAAATTCTTTCTCTTTTTCTTTCCCTCCCTCTGAGACTCATCGTTCAACAATGCCCCCCTCCTCCTCCTCTCCTATTTGAGCATTCATCTTCAACATGGTATCAAAGCCCAGAAGGCCTACCGCTGGTATTTTTCTTTCCCTCCATTACTCCAATGGTGATTCCATCTACATTGGCACCTTTGAGTATTCGACAGATCGATTGAATTTATGCTTCTAGAGATCTCTCAAATTCTACCAACCAGAGCATGTGATTCAGAAGGTTTTCATCACTTGGAACTCGCTCAACCTGTCAAACCCATCGAAGCTTCTCTCTTTGATTCTACAAACCGTCATGATCCTATCTGAAATCCTGATTATCTCACTTAGATGAGATTGGATCAATTTTTAATGAGCTGGTTACTGTCTTCCATAACTGAACAAATGCTAGAACATGTTGTTTGGTGTAATACATCTATAGAAATCCGGAAAGTGCTTGATCAACTCTTCTCTACTCAATCTAAAGCATGAATTCTTCAATTGAGGTTTCGTTGCAAACTATAAGGAAAGGTGTTGAATATGTTGAAAAATATATCCTTAAAATGAAAAGTATTTCTCATGCTCTAATGGTTGTTGGTCAACATGTTTCAGACGATGAATTAATTTTGTATATCTTAAGAGGTCTCGATCTCGATTTTGAATCTGGTCAGAAAATCTCACGCCGCCAGATTCAAGAACCCTTCAAGAGGTTCAAGATTTGTTACAAACACATGAAATGCGTTTAGAACATCATACAACCGCATTTGTTGCTGAAGCTTCCTAATTCGAAGGATTTTCGCTCATAAACAATCAAGTTCTTCTAATTTCGAGGTTATCAAACAACCTAGAGGACGCCTCAAGCTGCGTGCAGGCGTTGTTCTCCTTTGAAGGCCACAACTATTTCTCTCCAGGAGCGAGCAATAATCTTCTGTGTCAGATTTGTGGTAACTCTACTATAAAATGCTACCATAGGTTCAATCTCAATTGTCATAATCAATATCAGTCTTCAAAAGGTTCAGTCAATACTGTTGTTACCTGGATTGTCTAAACTTCGAGGCATCAACGGCGCGATGTAAACCTGTAAAAAGGGCAATCCAACAACGGTGGGCCGACCACCTCTCCAACGATTAAGTCAACAAAAGTACGCAGAGGAAGAAGAAAAAGTTCGCACAGTTGGGATTGCATACCCTTTCACCATGGGAGTTCTCCCGATTTATAGAAAACGGTTCACGAATCCCTCCCCCTCCTTATTTGGAAAGAATCTCCTTTTCTTTAGGAACAAAATCTCTTTTTTCGTATCAAAGAACAATTCTTCCTTATCAAGGGTTAACCTTCCGAGAAGTAAGGGATTTGGAAACTAGGAAATTCGTGGGTTAATACCTTTTGCGTATTTTTTGCCTTTATCCATTCATTCATGCTGAACTCGCTATAATCGCAGGGACGGCCGGGCCTGGGGATTCGAACCCTAGACGAGGTTGCCATATGGCCGACCTCCTCCTGTATATCTGGCTCACGCATCGGGCTTGCAGATTCTCCCGTCTAGGTAGTGCCCCTGGGGTTTTAATATGGTAGGGTCAGTCGCTTCATATCACGCCAGTGTGCTCACAACCAGACTGACCCATTGAGTATCGGTCTTTGGCGATTATGCAAGTACTCACAAATACTGGTCATGCTGCTTGTGATTCTCTCGCTCTACCCTCTCAGTATATTGCCTCCCCTAAGGATGTAGATGATGCCTTGTGGTTCCTAGACAGTGGCACTACGCATCATGTTACTGCTCGTGGTCACTCTCTTACTTCAAAAAATGAGTATTCTGGAAGTGGTAAACTCACGGTTGGAGATGGTACTAAGTTTCTTATCTCTCATATATTGGTAAATTGATTTTAGCGTGATTCGCACTCTTCTAAGCCTTCTTGCTCCTCGAAATATTCTCTTTAGTTCCTTCTACAACCAAGAACTTGATCAGTATCCCAAGTTCACATCGATAATAATGTTATAAAGGAATTTAAGTCCGCTTGTTGTTATGTTGGGCGACAAGCAATACCAGAGATGTTCTTCTAAAAGGAACTCTTAATAATGGCCTTTATCAACTTAAATCCCATGCTCTTCCCGCCTCGCAACATCACAAATGGTCTTTCAAATTTAGCATCAACTGAATACTGCTCTACATCACAAAGTACACACTGCTGTTTGAATTTGTCTACGGCACTATTTTCTGGACATAATACAACTCCAACAAGTGGTTGCTCTTGCAGTTAAAAATCATTGGTTCACTTGTGGCACAACCGTCTTATCCACCCTAATAATGTTGTTCTCACCAAGGTGCTCTCTCACCTTTAAATTGCCTCCTCTTATAAGTCACTTGTGCAATTTTGTGATGCCTGCCAATATGGAAAACTCACCAGATTCCTTTTCCTTTAGTTCCTCTTAAAACTACTTAGCCTTTTCAAGTGCTTCATCTAGATGTATGGGGTCCTGCACCTCTTCTTTCTGTTGATGGTTATAGATATTATATCTTATTTGTTGATGATTTTACTAGATATGTTTAGATTTTCCCCCTTCACCAAAAGTCTGAAGCAATTGCTGTTTTCTTGCATTTTACTGTCGGCTGAAAGATACTTCAAACTCGTATTAAAATGTTACTTAAGTTGAAAGCCCGTAAGAGAGTTCTAAGGTACATAAAAGGAACTATTTCATATGGTCTCAAGTTTAAACCAACACAATTGCTTACTGAAGGGTAGTATCTCGATGCCGATTAGGGCAAGCAATATTGATGATAGAAAGTCCGTAGCGGCATCCTCGCATTTTCGAGGAAATCTTATCATCACTTGGAGTTCTAGGAAGCAAACAAATTTATGGCTAGGGTCATACTCGCCAGAGTGTAGAGGCTTTAGCAAGTGCTGCTACTACTGACTTAATATGATTGGCCAACATTCGTTAACTGAAATTGGTATAATATTCAGCACACACCACCTATTCTTCGGGTGTGACAACCAAGGGATCAAGCTTTTGGCAAGTAACCCATCATGCTAGAACTAAGCACATAGAAATTGATGTTTATTTTGTTCGTGATCTTGTAACATCAAACAAACTGGAAGTTAGGTATATCCCTACTGAGTTCCAACCTGCTGATCTTCTTACCAAGGTTTTGTGAGAGGATCGTTTTCAAACACTTCGATGCAAGCTAACCATGGAAGGTTCCATGTCCAGCTTGAGGGGGGCTATTGAAGAAGAAGGTTCGGGTAGTCATATTGAATAAGAAGGTTCTAGAATTCATGTGTAACAGAAATTAGTTATTCAGTTGTACCTCTGTTTTGCTCTATTTTGGCTGAGACATTTTTCTGCAATTCTCTTCAGCATTTTATCAAATAGAAAGTGTGCTTTATTTTAGCATTCATCTTCAACAATATGGAGGTCTTAGTGGTTGGTTTCCATGCAGTTACGGTGAATTATAAGTCCTTGTATTTGGTAATAGCGAAAACTTTTTGGGTCAGGTGATTGTTTAGGGGACAAGAAAAGTTCACACTTTCTCTATAGGATTTTTTATTTTTTTTAATATAAAAATTGTTGCTCATTTTTATAGGAAACTAAAATTTAGAAGTGATAACATACTATAATATTTAAGTACAAGAAAATAAAATATGGGACATGATTTTGACATAAAAATAAAAAAACAAAAGCACACTTATAAAAATGGAAGGATGCTAAAAGTGACATGATTTTATATGCACAAAATGAATTGTCTTCTACGCAAATGCATCTATAATATAATTAGTCAATTAAACATGACGACAAGAAATACTTTTTACCATGGTGATATATATTCCAATAAACATGAATAAATAAATAAACATTATCGCTATGCGATGGCGTTATCATTCGTCATACCCTGAAAAAGGAAATAGGTTGTTGTCTCCGCTACAAGTGTTGTTTCCTTCTCCAAGACAAACGAACTTAAACAAACTTGAAGTTTTATTAATTTCAAATATGTGGTAAACTCAAACAAGTCAACGTAGCATAATATATATATATATATACATAATATAAAAGAATGATTTTTTGGTTCTTTAAAAATACTTTAAAAAGGAGCAAGGAAAATTTATTTTTCAAGCTGATTTCATACAAAAAAATCTTTAAAAATAAAATATAGTTCAATTTAGTAAGAAGTTTATGTAAATTTAAATTATTTTAATTGTTATATTAGCAATATAAAATAAATTTTAACTGTTTTCTTTTTTTTCTCAAAGGAAACATATTTTCGCTATAATATAATAAACCGTTTCCACTAGGACTTGAACCCTGGACCCCTCTTCCCTATGCCCTCGCCTTTTAAAATATTGAGCGCTCTACCACATGAGCTAAGCATGATGAACAAATAAATAAATGTAACTTGTTCCAAGTAATAAATAAATAAAATTTTCTATTTCTGAATGATTTTCTATTTTCTTTTCCTTACATTTTTCCTTAAATTTTTTTAGAAAGAAGCATTTGCCAGTGCTAAACCGCAACAACGCCTATGATGCCTCCTCGGTTACTACCAAAATTTATTTTTTGAGTAGAAAATGATTTTTCTTCTAACATGAATGGGTTCTTTTCCTAAGTCAAGGTCGACTAACACACTATTAGTTATCTCTTAGTTGCAAACAACTTCTATATCATCTAAAGGAATATAATATATATATATATATATATATATATATATATATATATATATATATATATATATATATATATATATATATATATATATATATATATGTAGCGTGTTGATCTTGAACAAAAGGGTTTTTTAGTGGGTTAGGTAACATGGTTTTTTCGTAGTGAGGTTAGCAGATATGGTATTTTAAGTTATATGTTTGAACTTTGTAATTATTTTCCTTATCTTCCATCCAACATTGACCAAATAATAATTGAATACAAGTATGTTCAATTCCATGAATTAACAAGTACTCTTAAATAATAAATAATTTTAAAACTCCAGAAACCAATTTCTTAAGTTGGCTGATAAACTTGTTTTTATTCTTGAAATAAGAAGCTCGATTCTTTTGAATACCTGCATTTTGTCCTCCATGAGAAAGGTTGACGTATAAAAGAAGGTAATATTGTATAAAATAATTTGTTTTATTTTTTAATACATAGCTAGGATACTACAAAAAGATAACCCCAGGAAACCCATTTAAAGATGAGTCATAGCACTTTAGAAAAATACGATTACTGAAAGTTTGACTACCAAATATTTTCTTCTGATTCTATAATAAGGCTATACATTTCTTAAATAAATAATTTGTTATTCTATTTGTTTTTCTATAAATATGACGTTATTTGCAAATATTTACATTTTGATCATATTAATCTCCAAATGTCCTTTATTAGTAAAATGATAGAACTCGATAAATTACTCTTTTTTTTTATTAATAATATAGAATTGATTATGGAATTCTCTCGGTCTCAGGTTCAAAATATCATTGTTCTTGATAGTTAACACAACATCTCGTAAAGCGATCATACTAATCTAAATATATATGCAAAATGCTTTATTTTTCTAAACAAATATATCATCAATATCATTAGTCAAGGGAAAAAAATAATTATAAGCTAGGAATAGTTTATTTTTTGTTATTATATATATACCAACAAAAAGAAAAGGTCTGGGTAAGTAATGTATGTGTCAATTTCTAATGAAAAATAGTTTGTTGTTCATGAAAGTGTTATTTCTCTAGCTCAAGGACACTAAACTATATATTGTGTTGACAAGATATTTTGCTAATTAATGGATCTAGGTTTATGTAACATAAAATTGCTACCTTACTTCTAGTGGAAAAGGTGCATAAATGCCAATGAGTTGTAGTCATAAGTCCAATTTAGCCTTTGATTTTTTTTTGGTCCACAAGTGTTCCTTACGTTTAGTGGTGTAGCTCATTCATGCCCTTATTGTCGCGATCTGGTACAAATGGACAAACGAGTATTTAAACGCTGCTAACATGGAGAGCCACGTGGATAACTCTCATTTGTCCATGTGTGTAAAATCATGACAACATGGGCTTGGATGAGCTACGGCACTAAAGTGGAGGTTACTTATGGACAGAAAAAAATTTCAGGGCTAAATTGGACATACGTCAGGGACATTTATACACTTTATCCCTTACTTCTAGGTTGGCCCTTTCCTAAGAGGAGTCCTCTATATTGAACTATATTGAAAGCCCATAATAACAGCCACTTGGGCCAATGAAGCAATTCTATCCATCATTAAGAACAAGTGTGGGCTTGCCCTTAATTAATGTTAATTGGCTCTGCTGTGAAGAAGGTATTTGGGGCTCACGGATGAGCTCAAATGCAAGCCCTTTATTATTTAAAGATATGGCTGAGAAATTTCATATGCCATACGTATGGTATGCATGGTACCATAATAAGACTAGCCAATTCCTGACTGCTCTATGGGGCCTCATTAAGTGAAGTTAAGATTCAAAACTCCAATTTAATTTCTTTTAACTTCCTCCAGATTTGTCCTCCATACAAACTCCCATGTCCTTGTTTTCTCCTCCATTTTATCGTAAATCTACAATGAAAAGTATATTAAATAGACTTGAATATATATAGTACAAATGCAACCGCATTCTTCTCTTTCTCAATATTTTAATTAACATTCCAAAATTATAAACATTGAACTTATATAAGATGCCTTCAATGTTTTTATAGAATAATAATATATATAAGTATTCGTAAACTTATATAATCTAAAACATGTAGATTAATAAAATGGTGCTTTAATAGAAAATATTAAAATATTTGATTTTTTTTATTTAGCTAAAAATAATATGTCTGGTGATAATAAATCAACTTAAACTAAGTCGATGTTCCTCAAAAAAAAAAAAAAAAAAAAAACTAACATAATGTTGGGTGTTCAAAATCCGACATGGACTAAGAATTGGAAAATTTATAAATTTATAAACATGAACAACATCTAATTAAATTATTATGAGGATTTTTGAGAGAGAAGCTCAAAAATAAAATCATGAGGGCTCAGACTCAAAGTGGATAATATCATACAAATGTGAATAGTAAAGAATCTACGAGGTTTCTCAACAAATGAATCAATTGATAATAAGTTCATCTCAATCATGTCCATTGATAGGCTGGGTGAGTTACTTTAAACTAAATAAAAGAACCAAAAATAGACATCTAATGTTATTTCATCTTTTCCATTACCTTGTTTCTTTTTCAAATCAAGAGAGACATGCAGAAACACACTAAAACACAGAGGATTCAACAGGTACTGAAAATACCGTGAGTTTTTCAACTGAGTTATCAAAAGCAGTAACATATGCACACTTTGCACAGAAAAAGCAATACTGGTAATTGCTGAAAGTGTGGTGTCAATGAGGTGCATCTAATCGGGATTTCATCTTTTCCATTGCCTCGTTTTCCTCTTAAAAAAAGACATGGATGAGTCCACAATATAATAAATGAAATTTAAAAATCATTAGACTTTAAATTAAAAAGGAGTGGGTAAAATAAAAATCAAAAGGATAAGCAGGTGCTATTTAAACTTATTTTAAGTACTATATTTAGTAGAACCATTAGACCATAGAAATGAAATTATTCTTAACTATAGAAAGTAAAGCATTTCTTCAACTTTACACAACAATAAGACTTCATAATGATAATTCAGAAACATTAATCTCGCTACATTGCTGACATTTTGAATGCAAGACCAATGACATGCTATTAAATTTATTTTCTGATCCAACAACTAATTTCCAATTGTTTAATTTACCTTTAGAATGGCTCCATAGTATGTAAAAGCATGTTCACCTTAAAGCATGCCAGACCGAAGGAATAACTATCCCACTTGATCTTTGTAAGCCTACAACTTTCAATCAGCCAGCTTTTATCTGCGTAATTACCTACTCAACAACTCATCAAGTAGACGTGTCCACATCTACCCGTGAAGTTATCAACCTTTTTATTTTATGAAAAAGAAAAATTAGATGATAAAAAGCACCAAAATCAAAATTGATTCCATATCATTGTCATTGAGAACGTTTTCACACCTCTTCTCTTTTCTAAAAAAATTGCAAACATATCAATTAAGATATATTATTGGACCCATTGATTCCAAAGGTGTAACCATGAAAGCGCTTGTTTTGCAAAAGGAAAGATCTCAGGAGGAGTTTTAGAATATGATAAATGGAGGTTGGTGTTTGGTTCCAAAAAATGTTGAGAATGAAAAAGGAATAAATATAGAGAAAAGTGGAAGGGAAAATGAAAAAGAAAAACAAAAATGCATTTTTATCCGATAAATTATTTTTTAAGGCTTGCAACTCATTTTTTTATTTGAACTCACAATACAGATTAAATCATCTAAGAATTAATATATAAGTGTCTAAATAATTTTATTTATATTTGATTTTTTTTCAATTTTTTCAATAGACAAACAAACCGTATGAAAATCATTTTTTTTTCCATTTTGTTCTTTCTACTTTCCAGGAACTAAAACACAACCCAAGTATTCAGGTAGTGGATCAGTTAATGTTGGATGTCTTCTAGCTAGGGTCAATGCAAAGTTAAAGAAAGCTTACCACTTTCATGGAAAATACATTTTTTGTATGTAAACATAATGAATGCATTGCATCTTATTAATAAGATCTAGCTCTTAGGCTAATATAGGGAAGGAAGGGGTTTAGGTTCAAGTCTTAGTGAGAACAAATTTGTGAAGGACGCAAAATAATACTATGATGTAATGCAAAGTGAATAGATGTTAAAGATATTACCTCAAGAAATGCAATACGCATTTAAAGGAACAACAAACCTGTGAATCGATAGAGAATGATACTGAGTCACAAACTGAAGTCGCCTCTCTTTAAGACGATTCGTGGCTTGGCCTCCTTTGTGCATGTAGTTGAATAGCAACGTCGTCCCCAGGATAAAACAAGCCCAGATACTCTATGTTTCAGTATTTTAGCACACCGTAACACCGTTTCAAATCGCAGTTGTATTTTTTTATGTCTTCCTTCTTCATATATGCGCACGAGTGGTTTTTGAAAACTACAATCATAAGAACGTTGTAGTTTTTTTTCGCAAAACGCGGGATGGGTTAAAAGCAAAATCAGAAATTCAAATCACATCCAAAGAAAGCCAGAAACGTGGTTAGTTGTTGACAAAACACACAAAAAAATTAATTAAAAATAAGACAATCCTAATGTATACAAAGGCCCTTAAGTGCTCCCAAGGCCAAAGGCCCATCTTTGATCGCTATATATGTGTATATGGTAGGGCTTGAACTTGGGTTGGGTGAGCCAAAACTTTAACCATTCTCCTACCCTCCATCTATTGTTCAAAACACACATACCAATACTTTTAAATATACTATTGCACTAACAATCCCCCACTTATATTTAAAAGAAGAAAGAAAGGTCAGGAGATTTTATGTTTTAGAAAGACAACCAAAATGAGAATACAAAGGGTGTTTAGCAAACTGAACCTTGCATGGTGATAGTTCTGAATGTATGCTACAGACCGATGGTGAATTACTCTGAACTATCGCCCTAGGATATACAAAGAATAAATATCACACACATTTCTCTTAACACACCATTCGGTTTCAAACACTTTCCTAGCCATGTGCTTATCTCAGTTATAGTATATGCTCTAAAGAATTTGCTAAAAAACTTATAGAAATATGCCCCACATTCACATATACATAGGTGAGACTATCAAGGATGTTTCTGTAGCATAGCATCCCACTTTGTTATAGATCTCATTAAGAGTTTTAATAAACTCAACCTTTTATACCGCTACAGAATATCATGCAATAGGAATGGACTTGGAGTATTATATTTCATGACAACTTGCATGATTTCACGTGTATCACTAGTAACTTGTTCTTCCCATTGAACCTTGTGGATTCCACCCTCATTCTAGGTCGGGTTACCATTACTGAAGTGACTCATTTATTGATCGTTTTAGCCCCGTCTTTCGGCGTCCCATACCCACGTGCTAATCCTTTCACAAAGGACGCAAGCATTCCTGAAGACCAACATAACCACCTCATACACCAGATAGACACGTCTTAATAGTGCTATGTTTTTTGGACGTGTATATGTTGGACTTTTGCCGTTATAATAACTGTTATGTACGCAGAGATAGCCGCTGCATCATCAAAGTGAATTAGAACAGCCTAGCTCTGGGTCTTTCCCATGCGGAGCATTCAAAAATTCTAAGCCAACTCGGCTTCTCACTCAGCCGTAGCCAAAGCGCACAAGTTATGACCCATAGTGATTGAGCTAGAATAGTTTATTTCTTTGATTTGCAAAAATAATTCCACCAATGCATACTAAAATGTAACCACCGGTTGCTTTGAACTGTCCGGAAGGTGGCAAACTAATCTGCATCGCTTAATCCCTCAAGGACAGTGGGAAACTTCTGGAAATGTAATCCTAGGTTCATGGTTCTTTTCAGATACCGCATAAGCCTCCAATGTGTCTCAATGCTCCTCACTAGGGAGCAACCCGCATAAACCCCAACAACATATGCACATCTCCGGTTGAGTGCAATCAGCTGCAAGATAGCTTAAGACCGCCAACAGATACTTGCATACCCGCTTGTCTAATGCTTTCACCCAGTATTTTTAAACAATTTGAACACTAGGATTTATAAGGGAGCAAACAAGTTTGCAATCAAAATAATTATATTCACGCAACAATTGAATATAATGAGACTGATCTAAAGCAATTCCATCACTTGTTCTTGTTATTTTAGTCCCAAGAATAAGGTCAGCCTCTCCAAGATCCTTCATATCAAAATTTTGTCTAAGCAAATTTTTTACTTTATTGACAACATCAATATGTGATCTAAATATCAATAAAGCATCCACATATAAACATATGATAGTGCATATATTGTTAATGAATTTATAGTAAACACATTTATCACTTTCATTTATTCTAAAACCATGACTAATAATCAAAGAATCAAATTTATCATGCCACTGTTTTGGTGCTTACAAGACCATAAAAAGATATTTCCAATTTGGTATTACCTTATGTTCTCGTCGAACAACAAACCTTCTCGCCGATCCGTAATTTCTTTTTCTTCTAAGTCACCATTTAAAAATGTTGTCTTTACATCCATTTGATGTATAATAAAATCATGAATGGCAGCAATAGAAAATAATACACGAATTGATGTAATTCTAGTGACAAGAGAATAAGTGTCAAAGAAATCAATATTTTCTTTCTGCCTAAAACCTTTAGCAACTAGTCTTGCTTTATATTTTTCTATAGAACCATCAGCCTTTAGTTTCCTTTTTAGTACCCACTTACATCCTATAGTTTTACAACCAATAGGTAAATCTACCAATTTCCATGTTTTATTTGACTGTAAAGAATCAATTTCGTCATTCACAGCTTCTTGCCATAGTTCAGAATAAGAGGATTTATAGGCCTCTTCTAAAGTAACAGGGTCACCATCTAAAGTGAAGGCATAAAAATCAGATCCAAAATATTTTGCAACTTTAGGTCATACACTTCTTCTTAATTCAAGTACATTTGTATCTGGCTCTTTTCGTTTTGACAAATTCAATTCATTTACTATTTTATTTTCACTAGACTCTTAATTATTTTTAGATTTAAAAGGAAATTTGTCCTCGAAAAAATCAGCATCAAGTGACTCTACAATCACATTATTTTTTATATCATAAAACCTATATGCCTTGCTATGTATTGCATATCCAATAAAAACACACTCATATGCTCTACTAGCTAACTTAGATCTTTTTGGATCTGGTATCCTTACATATGCCAAACAACCCCATACTCGAAAATAAGAGACATTCGGTTTTCTATTTAACCACCGTCTATGGGAGAAGTATAAGTTTTTGAGTTGCACTCTATTCAAAACATACCGTATTGTGCTAAAAGAATTTCTCCCCACCAATAAGAAGCAGCACCGGAATTTAACAAGGTAGCAACAACAAGTTCACACAAAGTCCTATTTTTTCTTTCAGCTTTTCCATTCATTTCTGGTGAATAAGGTGCAGTAACTTCATGAATTATGCCAAGAGTTTCATACAGCTTAGTAAATTCAATAGAACAGTATTCTGTGCCTCTATCACTACGAAATTTCTTAATCTTTCCAAATTGATTTTCTATTTCAGTAAAGACTTTAAATATATCATGAGCTTCACTTTTACGTCATCAAATAAACATATGTATAATTTGAATAATCATCAATAAACAATGAAATATCGCTTTTCCGCCTGTGCTTAATGCACCATCGAATTCACATATGTCGAATGTATTGGGTCAAGAGGTTTAGATTTTGCTCTATTGATTTATGGGGTTTTGGTGAATTTAGCTTGACTACACGACTAAGATTTTTCTCAAAAATCATCCAAACGTACATTAGGAATAATACCTAGCCTACTCATGTTCTTGATTAATTTTTTGTTAACATGACAAAGTCTAGCATGCCAAACATTAAAGGAACTAACAATATAAGAAGAAGATGCAACATTTTTGGTGATGACATACTGATCAGAACCAATATTCTGAACAAACCCAGCCTTATTTGAAAACTTTAAACAATACATTCTTCTCATTTCTCGGAGTATGTAGGACATCCTTAAGAAGGAGTGTCCTGGTCTGTATAAACTTCAACTCCACATTGCCAATTCCAAAGAACCTTAGTGGTGTGGACCACCCAACACTTCTATGTCTTTTCTTCGCACAAGTCTTCTACAATCCCCAGAACGATCATCAAGTATGTCGTGGTAGCTCCGTAATCCGCTCACCAATTCTTTGAATCCAGAAATCAAGACATTCTCTGCTTACCATGTAGCCACAAGTGGCTCCTCATCAATCACATTACCTGAGCTACAGAATGCATTCCTACGCCTGCCATATGACCAGGTTTATTGCAAGCATAACACATAAACTGGTTATTGTTATGTGCTTGCTGCCTTGAAGGGGGTCCATTATTGTTCCTGTTCTGGTTTTGATTCTTCATGTTCTTATTCTGATTGAATCTTCTATTCTGGTTTTGGTTGTGGCTTGGCTTCATAAACTTCTTCTTTGGCTTCAAATGAGCTGGAGTTTTATTATTGTCCTTGGAGACAACAAAAACGTCCTCTTTAGAATCTTGTTTCTGAGCCTCCTCCTCAACTCTGATTTTGGTGATCAGGCTTTCCATCGAGAATTCCTTTGTTTTGTGGCGCAACTCCTTCTTGAAATCATTCCAGCTTGTTGGCAATTTGTCAATCAACACAGCAACCTGAAACTGCTCATCAATCTGCATACCTTCAGATAAAATTTCATGAGTAATTTTCTGGAGTTCATGAGATCGTGGAGATAAACCCATTTTCTCTCAAACCATTTGGAACTTCATGTATTGACTAACAACATATTTTTTAGACGCAGCCTCCTCAATATCATATTTCTTTTGCAAAGCATCCCAAACATCTTTTGCAGTTTTAAAATAAGAGTAGTAATCATATAAATCATCACTTAAAGCATTCAGAATATAGTTCTTGCACAAAAAATCATTAAAATCCCAATTTGCAATTTCTTTTGTGTTCTTAGCAGTGGGTGGATCAACTTGTGTAGGTTTAATTATAGTGACAGAATAAGCAACCTTTTTTGTAGTAATATAAAATGAAGATTCTGCTTTTCTCCATCTTTTGAAATGCATACCCTCAAACTTGAAAGGTTTGTTGTTGTTATTATCAAGACTTCAACAAACTTTTCTCAACCTCCATGGCAGAACAAAACTCGTCTTAAAATTGTTAAAGATATTACCTCAGGAAATGCAATACACATGAAAGGAACAACAAACTGTAACTGATAGAGAATGATGGCTTGAGTCACGAACTAGGTCGCTCTCTTTAAGACGATTCGTACTTACCTCCTTTTCAGGCATGCGCTGAATACCAACGTCGCCCCCAGATAAAACACGCCCGCATACTCTTTGTTTCCCGCATTTTGTGCACAAATGTAACACCGTTCAAATTTGGTAAAGGTATTTTTCTTATCTTCCTTCTTCTATATATAAAACATAGTGGTTTTTGAAACTACTCATCGAAGAACGTTGTAGTTTTTTTTCGCAAAACACGGGGGAGGTCAGAACAAAATCGTGAAATTCAAATCACATCCAAAGAAAGCCGTGAAACGTGGTTAGTTGGGTTGTTGACAAATCAAATAAAAAAAATTAATTAAAAAATAAGACAACTCAAAGGCCAAAGGCCCATCTTTGACATTTATATATGTATATGGTAGGGTGAGCCAAAACTTTAACCATTCTCCTACCCTCCATCTATTGTTCAGAACACACATACCAATACTTTTAAATATACTATTGCACTAACAATAGATATCGAAAAAGAAACATAAATAATGAATGCATCGTATAAGTAAAGGTATGAAAGCTTGACCATAATGCATGGCATGATCTATCTTCCATGATTGTATCAACATTTAAAGATAATAAAAGTACCAATACTGTGGGTAAGACCACAAAAAGTAGTTGCTTTGCAAAAAGCAAAAAGACTCTTGCCTGTAAACCCAAAGGGTTATTATTTTAGTGAAAACATAAAGCATGCAATGTTGAATGTCCACTGTAAGTTATTAATTTTGTGGAAACGCTCCTTTAATTATTGGCAACAAAGTGACGAGGCTTCTGACCATAATGGGAAATGAGTCTATCTCGCCAATATTCTTTTCACATTTGAGAATATAAAGTCACTAATATGAATTAAACATGATATTTGTATTGAATTCAAATCTTGCATGCTTACCTTTTAGTAAAATTGGTTGTCTAATATGGTATTAGAGTTTGATTTGGTAGGAAGTCATGAGTTTGAACCACCTCTCTACAGTTTGAGTGTTTGTTCCCCTGTTTGCACTGAAACACTCGTCTGTGCCTCTTCCATAAGTGAGTATGACGCTACACATGAAAGAGTATGTTAAGAAGCATGATATTTATATTGAACTCAAATCTTGCGTGAGCTTTTATAAGAATTAGTTGTATGACATCATTATGAGCAAACCAAGAAAAGCAAATCAAGTCACAAGGCTTGAACATAATGGGAAATGATCTGTCTATCTGCCAATATTCTTTTCACATTTGAGAATATAAAGTCATTAATATGAATTCATTTGTTAAGAAACATGATACTCGTATTGAACTCAAATCCTGCAAACTTGACATTTTAGGAAAATTGATTATCTAATATGGTATTAGAATTTGATTTGACGGGAAGTCATGACTTCAAACCGCCTTTCTATAATTTGAATGTTTGTTCCCCATTTACATATTGATGTGTTGGATTGCTTCTCCATGAGTGGGTATGAAGTTACACGTGAAGAAGGATGTTAAGAAGCGTGATATTCATATTAAACCCAAATAATACTTGAGCTTTCAATAAAAATTAGTTGTCTGACATCGTTATGTGCCAATTCGGAAAGAAATCATGAAAATTATATAGTGGCTTTGATATATATATATATATATATATATATATATATATATATATATATATATATATATATATATATATATATATATGGTCAATAATTGTGGGTAACGTCTTGAAAAGTCGAACATACTCTCTATATATATAGAATCATTGTAAGGCACTGATTGTGAAATAGACCATGCATAAAGCAATAGTTTTCCTTTATATATTAAAAGAACTGTGAGGAAAAGTAACCTATCTTCCAAGATCCTATTAACAGTTGAGAATATAAAGTACCATGTCATCACCAACTTATATGAATTCTGTTCATGATTTTGCTCTTTAACTTTAAAGGTGACCGTACCTTTGGATCATACAATGTACCATACAACTTATATAAAAAACACATATTGGGTATA